>VWZI01020095.1:0-10220 GCA_013396835.1 Psilopogon haemacephalus | reverse complement strand
AAGTATCAGCCTAAAGGAGTAATTTCTTTTTTTTATTTTTTTCTGGAAACTCATAAAGGGACTCAGGAAGGAAGTACTTCTTTGACTAGCAAGAAACACTCAACTACCAGTGAATTACATTCAGAAAAGTATTAAAGTGTATTTCTGGGCAAACATAGGTCCTGTGCTGTCCTCTTATCTCAGCCAGGCTGGCTAAACTCTTGAGTTCAGTCCCAAAATAGGTAAGATCCATAAGAATATATTTTAAACCTCATATTGAAACTATCACATGGAGTTTGGTCTCAGCTTTTGCCATGCTCTCAGATAGGTCTTTTTACTTGGGAAACTACCAGTAGGTAAGTGATTGTGGTGGTTTAGCAGTTACCTGCACCCCCACCTTTTTATGAACCCCGGCTAGGACTCAGAAACACTGGAAATTAATAAATGAAGCTTTATCTTTACAACAATGCACAATATACAAGCAAATATTTACAAAGTATAACAGATATTTAAAGATATATACAATGAAAAGGTAATACAGAAACACCGCAGCCCTCCCAGAGACCAAAATCCCCAAGAGAGGGGTAACCAACCACCCCCTACCACCTTTCCCCCCTTCCCCAGTCTTATCTCACCACCTGTTGATGCTGCAGATAAGCTGAAGTAGATCAGCCAGGGGCATTAGTAGCAGGAAAGTAGTTAGTAGAATTACTGAGAATTAGCTACCAAGACAGAGAGACAAAGGAGACCATGCAAAGAGCAGCTGCAGCCAGAGTGGTCAGAAACCATCTGATATCTATTTTTTAGGTACAGTTCTTAAAAACAACTTTTTTTTTTTTCCTTTCTCAGTAAAGGTCTGGGTGAAGTGATATCCTGTGTTTGCCTCTCTCAGCCAATAGTCTAATTTCTCACTCAAATCCTCCAATTAGCTCAAACCAGCACAGTGATGCATCTGGTCATGCGCCTGAAGGGGTAAGGTTAGGACATGTAGTTTCAGTCTGGTTGAAATCTGGAACAAGAGATCAGTTCTGCCATAGCAGGAAACTTGGGATCTGGTTCTGGATTCCCTCCAGTGTTACAGGTTGCTAAAACAATCACAGAATCACAGAACCTTTGAGGTTTCAAGGCGCCTCCAGAGATCATCGAGACCAAGCCCCCTGCCAAGGCAGGATCCCCTAGGGTGATTCACACAGGAATGCAAGCAGGTGGGGTTGGAAAGTCTCCAGAGAAGGAGACTCCACAATCTCGCTGGGCAGCCTGTTCTGGGGCTTCATCACCCTCACTCTAAATAAGTTTTTCCCCACGTTGAGCTGAAACCTTCTCTGTTCCACCTTGTAGATGTTGCACCTTGTCTTACTGCTGTGCACCATGAAAAAGAGATTGGTCCTAGCCACTTGACACCCACTCCTCAGACATTTGCACACATTGATCAGATCTCCTCTCAGCCTTCTCTTCTCCAGACTAAACAGCCCCAGGGCTCTCAGTGTGTCTCCATAAAGGAGATGTTCAAGTCTCCCAGTCATCCTTGTAGCTCTCCACTGGAGTCTTTCTAACAGGTGCCTGTCTCTCCTGAACTGGAGAGCCCATGATTGGACACATTATTCCAGAAGTGGTCTCACTAGGGCAGAGCAGCATGGCAGGAAAATGGTAGTTTGTGTTCAGGCTTAGCTAGGAGGGAAAGCACAAGCAGAGGAGCTCGAGCAGGCAAGCCTGTTACCCTAAGCACATCCTCTAGATTCTAACTAAAGCAATGTAGATAATTTCCATGTGGTCCTCTTTTAACAGGTTTCAAATGTTGATTTTTGGTGCTGTGTTCTAAGGTATCACTCTCCTTTCTAATCAAGTAGTAGAATTTAGGTTACCTCGCTCTTTAACCTCATCAGTGTTTATAAATACGTAAAGGGTGAGTGCCAGGAGGATGGAGCCAGGCTCTGCTGGGTGATGCCTGATGAGAGGACAAGGGGCAATGGGTAGAAGCTGACGTATAGGAAGTTTCATTTAGACATGATAAGGAATATTTTCCCTGCAAGAGTGACAGAACACTGCAAACAGGCTGCCCAGGAAGGTTGTGGATTCTCCCTCTCTGAAGATATTCAAAACTCACCTGGATGTGTTCCTGCGTGATCTGCTCTAGGTGATCCTGCTCAGGCACGGGGATTGGACTAGATGAGCTTTCAATCATAGAATCAGTCAGGGTTGGAAGGGAACACAAAGACCATCCAGTTCCAACCCCCATGTCATACCCAGGGATACCCTACCTTAGATCAGGCTGCCCACAGCCTCATTCAGCTTGGCCTTAAACACCTCCAGGGATGTGGCCCCAACCATCCCCCTGGGCAACCCCTTGCAGGCTCTCACCACTCTCCAGCTCAACAACTTCCTCCTCACCTCCTGGCTGAATCTCCCCACCTCCAGCTTTGCTCCTTTCCCTCTAGCCCTGTCACTACCTGATATCCTCAAAAGTCCCTCCGCAGCTTTTTAGTAGGTCCCCTTCAGATACCAGAAGGCCACAGGAAGGTCACCTTGGAGCCTCCTTTTCTCCAGACTTAACAGCCCCAGGACACTTACAGCCCCTGACATTCTGTGATTCTGTGAGTAACAAATGACAGCAGCAGGGTCATTAGTAAGCACTGGTAAAGAATGTGTTATAACTGGTCAGGGCTGCACCACTCCTCCTCTCCAAAGAGTTCTACACACCTAACACCTCCGTGGTATGGGCTGCTGAGCAGGATAACACACTGTGCTGGTTTGAACTATTTGGAGGATTTGAATGAGAAGTTAGACTATAGGCTGAGAAATGAAAACACTGATGATGCTACTTCACTCAGGTTTGCTGAGAAAGAAAAAAGTGTTTTAAGAGTTGTCACCCAAACAGAGATAAGTCAGACTGCTTCAGACCACTTTGAGCTGTGGCTGCTTTTGCATGGCTCTCTCTTTCTCCCTGCCTTTCGTAGCTGGATCTGAATAATTTCACTAACTTCTTTCCTGCTGCAAATCCCCCCGACCAATCTGGCTTCACCTATTTGCTGCATGAAACAGATGGTGAGATAAGATTGGGGAAAGGAGGGAAGGTAGTAGGATGGTTGGTAACCCATCGTAGAGATTTCTGGAGGCCTGCAGTTTTTCTGCATTAACTTTTTACTGTCTATATCTGTAAATATATTTTATACATTATAAATATCTGCTTGTATATTGTGCAAAGCTGTAAATATAAAACCAGCTGTGTCCTGGGCTGCATTAAGAGAAGCATTGCCAGCAGGGCAAGGGAGGTGATTCTCTCCCTTTACTCTGCTCTCCGGACACCCCACCTGGAGTATTGTGTGCAGTTCTGGAGCCCCCAGCACAAGAAGGACATGGAACTGTTGGAGTGAGTCCAGAGGAGGCCACAAAGATACTCAGAGGGCTGCAGCACCTCTGCTATAAGGACAGGCTGAGAGAGTTGGGGCTTTTCAGCCCGGAGAAGAGAAGGCTTCAAGGAGACCTTATAGTAACCTTCCAGTACATGAAGGGAGCCTACAGGAGGGCTAAGGTGACTGTTCACAAGGTCTTGTAATGACAGGATGAGGGGTAATGGGTTTACAGTGGCAGAGGGGAGATTGAAACTGGATGTTAGGAGAAAGTTCTTCACAGTGAGGGTGGTGAGACACACGAACGCGTTTCCCAGGGAGGTTGTGGCTGCTCCCTCCTTGGAGGTGTTCAGGGCCAAGCTGGATGAGACCTTGAGTGATCTGATCTAGTTGGAGGTGTCCCTCCCTATGGCAGGGAGTNGGGGGGGAGGGGCAGGGGGAGGGCAGGGAATTGCCAAACCACCACACTGCCGAACCACCGCACACACAGCCCCTGCTTTGCTGAAGCATGCTCTGAACCCATGATGATCACGCACGGTAGCAGCGCATCAGGGCTCCTCTCCCTGCACTGCTTTCGCTGGCTTTGCTTTTTGTGAGCCTTAAGTTGTGAGTGTTCCCACGAGAACCTACGCAGACAGCAAATGTAAGGGCAAGCCTAAGCGGTATTTTAAGGACATAGATGACGGAGAAAAACTACCCTGCTTTTCCTCCCCATTTAGTCATGCTTTTCCTCTCCGTTCCCCCTCTCTTCCCCACACTTGCTTGCAGGTGACATGAATTTGATTATCCCAGCCACTAAGCCACCCAATGAAAAGCAGCAGCTTCCACCGAGAAACAAATCGGCATGAAATCAGGCAGCTGACAGTGGTTTCTCAGAAACTCCCTTCAATGTTACACCGGGGACTGAGTTACTTATTCAAACCAAGCTGTAGTGCCACGTGTGACCCAAACGAGCATCCCCACGTTTGCCTTGGTCCCATCCCCTCCTTTCACCTTTCCAGATCCCCATGGCGGAGGGAGGGGAAACCATAGAGTCATAGAATCAGTCAGGTTTGGGAAGGGGCAACAAGGATCATCTAACTCCAACCCCCCTTCCATGCCCAGGGACACCCTACCCTAGATCAGGCTGCCCACAGCCTCTGCCAGCCTGGCTGCAAACGCCTCCAGGGATTTGGCCCCAATCCCCCTCCTTGGCAACCTGTTCCAGGCTCTCACCACTCTCATGCTGAACAAGTTTCCATTCATGTCCACTCTGAATCTTCCCACCTCCACCTTTGCTCCATTCCCACTAGTCCTTTCACTACCTGAGAGCCTAAGATGGCCCTCCCCAGCTTTTCTGTAAGCCCCCTTCAGATCCTGGAGGGTCACTATAAGGTCATCTTGGAGTCTCCTCTTCTCCAGACTGCACAGCCCCAACTCTTTCAGTCTGTCCTCACAGCAGAGGTGCTGTAGCCCTCTGAGCATCCTTGTGGCCCTTCTCTGGACACACTCCAGCATGTCCACATCCCTCTTGTCCCAGGGGCTCCAGAACTGGACACAGTACTCCAGGTGGGGTCTCAGCAGAGCATAGCAGAGGGAAAGAAACACCTCCCTCAACCTGCTGGCCACAATTCTCCTGATGCAGCCCAGGCTCTGCTTGGCTTTCTGGGCTGCAAGTGCACACTGCTGACTCATGTTGAGCTTCTCTTCCACCAGCACCCCCAAGTCCCTCTCCTCAGGGCTGCTCTCCAGCCAGTCTCTGCCCAGCCTGGATTTGTGCTTGGCATTGCCTCGACCCAGCTGCAGGACCTTGCACTTGGTCTTGTTGAACCTCCTGAGGTTGTCTTGTGCCCACCTCTGCAGCCTGTCCAGATCCCTCTGGATGCCATCCCTGCCCTCCAGCCTGGCTGCTGCACCACACAGCTTGGGGTGCTCAGCAAACTTGCTGAGGCTGCACTCAATGCCTTTGTCCATGGCACCCACAAAGACGTTGAACAAGACTGGTCCTAGGACTGATTCCTGAGGGCCTCTGCTTATCACTGACCTCCACTTGGACATGGAGCCATTGACAGCCACTCTTTGGGTGCAGCCATCAAGCCAGTTCTTTATCCATCTGGTGGTCCACCCATCAAACCCTTGTTTCAGCAGCTTGGAGACCAGGATGTGGTGCAGGATAGTGTCAAAAGCTGCGGGACAGTGTCAAAGGCTTTGCTCAGTTGCTCACCCCTCATCTATTAGTGCTGTGACCTGTTCATAGAAGGCCACCAGGTTTGTCAGGCAGGATCTGCCCTTGGTGAAGCCACGCTGAGGTGTTTGACAAATGCTATTATTTTATAAGCTTCTGTTAAACAGTTAGGCAAACATTCTGTAATCCTCCAGGCCCGTCTCAGGCCAGCCACAGAGTTAATGAACAATGATAACAAATGAGCGAGGTCGAAATTGAGGCTTTGGGGGGAATGCCCCATCCCTTCACCACATGCCTGCGTGCACACAGGGGCAGAGCCTGTTAAGCATTTACATTTCGGCCCTAACTTGGCTTGCCACGCCGAAGAAAAAAACAAATTTGCTGCTTTTAATAAGAGGATTGAGAGCAAAGGGGCGTTTAGTCGTTTGGCGATCGACGATGATATTTGAATATATATATTTGATATATATGAGCCTGCAGTGTGCACACCTGGCTCAGAGAGCCAACCGTGTCCTGGGCTGCATTAAGAGAAGCATTACCAGCAGGGCAAGGGAGGGGATTCTCCCCCTTTACTCTGCTCTCATCAGACCCACCTGGAGTACTGTGTGCAGTTCTGGAGCCCCCAGCACAGGAAGGACATGGAACTGTTGGAGAGAGTCCACAAAAATGATCAGAGGACTGCAGCAGCTCTACTATGAGGACAGGCTGAAAGAGTTGGGGCTTTTCAGCCTGGAGAAGAGAAGGCTTCGAGGAGACCTCATAGTAGCCTTCCAGTGTCTGAAGGGGGCCTACAGAAGGGCTGGGAAGGGACATTTCACAAGGTCTTGTAATGACAGGACGAGGGGTAATGGGTTTAAACTGGTGGAGGGGAGATTGAAACAGGATGTTAGGAGGAAGTTCTTCACAGTGAGGGTGGTGAGACACTGGAGCAGGTTGCCCAGGGAGGTTGTGGCTGCTCCCCTCCAGAAGTATTAAAGCCCTTCTGTGATTCTATGACTTTTCAAATGCTCCAGAGTATAAATTGCAAGCCTTTCAATATTTTTTTTTTCCAATACAATAATGCAAATATATCTTAGCCAAAACACAGAATTCCTGCGTTTGGAATTTTAATACAATAGCATAGAATCATAGAATGGTTTAGATTGGAAGGGACCTCAAAGATCATCAAGTTCCAATCCTCCTGCCATAGGCAGGGACACCTCCCACTAGAACAGATTGCTCAAGGCTTCAGCCAACCTGGCCTTGAACACCTTCAGAGATGGAGCAGCCACAACTTCCCTGGGCAACATGTGCCAGTGTCTCACCACCCTCACTGTGAAGAACTTCCTCCTAACATCCAGCTTAAACCTCCCCTCTGCCCATTTATACCCATTCCCCCTCATCCTGTCATTACAAGACCTTGTCAATAGTCCCTCATCAGCCTTCCTGTAGGTCCCCTTCAGATGCTGGAAGGCTACTATAAGGTCTCCTCGAAGCCTTCTCTTCTCCAGGCTGAAAAGCCCCAACTCTTGTAGCCCCTCCTCATAGCAGAGCTTCTGCAGCCCTCTGAGCATCTTCCTGGCCCTCCTCTGGACTGGCTCCAGTAGTTCCATGTCCTGGGGGCTCCAGAACTTCACACAGTACTCAGGTGGTATCTGAGGAGAGCAGAGTATAGAGGGAGAATCCCCTCCCTTGCCCTTCTGGCCATGCTTCTCTTGCTGCAGGTCAAAATTGTGCTGCTTTATTCCAGTGAGCCCCTTTGTGTCTTTCCTTCCCCCCAGAAATTGCACCTGGATTCCGATAGTCAGAGCAAGAGAGAACCTTGTGTGGGTCACCATTGCAGAAGCGCTTTGCTTGCCTTCCTTTTTTAAATATTTCCTTCCTCATTTCTACACGTTGACTTGGTATCTTTTTTTATGCAGACTGGGTCATCTCTTCCTCGAATTGTGTAGGACTTTAGCCACCTAAACTCTGGCCATCTTCCTGTCATCTTTTCATTGTCGAGAGACAAAGCCGCGTGCCCTGGCGAAATTTAAGGGAAGTCTTTCTCTAGCGAGGTCTTGATGCCGTAAGGTGCTTAGCATCAGATAGGACCAGGCCTCCAGACAGAACCTATTCTGTTTTTAAGTGGTCTGCAAGGGACACACTTTGCCTGAAACTCATTCCGGCCCCAGATTGTGAACACAGCGTACAATAGATGGATTGGTGTAAAACTATCCCAGATAACTGCTCATACATCTTTCCTCTGTCACTGAAATTTGCCATGATGTGTTCAAAGCCAAGAGGCATTATTTGTGCTGTCCTGGATCTGTTAAGGAATGGCAGGGGGAGGACAGAGATACTTAGGGATTTAAAAGCAGAGAGAACTCCATGAAAGAGATAAAAGGAGTCAAATGCACAAACCCTATTTGAAGTCCTTAAAGCATAAGAAAAGAAAGTATTAGACTTACCACATAGGGAGAGCTGAAATTTGTGTAGCTCTGGCCCCTGTGAACTGTAGCTGCTATTTTAGGGGTGGTCTGAATGTTTGAAAAGCTAGCCTGAATTCACAAAACTTTTCCCCAGTACTTATAACATTCTTCTTCTTTTTTCTTTGCTTTTCCCTATGAACGTTGCCTCTTTTTGCTGCTGTTGTCTTTCTGAAACTGCATCCTAGCAGATGCATCTGGTGTCATGCTAGAGATAGAAACAAGGAGAGAAATCTATGAAAAATAGGCAAGGGAAAGGAATGGAAACTACTTTATACTGTAGGTGATTGGTAGTAGCCAGCATGGCTTCACCAAGGGCAAATCATGCCTGACAGATTTGGTGGATTTCTATGATGAAGTCACAGCAGCAGTGGATAAGGGAAGGGCAACTGATGTCATCTACCTGGACCTGAGTAAGGTCTTTGACTCTGTCCCACATGACATCCTGGGCACCAAGCTGGAAAAACACAGATTGATGGGTGGAGCACTGCTGGATAAGGAATTGTTTGGATGGTTGCATGCGGAGAGTGGTAATCAAGGGCACAATGTCCACCTGCAGACCAGTGCTAAGTGGCATCCCTCAGGGCTCAGTGCTGGGACCAGTGTTGTTTAACATCTTTGTCAGTGAGATGGACAGAGGAATGAGTGCAGCCTCAGTAAGTTTTCATATGACACCACGCTGTGTGGCACAGTCAACTTGCTAGAGGGCAGGGATCCATACAGAGGGAGCTGCACAGGCTGCAGAGGTGTGCCCAGGCCAAGCTCAAGGTTGTGCCAACCCACAACCTGGGTCAGTGCAATCCCAAGCACAACTCCAGGCCGAGTTGTGAATGGCTGAGAGCAGCCCTGAGGAACAGGACCTGGGGGTCTGGGGTAATGAAAAGCTCAACATGAGCTGACAGTGTGCACACGCAGCCCAGACAGCAACTGTGTGCTGGGCTGCAGCAAGAGCAGCTGTGGGCAGCAGGGCAAGGGAGGGGATTGTGCCCCTTGGCTCTGCTCTCTTCAGACCCCACCTGGAGTACTGTGTGCAGTTCTGGAGCCCCCCACACAAGAAGGACATGGAACTGTTGGAGCCACTTCAGAGGAGGGCCATGAAGATGATCAGAGGGCTGAAGCAGCTCTGCTATGAGAACAGGCTAAGAGAGTTGGGGTTCTGCAGCCTGGAGAAGAGAAGGTTTTGAGAAGACCTTACAGTAGCCTTCCGGTATCTGAAGGGGGACTACAGGAGGGCTGGGGAGGGACTGTTCACAAGGTCTTGTAATGACAGGATGAGGAGGAATGTGTTTAAACTGTCAGAGGGGAGATTGAAACAGAATGTTAGGAGGAAGTTCTTCACAGTGAGGGTGGTGAGACATTGGCACAGGTTGCCCAGGGAATTTGTGGCTGCTCCATCCCTGGAGGTGTTCAAGGCTGGGTTGGATGAGGCCATGAGCAACCTCTTCTAATGGGAGGTATCCCTGCCTATGCAGGAGACTGGAACTGGATGATCTTTGAGGTCATAGAATCATAGAATGGTTTAGGTTGGAAGAGACCTCAAAGATCATCCAGTTCCAACCCCTTGCCATAGGTGGGGGCATAGGCAGGTCCTTTCCAACCTAAACTGTTCTATGTTTCTATAAACCACCACAGACGAGAAGGATCAGTAAAAGGTTTTGCAAAACACTGGATTATAAACTAAGCAGGCTGGATGCAGAAGCCAAATTAGCAACCTGCCATGGCGTAGAAAGCTGCAGATTGGCTCTGATGAATGGAGCTCATAGAATTAGGAGGGTCGGGTTTTTTGTTGGGTTTTGTGTGTGTGTGTGTGTGCAAAATGAAACATTATTGTACAAGTATTAGTTGCCAGGAAAAAAATTGTAATTGCTTCTAGATGCTGCTCGCTGTTTTCAAGAGCTCTTTAACCTTTAACTTTCTCAGTACAAAGGGAGCCTTGCTGTGCAGTGAATCTAACAAGACCATCATTTATAGTTGGCAGAGTTCATTAGTCAGTCGTAACAGTTTAATTATTAGCATTTTAATGCCTGAGTGTTTAACTAGACAGAACAACAGCCTTTGAGGTACGGCGTGAGGCTCCTTGAAAGAGAACGAATTAATTGGGGCTGTTGTTTATACTGTGCCTCATTACTGGAATTACACAACTAAGAGTCAAGAAATTTGGCGTCAGAATTTGTCACCCGTTACATTAGCGTTTTATTTGATGGCCTTTTCAGCACATTTTGGGTTTTAATGGGGATCTTTCTCTTTACAGGAATTTAAATATATAAATAAATAAATCTTTCC
>VWZI01020093.1:23785-34645 GCA_013396835.1 Psilopogon haemacephalus | reverse complement strand
GTAGCATACCATTTGGCTTCCTTCGATTCCAACTTGTACTGGAGTCCCAGCATGTCTGGTACAGATGAACTCATGGGCGGGTCACCTCGTTGAGGGCACGGAAGTCAATTGTCAGTCTCCAGTCACCATTAGGCTTGCGAACAGGCCAAATAGGATTGTTGAAAGGTGAATGAGCTTTCTCAATGACCTTCTGACTTTCTAGTTGACGAATCAGCTGATGAATGGGCAACAACAAGGCATGGTTAGTTCTGTATTGCCTGTGATGCACAGTTTCAGTAGTAATTGGTAGTTTCATGTCCTCTATATTATGATGTTCCACAACTGCCGATTCATCTGAACGTTCAGGTCTGATGGACAATTTCAATTTACCATCCTCAATTTGTACTGATGTACCCTTGGGATCTTTGAAACAACCTTGTTTCAGAAAGTCAATTCCCAGAATTGGAACAGTTAAAATAGTATGCTTCTTCCACGCCTTATCAGTTAAACTCATCTCAGCCTCCAACTTAGTTAACTCTTGAGATCCACCAGTGATTCTAGAAATAGTGATAGCTTCTGTCCCTTTGCAATTTGATGGCAACAAAGTACACTGAGCACCTGTATCAACTAAAGTCCTGTATTTCTGAACTTTTGAACTGCCAGGCCATTAATGAGGTTTTCTCCACTATCCCTTTCCTCCTCCTGGCTAGAGGATGTGTCGGGAGTTGCACCCCGTGAGCAACTGTCCAAGCAATATGATTTATGCAATTGCCTCATTTGTTAGTGATTCTACAGCACTTTTATAGCCAGCAAGTGGGGGGTGTCTGCAGATACTACAAAGTAATTGACGCAAGGGATCATATGTGGAAGAGAATAATTGGTTTACATAACAACAACAATGACCTCATAGTTATTGAGAAACTTTTGGGTAACTTTTTCAGAACCAGGAACTGTCCCAGTGTGCATCTCAGTTTTCCTTCCGTCCTTTCCGGCTGCACTTTCACTTCACAGGCGTTTGGCTGTGTTTTTCCTTCCCACATCTCTCTAGCAGTGGGTTTTTCGCCACGACCAGGCTATTTCTTCTCAGAAATCTCTCCACAAGGAAAGGCACCCCTAATGCTGAACATGGCATGTAGGGTGTACACAATGGTTGGTGTTGTTTTGAGAGAAATTGCAATTATTAGAAAAATTGCAATTGCTCTGAAGGGCTGAAGAAGTGACAGCTACTTTGCTGGCATTGTTGCCTCTGTTTCTGCCACTCTGCAGTTCCCTGACTCTCTTTGAAAGGACTGAAATAGATTGACTATCCCATTTGTTCATGTTCTCATCAAATTGGTCACACAGAATTATCCAGAGTGACGCACTTAATTGTTGGTGTCTAGGGGGAATTTGTCTCCTGGGCCAGAATTGCCTTGCAGGAGGAGGGCATCTGTTCCTGATAGCAGAAACATGCACCCACTCAGATGATGAAGGAATGGTATCCTTTACCAGATTGGAGATGCAGGTTTTGAGTTCCTCCTTCGGTTCTCTCATGCCGTCTTTAAAGATACCCTCTAGTTTTGTAGTCATACCTTTTAGTTCGTTAGTCATAGTTTGTATGGCAGAGATTAGGGTAGTAGCTGTGAACTCACCAACAATGAGCCTTCCACTATCACCTTTTGATAGAAACTTGCTAGCTAGCATGTTAGCGTAGGATGAAGGAACAAGCTTAATAATCTTATTCATGAGACCTGTCCCAAGAGGAACGTTATCAGGTTCATGTATGGCATTATCTCTTTTGGGGAACCTGAGTTGCTGGCGTATTAGAATCATCATTGCCTTTTGTGTTAGGATCACAAATTGCTGTCTGGGAATTCAAGCTACTTGCAGAAAGACTTTCTGCAGCCGTAGTGACTGTTTGGAAACACTGATTCTGATTTACAGGATTATTTTCAAAACGCTGTCCAGGCATACAGCCAGACTCTGACACTGTTTGGAGCGAGGCATTTTTTTGTTTTCATTTCCTGGCACGATCTATCTGTTTTTTTAAAGTAACAGCAGAAGTTTTTATGCTCAGAAGAGAAACTAGGAATAAAACTATGATTAATAAGAAAACGATGACACAGGTTAAATATATCACCGTGGTCTTTGAATAGAAATTTTCACAAGGGTCAGGCATGATGCTTTTTTGGCAGAATAACTCCCAC
Organism: Psilopogon haemacephalus; assembly: GCA_013396835.1. Taxonomy (NCBI): domain Eukaryota; kingdom Metazoa; phylum Chordata; class Aves; order Piciformes; family Megalaimidae; genus Psilopogon; species Psilopogon haemacephalus. The sequence continues at coordinate 32,480 of VWZI01020093.1, read as the reverse complement.
TAATGCAGTTGAATAGCTAATTTGACTTCTAATATTTTCTGTTATATTAAAAACATCAAAACAAGCATTTGAAGCTATTTCAGTTATATTTAACCTCATATTACCTAGGAAATAGTCACCATTATCCCAGACCATCTTCTTAAACTTTCTCCATGCCAAATTCCATATAGAAGTACCAATTGTTGCCACAAGCCATCTATGTGAAAACCACATAGACACAGAAGGAATAATCAAATGCAAGAGCCAGGTCAGTTCCATTTTAACTTCCAGGATTAATTAACAATCAAACAAATGCAGTTAAACTTCAAGCTGCACGTTGGGTGACAATTAAAAATGTGTGGCCGCTTTAGCAGTTATCTGCTCCCCCACCTTTTGATATAATCCCAACTAGGACTCAGAACAGCTGGAAGCTGATAAACGAAGCTTTATAGTTACAGCAATGCTCAATATGCAAGCAGATATTTACAATGTATAACAGATATTTACTGGTATATAGAGTGAAAACGGAATACAGAAACACCACACCCCTCCCAGAGACCAAAATCCCTAAGAAGGGTTTTTTACCATCCCTACCACATTTCCCCCATTCCCCAATCTTGTCTCACCATCTGTTGATGCAGCAAATAGGCAGACGTATATCGGCCATGGGGATTAGCAGTAGGAAAGAAGTTAGTGGAATTATTGAGGATTAGCTACAAAGGCAGAGGCAAAAGAACCATGCAAGAGAGCAGCCACAGGCACGAGCGGTCTGAAAGCATCTGCCTTATCTCTGTTTGGGTTACAACTCTTAAAACACTTTTTTTTTCTTTCTCAGTAAACCTGTGAGTGAAGTGACATAATGTATTTTCTTTTCTCAGCCAATAGTCTAATTTCTCATTCAAATTTTCCAGTTAGTTCAAACCAGCACAATTGTCTCACCCTCACGGTGAAGAACTTCTTCCTAATCTGAATATACCCACTTCTAGCTTTGCACCATTCCCCCTAGTCCTATCACTATCTGAGATCCTAATAAGTCCCTCAACGGTTTTCTTGCAGGCCCCCTTCAGATGCTGGAAGGCCACAATAATATCTCATTGAAGCTTTCTCTTCTTCAGACCGAATAGCCCAGACTCTCTCAGTCTGTCTCCATAGCAGAGGTGCTCCAGCACTCTGCTCATCCTCATGGCTCTTGTCTGGACACATTCCAGGACATCCACATATTTCTTGTAATAGGGGCTTCAGAACTGGACACAGTACTCCAGGCAGTGTGTCAACAGAGTGAATCACCACAGTGGAATAGAGGGGGAGAATCACCTTCCACGACATGCTAACTATGCTTTTCTTGTTGCAGCCCAGGATCTGGTTGACTTTCTGGGCTGCAACTGTACACAGGCGACTCATATTGAGCTTCTTGTCTCCCAGTACCCCCAAGTCCTGTTCTTCAGGGCTGCTCTCAAGCCAGCCACTGCCCAGACTGTATTGGTGCTTGGGATTGCTCTGACCCAGATGCTGGGCCTTGTTCAACCTCATAGAATCATGGAATGGTTTAGATTGGAAGAGACATCAAAGATCATCCAGTTCCACCCCCCTGCCATAGGCACAGACACCTCCCACTAGAACAGGTCACTCAAGGCCTCATCCAGCCTGCCCTTGAGCACATCCAGGGAGGGAGCAGCCACAAGCTTCCTGGGCAACCTTTTCCAGTGCCTCACTACCCTTACTGTGAAGAACTTCCTCCTAGCATCCCATTCAAATCTTTTCTCCGCCAATTTGAACCCATTCCCCCTCATCCTGTCATTACAAGACCTTGTGAATAGTCCCTCCCCAGCCTTCCTGTAGGCCCCCTACAGATACTGGAAGGTTACTATAAGGTTTCCTTGAAGCCTTCTCTTCTCCATGCTGAAAAGCCCCAACTCTTACAGCCTGTCCTCATAGCAGAGGTGCTCCAGCCCTCTGATCATCTTTGTGGCCCTCCTCTGGACTCTCTCCAACAGTTCCATGTCCTTTCTGTGCTGGGGGCTCCAGAACTGCACACAGTACTCCAGGTGGGGTCTGATGAGAGCAGAGTAAAGAGGGAGAATCGCCTCCCTTGCCCTGCTTGTAATACTTCTCTTAATGCAGCCCAGGACACAGTGGCTGTCTGAGGCACATGTGCACACTGTTGGCTCATGTTGAGCTTCTCAACCACCCACACCCCCAGGCCCTTTTCCTCAGAGCTGCTCTCCAGCCACTCACAATCCAGCCTGTATTTGTTCTCGGGATTGCAGCAACCCAGGTGCAGGACCTTACACTTGGCCTTGTTAAATTTCATGAGGTTAGCCTGGGCCCACCTCTCCTGCCTGTCCAGGTCCCTCTGCATGGCATCCCTGCCCTCCAGCAAGTCAACTATGCCACACAGCTTGGTGTCATCTGCAAACTTGCTGAGGGTGCACTCGATTCCTCTGTCCATGTCACTGACAAAGATGTTAAACAGCACTGGTACCAGCGCTGACCCCTGAGGGATGCCACTTGTCACTGGTCTCCAGGTGGACATTATACCATTGATCACTACTCTCTGTGTGTGACCATCCAGCCAATTCCTTATCCAGCGACTTGTCCACCTATCAAGTCCGTGTTTTGCTAGCTTGGTGACCAGGATGTCATGTGGGACAGAGTCAAAGGCCTTACTCAGGTCTGGGTAGATGACATCAGTTGCCCTTCCCTTGTCTACTGCTGCTGTGACTTTATCATAGAAAGCCACCAAATTAGTTAGGCATGATTTGCCCTTGGTGAAGCCATGCTGGTTCCACCATCTGCCTTAGTAGAGCCTTGAGGAAGATCTGCTCCATGATCTTGCCAGGCACAGAGGTGAGGCTGGCTGCTCTGTAGTTCCCAGGGTCTTCCTTTTTTCTCTTCTTGAAGATAGGTGTTATATTTGCCCTTTTCCAGTCCCTCATGATGTTGGTTTGGGCCCACTTCTCCAGCCTGTCAAGATCACTCTGAATTGATCCTCTGGATTGGTGTCTAGCCTCAAGTGTGTCAGCCACACCATATACCTTGGTGTTGCCTGCAAACTTGCTGAAGGTTCACTCAACACCACTGACCATGTCACTTATGAAGATATTAAACAAGACTGATTCCAGTACTGATCCTTGAGGGACTTCACTTGTCACTTGCCTCCACTTGGACATAGACCCATTGACAGCCGCTCTTTGGGTGCAGCCATCAAGCCAGTTGTTTGTTCACTGAGTTGTCCTTCCACTGAACCCATATTTTACCAGTTTGGAGGACAGGCTGTCATGCAGGACAGTGTCAAAGACTGATCAGGTCCAGGTAAATGTCAGTTGCTCATCCCTTGTCTGTTAAAGTTGTGGCCTTTTCATAGAAGCCCAGCAGGTTTGTCAGGTGCGATTTGCCCACGGTGAAGCCATGTTGATTATACCAAATCACCTCTTCATTATTCTTCTGCCTCAGTAGTGCCTCCAGGAGGATCTGCTCCATCATCTTACTAAACAGAGGTGAGACTGACTGGTGTGTAGTTCCCTGGTTCTTTATTTATTCTCTTTTTTTGAAATGGGGGGTTATGTTTCCCCTTTTCCAGTCAGTGAGAACTTCACTGGTCTGCCATGACTTTTGGAATATAATGGAAAGTAATTTAGCAACCACATCCACCAGTTCCCTTAGTATCCATGAATGTATCCCATCAGATCCCAAGGATTTGAACACTTCCAGATTTGTCAGATGGTCACAAACCAGGTTTTCACTCACAATAGACAGTTCTTTCTTCCAGGCCCTGCCATTATCTTCCATGACTCTGGGAGCATGGCTGGAGCCCTTGCCAGTGAAGACTGAGGTAAAGAAGTCATTGAAAACTTCAACCTTTTCCATGTCACTTGTAACCAGTTCACCGGTTTCTTTCCTGAAGGGGCCCATACCTTCCCTAGTCTTCTTTTTACCATCAATATATAGAAATATTTGCTGTGGCCCTTGATGTCTCTGGTTAGATTTAATTAAAACTGATCTTTGACTTTTGCAACCAGGTCTCTTGCTGCTTGGACAGCTTCCTTATATACCCCCCATTCTAGCTGTCCTTTCTTCAACTCCTTGTAGAGTTTCGTTTTGTGTGACTGTGTCCAGGAGATCCCTGCTTATCCAGACATGTCTCCTAGTGTTCTTTCCTGCCTTTCTCTTTGTCAATATACTTTGCTTCTGGACACAGAGAAAATGATCCTTGAAGACTGACCAGCTGTCCTGGGCACCTCTTCTAGGCCTTTGTCTCATGACACTTTTGCCAGCAAATCCTGAAGCAATCAAAGTCTGCATGCCTAAAGTCTATGAGATACATAGAATGAACTCCGTTGTTGGTGACTTTAGGATCATCTGTCCTGTCCACTTCTCCTTACAGGTTCACCACTTACTTTTTGCACTACCAAAGTGGCATGCAATATCTATTGCTGGCCTTGGTTCTCCTTACAGGTTCACCTCTTACTTTTTGCACTACCAAAGTGGCATGCAATATTTATTGCTGGCCTTGGTTTCTCTAGGAGCAAGTATAAGCAAAAACCTTTCTGCATATGAATCCTTCATAAGTGCAACCATCAAGCATTATCACTTTTGGAAGCAGACAATGTAATGGATGGCGTTAATTAATGCAAGATAGGATTTTTAAAAAACTAATATTGTTTATTAATTTTTACATTAAAAATTCTCATTACTCACCCAGTAATTTTTAGTAATAATTATCAGGTTCTTTTCAATGGTCATGAAAACTTTATACAAAGGAATAAATGATCTAGAACAAATAACTAGCCATAATATAACATTAAACTCAATTGAACTGGAAGAGAAGTTCTTGTGGTCAATATACTGCTTGCCCACTAGATGAACAGAAGAGGCTCCTTTCTGTTTAAGACACAAGGCTAGGATTCAATTACAGAGTTTTTCTAAGGGTTTCCTAAAGAGGCTTTGGAGTATTTACTCACAAAATTAACACCAGATTCATGGGGCTAGCTACAGTTTCCAGACAGCACTCAAACACTTGCAGTTGGTGTCTTGTCAGCCACTGAGGCTTCTGATTTCCCCAGGCTACTAGTGGGGGTGCTGAGAGAGAAGCAGGCAATCTCTGACCTGGTCCTGGTTCCACTTGGCTCCAGACTCATCAGGAAGGCTTGCAGAGGGGCAGCAGGATATCATGCAGATGTGTAGTCTTGTTAGGAGACTGACAGGTGTCATGCTGGCTAAGCAAGACTATCACGTGGAGGCATTTGGTGCCTATTCCTGCAAACTCAAAACAGTTTCCAGACAGACAAGCCCAAAATATCAGGGCTGGTTATGCAGCAGAGCAAGCTTATAGTTTAGCAAACATAATGCTATAGAGCATGGCAGGATGCAATGAGGCAGTAGCACTGCCAGAAGCAGAGAGCACAATAAGGCAGAAACAATGGTAGCAGCAGCAAGCAGCAAGCAAGTACACTATCTCAACCTGCTCATCTATTTTGCCAATGTAGTCTGAGCCTGATGGGCCTTTGGACACAGATTAGCCAATCAGAATGGCAGTTAACCAAGATTAACCATATTAGGTGAAGACAGGGTTTGCTTTTACCTTTTAGGGCAGAACACAAGTGTGTAAACATGTGTGGTTACACTGTAAACAAGTTTGGATAGCTATGGTGGCATCAGGCTCTTTTGTCATCCTTCCCGTGGTTGCTTCTCCCAACAACACAAGGAGGGAGAGCAGGAAACATGTCTGGGAAAGCCAGGACATGTTCAGGCCTACTCTGGCCTATTTAGGCCTTCCAGACTCTGCAAAAATATATCATTAACTTCAGAAGTGTACACGGTCCTCCCCTTACCAACCCTGATCAGCAGAGTGTGTGTGTGGGGGAGGAGGGGTGGGGATGGATGGTTGTGATGAGATTCAAGTAATTCCCTTGGAGTAAATAAAGACAAAATTATGCCAAATGCCTAATGAACTGGGTTTAATAGGGTGAACTGGAGCAAAAGGAAAACATGAGGGAAAAGCGGTGGGAAATATCCATATCAAAGAGAATGGATATCACCATTTCTCTGGCTTAAAAATGGTGACATTGTTGCAGGAGCAGTTCAAAGTTTATTGGTAATGCCAGGAAGCAGAGCTGCACCATGTGGTCTTCTGTAGGCCACAGGCAGCATGAAGCAGGGTCATGCCACATGGCTTTACTCTGGGATAAAAGCAGTGCTGGGTGAAACTGAGAGGAATGCAGCAGCAGTTGTAGGAGTAGAGAGACACCAAGGCCATTCAGAGTAGCCAATGGGGATCAGTGGCAGGCAGGCAGAGCACAGCCAAGTGGAACTGAGCTGCTCCCTCTCTTACCCCCAGGGCTCTGCAGAGTGCCATGTGAAAACTCACCCTTCAGTAACATTATTTGAGACAATGAAAATATGAGGGGTCTCACAATAGTTGCTTAAAAGAATCTTAGCTGAAAAGTATAATCACAGAAAAGTGAAATCATCTCTTTGAACTTATACCAGGTAAAAAAATTCCTAAGTAAAACTGATTCAGATACTTTGTTAATTAAATTGCAACCAGTAGATAGATGCACGGGAGAATTCTCAGACTCATCTGAGTTGTCAGTCTATTCAGTACAACAGATTGGGACAAGAGATTACACATGCATTCCAATATATTAAAAAGATATAAGCTTAAGTACAGAAACTCTCCATCTAGTTTCTTTGTATTCTGCCTACTACAGCATCCTCTCAAGCAGAGAGACATAATCTCAACAAAGAACGTTATTTATCAAATATGAGACAGCATAACATTTCACAATAAAAGCCTTCAAGCAACAAGGATGCCTAACAGTAACATACTTCCATTAGGTTTTCTATTCAAACATCACATTTGAAAGATAACACCGAGAAGTAGTCTTACTAAATGTGGTTTACCTGAAATATAACAAATATTTCCATGTATTCTTAACTTAATTTTTGGAGATTTGTCCAGTTTATAACTCCCATTCTCAAAACATTTTTCAGTATGTTTCTAAAGAATACCACACATTTTTCATGACAGTGTAGAATATTTTCTTTATTACCTACTACACAGAGCTAAACGTGTTTCTTTTTGGCACTCTTGAAACAGTCATGATGTTTTAATTTCACAATTATTTACAACTATTTGTATAAATACTTGAGCATACTAGTCTGTCTTTAAATCATTTGACTAATATGCATAATGTCAGTGAATACAAGCAGAGAGAGCTTGTAAAGGGTTAAGCCCACCTGGGAACCCCCTGACTCCTCCCTAGGGGGTGGTCTGACCCTTTTCCCAGGTGTCATGGTTAGCCACTCCCACTTCCTGCTGGGATTTGGCTATAAAAAAGAGGGGACACCATCTTCTTCTCTCTCTCTTCCTCCTGTCCAGTCTGAGTGAGGTGCTATATTGCTGCCCTCTCCTGCCAGACCACGTGCTCCCTGACACTGTGTGGAGAGCACCATTATTCTCTTCTGGAAATAGGACTAATTCTTTTCACCATAAAATTCCTGCATCCTGCTTTCCTTCCGCACCAAAACCATTGACCTCAGCATTTGGGACCCAATTGCTTGCTGTTGGTTGTATTTGCATTTTGCTCCCCCTTCTCCCCGGTCTCTGTATCCTTCTCCCTCATTCCCCATACTCTGGAGTTTGTTTCTCCTTTCTCCCACCTTCTGTAAAAAAAACCCTTTCCCTCCTATTTGTTGTTAAAGTTTTATACTATTTTTACTTCCAAATCGGATCGAATTTTTATTGGGCTTTTGAGCTTGGGGTAGCTGGCTTAAACCCAATACAGAGCTCTAGAAGTGCATATGCCTAAAGGGCTATGAAGTCATTGACATTGCTGAGGCATGGTGGGATGGCTCCCATGGCTGGAGTGTGGGGTTAGGTGGGTATAAGCTCTTTAGGCAACACAAATAGGGAAGGAGGGAAAAGATTGTGGTCCTCTACATGAAAGACCAGCTAGAATCTATGGACCTCCACCTCGTGATAGAAGAAGAGGTGACAGAGAGCTTATTGGTGAGTATGGAAAGGAAAGCAAGGGGAAATGACATCATAGTGGGGGGCTGCTACATGCCACCTGAGCAAGAGTACTGACTGGGTGAGGCTTTCTTTAAACAGAGAGGGGCAGCTTCATGTTCATGACCCCTGGTCTTCATGGGAAAGCATAAGAGCAGACAATTAAAATTGGGTAGGGAGGTAAAGGGGAATAGAAATAATTTCTTCAGGTATATCAGTGATGAAAAGAAGGCTAGGGTTGATGTGAGGCCCATCTTGAAGGAAAATGGGGTCCTGGTCATGATAGATATGGAAAAGGCTGACATGCTCAAAGATTGCTGTGCCTCAGCATTCACCAGTAAGTGCTCTAGCTGCACCACCCAAGCTCCAGAAAACAAAGTTGGGGAGTGGGAAAAGGAAGGCCCACTCAAGGTAAGGGAAGATCAGGTTTGAGATCATCTAAAGGTGCACAAGTTAAAGGGCCACACTGAGATCCACTCACACATCCTGAGAGAACTGGCAGATGAGAGAACTTGCCAAACCACTGTCCATTATATTAGAAGTCGTGGCAATCTAGTGAAGTCCCTGACTAATGTAAAAGGAGAAACATAACCTCAGTCTTCAAAAAGGGAAAAAAATTGTGGAGAGATTTCTGAGAAATAGCCTGATAGTGGTGAACAACTGTGTTGGTTTGAGCTAATTGGAGAATTTCAGTGAGAAATTAGA
>VWZI01020093.1:0-23670 GCA_013396835.1 Psilopogon haemacephalus | reverse complement strand
GCTTCATTTATTAACTTCCAGTGTGTTTTTCTGAGTTTTAGCCGGGGTTTAAAAAGGTGGGGAGGGGGGGGGCAGGTCACTGCAAACCCATTACAACAACCCACTGTCAGGAAAGCATTTGAAAGAGAAACACAGCGGAATGACTGTGAGGAGAAAGTGCAGCTGGAACGGATGGAAGGAAAACAGAGATACAGACTGGAACAGTTTCTGCTTCTGGAAAAGTTACCCAGAAGTTTCTCAATAAAGATGTGGTCATTGTTATGGTACAATAACCAATTATTGTCTTCCACATATGATCCCCTGTACAAATTACCTTGTAGTACTTGCAAATGCCTCCACTTGCTAGCTATAAAAGGAGCTGTAGAATCGCAAATAAACGAAGTTATTGCTGAAATCACATTGATATTAATTTCTCCTGCAGTGCTACTCCCAACAAAAAATGTATACCCCAGAACCTATGGGTAAATAAATCTCACTTCTGTGCCTGGCATGATCACAGAGAAGATCCTCCCAAAAGCCTTGGTAAGGCATAGCAAAAATGAAGACGTGATTGGTGATAACCAACATGGATTCACCAAGGGCTAATCATGCCTGACAAACTTAGTGGCTTTCTATGATGCAGTTACAGCATCAATGGATAAGGGAAGAGCAACTGGTGTCATGTGTTTGGACTTGTGTAAAGTATTTGATGCTGTCCCACATGACATTGTGGTCACCAAATGGGAAAAGTATGGACCTGAGGGGTGGACCATTTGCTGGTGTATTGGGTTGAAGGCTAGCTTTCCTGAGCCCAAAAAGCCCAATAAAAACTTGATCCGATTTGGAAGTAAAAAAGGGTAAAACTTTAACAACAAGTAGGAGGGAAAGGGTTTTTTACAGAAGGTGGGAAAAAAGGGGAAACAAGCTTCGGGTTATGGGGAATGAGGGAAAAAGGTTACAGAGACCAGGGAGGAGGGGGAAAAGCAAAAAAAAAAAAAAACAAAACCGACCACGGCAGGCAGCTGAGTTCAATTAGCTTTGTTGCTGAAAGGAAAGCAGGATGCAGGAATCCTATGGCGAAAAGTCTCAGTCCTAATTCCAGGAGAAAATAATGGTGCTCTTCCATGCAGCGGCAGGGAAACACATGCTCTAGCAGCAGAGAGCAGTGAGCAGGTGATCAAGTAGCCAGCACGAGGAGAGAGAAGAGCGAAGAAGAGAAGGGGGGGGAAGCTGGGTCCCCCCTTTTTGTAGTCCAAATCCTAGCAGGAAGTGGGAGTGTCTAACCATGAGACCTGGGAAAAGGGTTAAACCATTTCTTGGAAAGAGGCAGCGGGTCCCAGGTAGGCTTAAACTTTTACAGCTGGATAAGGAATTGGCTAGATGGCTGCACTCAGAGACATATGGTCAGTGGTTCAATGTTCAAATGGAGACCAGTGACAAGTCACACCCCTCAGGAGTTGGTACTGGGACCAGTGCTGTTTAACATCTTTGTCAGCAACACGGACAGTGGGATTGAGTGCATCCTCATGAAATCTGAGGATGACACCAAGCTTTGTGGTCTGGCTGAGATGCTGGAGGGAAGATATGTCATCCAGAGGGATGTGGGTAGGCTTGAGAGGTAGGCCAAATCCAACCTCATTAAGGTCAAATGCAAAGTCCTACACCTGGGCCAGGGGAATCCCAAGCATGAATATGGATTGTGTGAGAAATGAGCCAAGAGCTGTCTTTATGACAAGGACTTTGATTTGTTAGTTGATAAAAAAATCATCATGAGCCAGCAATATGTGCTTGCAGCTCAGAAAGCCAGCTATGTCCTGGGCTGCTTCAAAAGAGGTGTGACCAGTAGGACAAGGCCGATGATTTTACCCCTCTACTCTGCTCTCATGAAAACCCACCTGAAGTACAGTATCCAAGTTCTGAAGCCCCCAGCATAAGGGGGATATTGAATGAACGGCTGGAGTAAGCCTGGATAAGGACCATCTTTTTTCTAAAGGCCAATCTAAATCTGTCCTTCTCTCATTTAAAACCATTGTTTCTCATCCCACTGCTATAAGCCTTTCTAAATAGTCTCTCCCCAGATTTCTCAAAGGCCCCCTTCAGTTACTAGAAGGCTGTTAAATTACCTCCTTGGAGTCTTCTCCAGGCTGAATAACCCCAGTTCTCTCAGCCTGTCTTGCAGGAGAGGTGCTCTAGCCCACTGATGATTTTTGTGGCCCTCCTCTAGAGGTAGTCCAGCAGGTTCATGTCCTTCTTGTGTTGAGAACCCCAGAGATGAACACAGTATTCTAGATGAGGTCTTAGCAGAGTGGAGAAGCAGAATCACCTCTTTCATCTGCTGAACACACTTTTTTGATGCATCCTAGGATGTGATTGGCCCTCAGGACTACTGTGCATTTTTGGCTCATGCCTAGCTTCTTGTCCACCAATGCCACCAAGTCCTTTTCTGCAGGACTGCTCTCAATTTCACTATCCCCCAGCCTCTGTTGATACCAAGGACTGTCCCTGCCTAGGTGCAAGACCTTGCACTTTGCGTTATTGAACTTCATTATATTCTCCTCGCTTGACCTCTTCAGCATGTCCAGGTCCCTCTGAATGGGATTTGTCCTTCAGTCTTATCAGCTGCACTACTCAGCTGGGTATTGTCTGCAAACTTGCTGAGAGTGTGCTCAATTTTGCTGTCCATATCATTTATGAAGATATTGAACAACACTCATCACATTATAGATCCTTGAGGGAAACCACTTCTCTGTCATGCATCTCCATCTGGATATCAAGCCATTGATCACTACCATTTGTACATAATCATCCAAACAATTCCTTATCCACTGAAGATTCCCCCAATTAAATTCATATATCTCCAGTTTAGAAAGGATGTTGTGAAGGACTGTGTCAAAGGCTTTACAGAAGTCCAGATAAATGGCACCTGTTGATCTTCCCTTGTCCACTATTGTAGTTAAACCATCATAGCAAGCCACTAGGTTGGTCAGACAGGACTTGTCCTTGGTGAAGCCATACTGGCTGTGTTGAATCACCTCCCTGGCCTCTATGTGCTTCTAAGAGAATCTGTTCCATGGTCTTCCTAGGCACAGAGGTGAGTCTAGCAGGTTGTTAGTTCCCAGGGTTCTCCTTTCTACCCTTTTTAAAAAAAGTAGGTGTGATGTTTCTTTATTTCCAGCCACCAGGGATTTCACCTGACTGCCATGACTTTTCAGAATGAGAAGTGGCTTGGCAACTCGTCAATTCCCTCAGGACTCTGGGATGCATCTCATCATGTCCCATACACTTGCATTTGTTCAGATTCCTCCAGTGGTCACAAACTTTGACTTCATTTACAGTAGTAGGGACTTTGTCCCCCTAGTCCCTATCTTGTGGTCCTCCAACTCATGAAGAGAGAGGTTGCAAATGAAGACTGAGGCAAAAATGTTGTTGATAACCTCAGCCTTCTCCTCATCTGTTGTTGCAAGCTTGCCATTCCTGCTCACTGAGGCAGGGTACATTAACTTTCCTTTCCTGGTTGGCATACCTGCAGAAGCTATTCTTGTTGCTCTTTGCATCCCTTGACATGTTCAGCTCCACTTGTACCCTAGCCTCCCTTACCTCATCCCTACACAAGCAGGGAACATCCCTATATTCCTCCCAAGTTACCTGTCCCTGCTTGAATTGTCTGTGTAGTTCCATCTTATCTTTTAATTTGACCAGTAGGTCTTGACTCAGCCTTGCTATCTCTTCCCTTGCTTGCCTAATATCTTACACCTGGGGCTTGAGTACTTTCATGCTCTATGAGAAATGTCCTTAAAGATCTCACGGTTCTGTTCTGCTCCCCAGTCCCTGAAGACCATTTCCCAGAGGGTCATATTAACTAACTCCTTGATTAGATGGAATTCTGATTCAGGATCCCAATAATGCTTGTCCTTGTCTGACTTATGTGTCTTAGGACCATGAACTCCACCAGTGCATGATCACTACATCTCAGGTTGCCTTTAATCTTGACATCTCTGATAGCTTCCCTGCATTGGCAACAATCAAATCTACTGTTGCATCCTCTCAGGTAGGGTTGACTATTTCCTGTCTAAGAAGTTATCACTGAGACACTCCAAGAGTCTCCTGGATTTCTTAGAGTTCACCATGTTACTTTTACAGCTTATGTCAGGTTGGTTGAAATCCCCCAAAGGAAGATAACTGTGAGTGTGATGCCTTCCAGAGCTGGAATAAGAAATCAGCAGGCTCCCCTGGTTGGGTAGTAGATACCAACCACAATGTTTTCCTTGATGCCTTGATCTTTAATTCCTACTCATAAGCTTTCATCTTGTTTGTGGTTATACTTTAGGGACATCTCTTCACTCTATATCAATTCCTTAACAGAGAAGGCAACACCTAGTTCTCCTCTTGTCCCTTCTGAATATCTTGTAACTGTGAATAGCCACACTCCAGTCATAGGATTCTTCCCACTAATTTTTAGTGATGGCTACTATATAATTACTTTCCAGCAGAGCAGTAGCTTCCAATTCCTCCTGTTTTTGCCCATGCTGTTTGTGTTCATGGAGAAGCACTTCAGCTGGGCTGTTGATCATATCACCTTCTTAGAGAAACACTTCTTAATTCCCTTAGGGTATTCCTCCGATGTTTTCCTTTTTGGCCTCTACTAACTCAGGAGCCCCTGGATGATCTCCATAATACTTTGACTGCACTGCAGTGTCCCCTACGTGCCTCAAGACAACAGATTGAAGGGTCTTGCTACCACAAAGATAAGTCAGTCTGACCAGGGCCATGGTAGATTTGCCATCCCCGGGGGTGTTCCATCTATCACCCTGTGGACTTGCAGCTTAGGGACATGATTTCACATTGACCCTTCTGTGTTGAAGGCTGGACTGGATGATCTTTGAGATCTCTTCCAAACAGATATATTCTGTGATTCTGTGACCCTCTACCACTCATGAAATAATAAATAAATAAATAAAAACTAAAATAATTTAATAGCTTGTCAATTTTCAATAAGGTAATTCAGACATTTTAGTACTATTTCTCTCTTTTGTTATATAAAGGTCATTCTGGATGGTGTAGGTAGTACATATGGCAAACAGAAAGGCAGGCAGAAAGCAAATTTGGACTTAGGATAAATAATACCTCACTGGTAAGTCTGAGTGGTGTGGAGAAACCTTGTTTGTATTATAGTGGATGTATTAGTTTGGAGATGGCTTTACACAAGGGTTAGAAAGAACGGAAACACAGCAAAATTATTACAAACTGGCAACAAGTGGAGATGTTGGTTGGGTGGGATATCACAGGGTAATGGCCAGTATGAAAATATAACAGCTGTGTTTTGCTTTGAATGGAGGAGAATCTGCAATGTAAATATATAAATGTTACTCGCTACATTTCTGTTATACTCTAATGTGAATTATACAGGTGCCCTAGAGCCTTCTAACCATCTGGGTACTATGCTAGCTTGACAGGCTATGGACAGAAACAACAGTCCTGCCAAGAAAAATAACTGAAAGCAATCTGTGTTTCACCAGCCTGAGAAAATAGCATAGCTTATTTTTCAAGTGCAATCCTCAGTTCATTATAACATTCTGTTGCTTAACATTATTATCTGACTCCCTGTAAAGCAACCAATTAAAGAAACTAGTTAACAGTCCTGTGTACATCAGCTTCAGGCAATAATTTGTCCTAGAAATCAGACAGAAACTGATGTAAACTGATACATACACAGTCACATCTCTTCCACTGACTGTTCTCTCTAAATCTCTTGCCTTGTCTATAGAGATCAAGTGGGATGTGGTCACTATGTTTATTTTTCATTTGACTCAGATGCTCCTCTTCTAAACTGTTTTCATTTTCAGGAGCAGAATATGTGTCTTAAGGCTGTCAGCTTAATTCTTGCCCATATAAACTCCTATAGTTACAGCAGTTTAAATCTTGCCCCTTAGGGTTTTTTTCCCCTCTTGCCTCTCTATATGTGTGTGGGTTTTTAAAAATTTGTTTCTATGACCCTCCTGTCATTTAATTTCTGCTATGATGAAATTCAAATATCTCTTTCTGAAGGACAAAGCCTTCCCTACAAACAACACAAACTCAAGATTTTTTTGGCCCTGTAGTAGCACAATTACACTTTAAACAATCTCAGCTGTGTTTTGATCCCTATGAACATTCAGGAAAATTAGCCTCCTGCCTAAAAATATTTTAAAACTATAAATCTTACAGATATTTCAGAAAAGCATCTCTCTCTTTACAGAGAGGACAGAGAGACAACCCACTGAAAAGACAATTACCAGGCACCTTTCAGAATCTTACCTAATTTCACCATATTTAAATAAGAAATTGGAATCCTGGGAAGTTAATAGCAAATGTGTACATTTTCAGGGTAACATATGACTATCTTTACTATAAGTTTTCTTCATGCTTCAATAGAAATTTTGAGTCCAAAAGATCTGAGATTGTCTCTGTGTTATGTAACAAAGTTCTCACAGTCCTGCTAAATCAAGCCAATATAAGTTATTCCAATTCATTCCATAGATCAAGCCCAAGGCTCTGTTTACTCTTGTTTCTGAAAATTATGAGCAATTTATAACAATGTTGTTCTTCTTGTTTCATCACTGCATTCTATTTTGTATCTTGCTTCTAAATATTAACACAACATTAGTTTTGCTTTTTTGCATGCAGTTCATGTGGACAGAAAAGCAGAGCACCTGGAAAGGATGAAGACGATGTGTTCTGAGAGTTGAAACAGCAGAGATGCGCAAGCAAAATAAATGGAAATTTTAGAGTATACGTAACAGGAATTAATATTGGTAACCATAAAAAATATATTAGATATATAATTAGACATATATTAGCTTACTAAACACACTAAAATATATTTATTTATAATTAATATATAATTAAAATGCTCACAAAGTGTAGACATGCTCTAAAACTTTCTTTTCAAAGGAAGATCCTAAAATGCTGTGTTATTGTTTCACATTTGAAATAGCAAAGGGGAAAGTGCATTGATTTCACTACTGCATGGATACACTACATCTTACAGTTCTATCTTTCACAGTTTATGTTCTAGTCATAGTTAAAGGGGACCTATTTACCTCTCCAGCAGCTATTTGCCTACTAAGTCTATAATTTTTCCTTTCATTTTGACATTGCTTTGTCAAAATTGTATTATCTTTTCTTCATTCCTATTGTCAGCTTATTCTGTATTCCAGTAGAAATTTTTTATTTATCCTATTTGTTCTATTGTTTTTCTCATTTTTCCCTCTTTTTTTTTATTATTTGTTTTTGCTTTGTACATATTATGTCTAAATTTTGGGTTTATATTTTATTATTTCCTGTTTGCATGCAATTAGAAAGATTCCAGCTTCCTTGGGGTTTTAAGCATATGTGCAAATGTCACTGGATGGTGCACCTTATACAAGAAAACAGTTTTCTCAAATTTCTCCTCATTCTTACCTTTTCTGTTTTTGCCTAAATATGTATATACTTTTAAAAATTGTTTGCAGCAAATCCCATTTGGCTAAGGCTATGAGACACACAGAACAGTTTTACACTTATTAGATGTTCACAGCACTAGATTTTTAAAAGCTTATAAATAAGTGACTTGAATGCCCTTTCTTATTAGCAGTATAGAAGAACACTAATTAGATTTGCTGCAGGTACTGTAACATGTCTGCAACATCACTGCTGATACAAGTGGACTGATATGAGGACAAAACTGATTTGCTGGAAACACAATTAAATTACCATAGGCAGTTGAGACATGTCATATCTGGAGACTTGAAGTTACAATAAATTATGTACTGTATTTAACTAAAATACTGAATACACCAGCATAGATAATCAGAATATTGTTAGGTAGAAGAAATATTCTAAAAATTAAGATTTGAGAATAAATATAGAAAAAGCATTGTAGAAATATCATTCTTAGAATTAAGTAATTGTAAATCTGCTTTAAAAATTGATGTTTGAAAGCAATGGGAAGCTTGCCAGAGAGCTTATGTCCTGGCATGGTTGTGATTAACACCCTAGAGATGGTTCAGTTCCTGGAGTCTCTCCTCCCCCTTCTGTACAAGGTCTGGAAGGGGTTGAGAGGTGGGGGCACACCACATGGCCCCGGGACCCAGGGAAACCTCAGGCTGCATGTATGCATGGGACTATTTTGAACCAATTGGTCAGTTAGAGAATGCTGGATACCTATTGGTCAGTTTCATGCGCCCCTAGGGTATTTAGGCAGGGGCCAGTGGCCGTTAGGAGTTCTTCTTTGTCGTCCTTCTTTATTTCCCCTTCGTGCTGTGAGGAGTTCCAGCCACATGCACGTAGCAAAGGCAGCAGCAGGCATCGCAGCTAACAGAGAAGTGACAAGGCTAAACCCCTTCTCTCTCTCTCCTTCTCTCTCTATCCGGGAATAAGTCGGTCCTTCTTTCTTCTTCCCTTTCTCTCGGGAAGAAGTGTTGTTTCCCCTCGTGCCCCCGTGGGTTTATAGGTGCGACTGGGGTCTGTTTGTATGTAAGTTCTTTGTTCCCTAAATTCTGACTGTTAAACTGTTTATCTGGCGTTTTGAGCAATTTGTGCATTTGTTCCCTGCCAACCATGTACCCAAAGAACCTGAGGGACTCCAGGATCCCCCTCCACGGATATCAACACTAATTAAATAGGTATCTCACGACAGCTTACTGATTAGTTACCTCTACTGACAATAGTATTTCTATTGATGTTGCAGTAGTATTTACAGGTTCCATCAAAAATCACATTGGACTAAACATTCTGTCAATATATAGAGTGACAATTTAAAGATTCTGGAGATTCTTACAAAAAGCTGCTGACTTCTTCAAGCTTATAAGCCTGAGATACGTGATTCCTTACCTTAGATTAATTCAGAGCAAATGTATTGTATGTTCTGTATTACTTATTGAAACAGCCTGTCTTTTTTCTACCAGGTCTGAAGAGAAGCTAAACTCCTAAGTCTGAGCTTAGATGATTTTTATCTCTTTTGGTGAGGTGCTTCTACTGAGAGTGAAAATGAAATATGCTGAAGTATCTTGCATAACTATGAAAGTGTTTATGTCTGTAAAGCAATCTGTACACATTAGCCCACAGAAATTCCACACAAAATCAAACTCTCCAAGTTGTACTAAATCACTCCTTTGCTCTCTCAGCTACATGGAGTGTCCTCCAGGAGACTGCAGGAGTTTCATACAAAATCTAAATGCAATGTCATCGTTTATATTTATATGCAGTGATGTTCTGAATAAGATTGGATCTTTAATGGGGAAACAATATATTTTATTGGACCAACTAACACAGGGAATACTGACACATTTTCAGATATGCTAGATTTTTCACACCCTCAAAATTATAGCAGTATTTCATGGTCTGAAGATAATTAGACTTTAATCAAACTAATTTCCAGAGCTGCTTATGCTTCAAAAAGACTGGGCTGTGAAAAGTCTCCCTTTCGTTTAATCTACTGAGCCATTATATCAAGTGTCATAGATGATTTAATTGCTGTGGGAAAGAAGCAGCATGTGTCAGCAGAAAAAAACCCACTGAAACAAAAGCAAAAAAGATGACCCCAGGAAACACTTATTCATCAATTCAAGAATTATTCAGATAGAAGTTTCCAGGAGTCATGGAAAATGACTATTCATAAAGGTAAATCTGGATCAAGGCTATATTGTTTTTCTAAAGAAATAGTGGAAACCATCCACAGCTTTCTTACCTTAAGCTTTTACTTGAAATCAGCCATTAGTGAGAAAGGCAAATGACAGTAGTAGTTCATTTCCTATGGGAAATTTTATTTAATTCAGGAACTTCTAGTTCGTGAACTGTGGGATAGTTTTATTTCTTATTTACTGGAAGAGGGAGGTACCCCAATGATTTTAATTAAATTCTTCTCTAAAAGGAATTTTAGATTGTGTCTTTGCACGTGTCTGTAAATATGGATGGCTCAGTGTCTTCTTGTCACTGGAGTAAAATAAACTCTGAGAACAAGGGCAGACTATTATCTACAATATTTGTTTCTTATATTTACACTGGCCTTTTGAGATTTTTCTAGTCTTTTACCTCTAATACAAGTTTTATAAACACGTTGCAGTATTCTTCTCTGTTGATGTGATCTTTATTTTACTGAAGTTAACTGTGAGATTTTTTTTTTTTTTATCCTGTGGAAATGGATCTTTATGTTTCTCATGGTGTGTTGGGTTCAGCTGAGCTGAAGCTGATTCTCCCCAAAGCATTTTTCTGGTGCATTTTTCTCTGTTTTGCAGTCATGCAGCTCAGTGTTGGTAACACACCAGTATTTTAGCTACTGCTGAGCCAGGCACCAAGTTTGTGCTTTTCCAGCATTTCCCTCTCTCCCCAGAATAGTAGGCTGAGGGATGGGCAGGATCTTGGGAGGGGAGACAGGTGGGCAGCTGACCTAAACTTGCCATATTACATTGTGCTGGTTTGAATTAATTGGAGAATTTGAGTGAGAAATTAGACTGTTGGCTGAGAGAGGTAAACACAGTATGTCACTTCAGCCCAGAGTTTTACCGAGAAAGAAAAAAAAAATTGTTTTTAAAGTGCTGTATCCAAAACATTAGATATCAGATGGCTTCTGACTGCACTGGCTGCGGCTGCTCCTTTGTCTTTCTGTCTTGGTAGCTAATTCCCAGTAATTCTACTAACTACTTTCCTGTTACTAACCCCCCTGGCCGATCTACCTCCACTTATCTTCAGCATCAACAGGTGGTGAGATAAGATTGGGGAAGGGGGAAAGATGGTAGGGGTCGTTGGTTACCCCTCTTGGGGATTTGGGTCTCTGGGAGGTGTGTGGTGTTTCTGTATTATCTTTTCATTGTATATATCTATAAATATCTGTTATATCTTGTAAATATTTGCTTGTATAATGTGCATTGATGTAAATATAAAGCTTCATTTATTAACTTCCAGTGTTTCTGAGTCCTAGACGGGGTTTATATAAAGGTGGGGGGGCAGGTAACTGCTTAAACCACTACATACATCAGCTCAGATATAAAAGTTAATCAAAAGAAGAAATTGTGGGGACCTTAGTTGATGTTGCTCTCTTCAACTAATCGATCATCATCTTGCAATGGCTGAGAATTTTTAATCTAGAATATCACCAGTGCCTCTATACAACTGGTTTGTGACTTTGTTTATATAAAATAGTTTGGTGCACCAGCTCTGAAATTCTGTAACAAATTATTACATATTAGCAAGTAATCTTAGAAATTACTTGAAGAACTTTTGGTAAAGAAGCTAATTCAAGTTTGGCTCTGTAGGTTTAGATCATAATCAATATTAATTGCTCTTTTATGCATTAAGGAAAAGTGCTATCTGGAAAGTAATGTCAGATTTCAAAGGAAAAGTATATTTAAAGCTCATTTGAATGATCTTATGATAAATGGACATGATTTCTTTTGTACCTTTTCTTGCTTATGATGCATCAATAACTTACTGGAATCAAACCTCTAGGGAACAGAAGAGAGAGATCTCTTTCCCCATCACCCATCAGTAAGAGTCTGTTTATTGTTTAAATTCAGAAAATGAGCTTTCAAATCTGACTTGATAATTTTTAAAAACATATAAAACATAAAAAAAATCTGCTTTTGGCAAGGAATGTTTCTCTTTCCCTTGCTTTCCTTTCGTTACTTTCCTTTCTCCTTAGACTCATTGTTATAGTTCAAAGAGAATAAAGAAGTGCTGATTTTTTTTTTCTTCTTTAGATCTCCAAATATAATATGGGTTACTTGAGCCTGAACTTACAGGCTTCAGCTGTGACTTACGTTGTTCTGGAATGTCAAGATTCAGAGAGGTTTGTATAGTCCGTCTTGGAGCTCTATTTTATGCTTCTTCTAAAAGTTGTCTCAGAATTATAAATAAGCCTAAGAAAAAGCAAAACAAAAGCAATGTTTCTTTTGTGAATGAAGGTCAAGAATGGATAATGAAAAAAAGAAAGCCATATGGAGAAAGAAAAAGTATTGTTATTCTGATTGGCTTCTGAAGTAGTGATAAACACACAATAGCTAAAAAAAAAATTATCCTGGTGTTACAATTATTTTGCACATATACGTATAAGTATCAGGATATTATGGTTACAAAAAAAAAAAAAAAAGGGGTTTAAGTTGTTAAGCTATTAAAATAACTTTTTCTAACAGAGATGATTTTCTGTAATTGATAGCAATTCATAGCAATTCTGATTAATTTCTTTTCTCAGGAATGTACATGTAGACTTCCTGCTTTAAAATTCCTTTATAGAATGAATAAATCAAGTAATTTCCATAAGTACATGTTAGTTTTAGGAAATGTAAAGTAGATTCAAGTAAAGTGGTATTTTTACTAAGCAATTTTCTTCTTTGGGTGAGATACCATTTTGAACAAGATTAATGTTAAAGTGTTAATAAGAATCATAGAATCATTTAGATTGGAAAAGAGCATTAAGATCAATTAATTTAATCATGAACCTAGCACTGACCGCTACTAAACCATGTCCCTAAATATCTCTCTGAGCAGCCTGTTGCAACACTTTAGAATAATTTTTTTTCCTAGTATTGAATCTAAACCTCTTCTGGAGGTACTTGAGGCCATCTTCTCTTGTCCTGTCACTCAGTACTTGTGAGAATAGAGTGATCCCCGCCTCACTACAACACTGTTTCAGGCAGTTGTGGAGCAATAAATAAGATCTCCCTTCAGACTTCTTTTCTTAAGTTTAAACAGCCCCAGGTCTCTGAGCAACTATTCAGAGAACTTGTTGTCTAGACCTTTTACCATCTCTGTTGTCCTTCTTTGGATGCACTCCAGGAGCTCAACGTCCTTCTTGTGGCAATGGGTCTAAAACTGAACACAATATTCAAGATACCACCTCATCAGTGCTGAATACAGAAGGACAAAGACAGGGGAAAGGTTAAGATGATTATCACCAGAAGGTGCTTACAGTATCTCTGGGGTGAGGAAATCCACTGGACTGGCATGCCAAAAAAATGAAAGAATGAGTCTCGTGAAGAAAAAAAAGTCCTGTTTTGGCTAAAGCACCAGAATTAAGCAGCTTTGAGACAGATCTCAAAGGCTATAGCAACTGTCTGAAGACTTCTAATTATCTGCAAAAATAATATTAAAATGTACAGCCTTCAATATTGTAATAAGTCTAAAATGCTGCACCCAAATCACATAGAAGGCAGGGACAAACAGCTTTAGGATGAAAAATACACTAGAGCAATATCTCTCTGTAAGGAAAAGATCTATTGGAGATGGTTGATCAGCTGTACTCCTCTCTCTCCACCAAGAAATTGATTCCTTCTTAGTGAGAATTGTTACTGGCTTAAATTTTGCTAGGATTAATAGTATAAAATAGCACTTTTGCAAAGATTTATACCTTAGACTTTTTCAGATGTTACTTGGGAATTACTACCTTGAGCTCAATTTTCACAGTTAGTTAATTTATCAAGAATAATTCTGAATCTGTTTTTAAAATTCCTTTTTCTGTTGCTTTAATTAATGAAATCTTTCTGTTGTGTTTTTTGTTGTTCTTTTTGGTTGGTTGGTTGGTTTTAGTTTTACTTTTGCAAAACTATCTCAGTGAAAATCCCTACTGGGGATCTGAAGCAGGCAAGCATCACGATTTATCTGTAACCTGACACCAAGACCCAACTTACTTCCATTACATCTTGTAGAAGCAAGTCATATTTGTTAAACTCCAACCAGCTGGGATCTTCTCCAGTTAGTCAGGGCTGCCAATAACTGATGGAGAAGGGCTTGGAGAACATTTCCAGTAGCTCCCTCAGTGCCACCTCAGTGGTGGATTCCATTCTGCCTTATACTTGGGTGTGTTTAAGTGGTGTAACAAGTCACTAATTAATCTCCTTGAATTACAGAATCATAGAATTATTTTGGTTGGAAAAGACCTCTAAGATCACAGAGTCATAGAGTCCAACCATTGACCTAACACTAACAGTCATTAAACCATGTCCTGGAGTGCCATGTCCACAAAGTTCTTCAACACCTTCAGGGGTGGGCAACATATTCCAATGACTGATCAGTCTTTCTACAAAGAACTCAGCATTCTCTTCTCCAGACTAAATTCTAGTTCACTCAGCTGTTCCTTGTAAGACCCGTTCTCTAGACCCTTCACCAGCATTGTTGCCATTCTCTGGACATGCTCTAGCTCCTCAATGTATTTCTTGAAATGAAGGGACCAAAATTATGGTCTTCTTATATTGTTTTCATTCTGGACCTAACTCTGTCTTCCAGCTCAGGGGACTGGCTAAGCATAAACCAACTGGTTTTACCACTAAAAATTAAGGTAAAGAAGGCATGAACTGCCTTAATCCTTTGCCACTATTTTTCCTCCCACATCCAATAAAAACTGGAGATTCTCATTAGCCCACTCTCTGTTGTTAATATATATATTTTTTTTTAAATTATTGTCTTTTGCAGCAGTAGCCAAAGCGAGTCCTAGTTTGACTCTGGCCCTTCTCATTTTCTCACTGCATAATCTCAGGACATCATTTTAGTCCAGTCTTGGTTTAGCTGCTCCTTCTTTCAGAGGTCATTGTTGCTGTGTCATTGACAACATTCTCCACCACTTGTCACTGTTAGTAATCATACAAAGCAATGACCACCTTTGGATCGATGCAGATGCCATTTATTCCATGCAAGTGCAAGGGTAATACCCATGTAAGACAAGTGTCAACCAGCATAGCCCCTAGTATCTCATGGTGTTGTTTGTATGATTCTATACCATCATACAAACAACACATTAACATAATCCAGATGAGGTACAGCCCAGTCTTTAACATACTTCATGTCCTGTTTTTCTCTTGGAGCAGGTGGCCCACTATCTCTCCTTCCATGTGGGAGGCATCCTGAAGCCGTGAGAATGAAGGTCATACACCCTGTACACAGCTCATTATTTTCCTCTTCTCAGATTACTTTTCCTTGCATTCCCACAGGTCATAAACTTTTTTTTTTTTCTTTTTTTTTTTTCCTTTCTCCTCCCTTGAGTTCCAGGCAAGGCTCACAACTCAAGTGGTCCAGTTTTCTCTCATGTTCGTTCATCTTTGGGCACAGGAGGACAACTTGTTTGTGTCTTTCAGAAATGTTTTCTGAAGAATATCCAGATGTCTTGGACTACTTTGCCCTTCAGGATTATCTTCTAGGGGAGTCTGTTAACTAATCTTTGAAACAGGATAAAGTCTGCACTTTGAAATTCTAAGGCAGCAGTTCTGCTGAAAGAGGTTTGCAGTATAGTGGGTCTTGGTCTCTTCTTTCAAGTAGCCAGTGATAGATCGAGAAGGAATGGCATCAAATTTTACTAGGGGAGATTTAAACTGGACTTCAGGAAAAAAAAAGTTTTCTGTAAGAGTGATTAGACTTTGGAATAAGATGCCCAGGGAAGCAGTGAAGTCACCATCCCTGGAAGTGATCAAAAGCATGTAAACATACACGTTGGGACAAGTTTCAGTAGTTATGGTAGTGTCAAGATAACTGTTGGACTTCATTATTTTAGAGACATTTTCCAACTTTAGTTATTCTATGATTCTATGACTGTGAGATTTCTCTCAGCTTCTTACAGAATATTTTATCTGTCAGTAGATCCCAGGTGTGCAATCTGTGACAGATGCCTCATTGTCTTTCCTCAT
The DNA here is from genome assembly GCA_013396835.1 of Psilopogon haemacephalus. Taxonomy (NCBI): domain Eukaryota; kingdom Metazoa; phylum Chordata; class Aves; order Piciformes; family Megalaimidae; genus Psilopogon; species Psilopogon haemacephalus. The sequence goes on along the minus strand of VWZI01020093.1, from coordinate 8,065 downwards.
TATTCTTACCTACAAACACTTAGCCCTGTCATCACCATTGTTAAGTTCTAGATAATCAAAATAATCCCTGACATACAGGGCCACTCCTTCTTTGGCTATCCATTCTGAAGAATTTGTAACCATCCATGGCAGCATTTCAGTTGTGTGTCATCCCACCATGTTTAAAGGATGTCTTAAGAACAAGGAACTACATTTAAATCTTAGAAGGACCAGTTATTTAAGTAATAACTGGTTGAACTTCTAAAATACAGTTCTAGCTTTCAACATTTCCTTCTGATTTTCTCATTGAAAATTCTCACAGCAATACCTTCCAAAAGACCCTAGAGGGAAATGTTTCTTAGCCTGCAAAGCGGCTCTGATTCCAAGAGCCAACATTATATAGACTACAAGTACATGGCACAGCTGCTCTGCATTAAGTCAGCAATAACCATTTTTAGATTCAGTTCAGGTCTTCAAATTTCTCCAAGAGAGAAGAAAAAGTAGCATCGTTCAAGTAAATTTTCTTCTTTGTTCACAGGGAAAACATTTATTTATTTTCCAACACAGAAGTTTTAAAGATATAATAAATTTCAGTATGTGTGATCATTCATGGAAGATATTGAAGATAAGCATTTACCAAGTCACCATGTTTTGAGAAGTGCTTTATAGAAAGAAGATTATTAATGTCTTTAAATGAATAAGCAAATGTAACTGAGGAAAATTTTAATTATAGAAACATTGTGCAAGTTACATTATTACCTGAAATTCCTCATTTCTTTAAAAAAAAAAAAGAAAAGCAAAAAACCAACCAATCAAATGAATGAAAAAAGAAAACCAAACCAACCAAACAAAAAAGACAAAAACTTACTGACAAAAACTTACTACCACTTTACCCTGCCAAAGTACAATTGGTGTGCTCTACTGGCAGCTGACATCAGCCTCACAATCACAGGCCCTGGTTCTCATGGTGGATTTTAACTAGCCAGATAATTGCTTAAAGGCCAGTCAGCCAGCCACAGTCCAGGAGGTTACTCCGGTGCATTGATAATAACTTCTTGAAGCAAATGGTGGATGAGCCAGCTAGGAAAGGAGTGCTACTGGACCTGATACTCACTAACAAGGAGGGTCTGTCTTAAGCAGTGAAGGTTGAGGGCAGCCTTGGTTGTAGTGATCGTGAGATGATGGAGTTCAGGACCTTACATAGTAGGACTAGAATATCAATTGGGATCACAACCTTGAACTTCAGCAGGACCAACTTTGACCTTCTCAAGCAATTGCTAGGAGAAATGTCATGGGACAAGGTACTAGAAGGCAAAGGGGCCCATGATAGTTGGTTAATATACAATGACCAGTTCTACAGCTCATGGAAGGAGGAGCTGACCATTTGAGAGGAGTATAAGACTTCTGTCAGAGGATGTAGGGAGGCAACTAGGAAGGCTAAGGCCTCCTTGGAATTCAACCTTGCAAGAGATATCAAGAAGAACAAAAAGGTCTTCTTCAAATACATTGCAAAAAAAAAAATAATTGTAGGCCCACTGCTGAATGAGTCAGGTGCCCTGGTGACAGAGGACACAAAGAAGGTGAAGTTGCTAAATGCCTTCTTTGTCTCCACCTATACAGCTGGAGACTGTCCTCAGACCCCTAAGGCCCCAGAGGAAGACATAACAAAGGAAGAGTTTTCTGTGGTTGATGACGACTGGGTTAGGGAAAAGTTGAATAAAGTGAACATGCATGAATCCATGGGTACTAATGGCATGCATGTGCGGGTGCTGATGGAGCAGGCATAGGTCATTGTCAGACCACTCTTCACCATCTTTGGTAAATAATGGGAGACAGGAGAGGTTCCTGGAGACTGAAGAAAGGGAAAGACCACTCCAGTCTTCAAAAAGGGTAAGAAGGAGGACCCAGGCAACTATAGACTGGTCAGACTCATCTCCATCCCTGGAAAGGTAGTGGTGATATCTTTAGGTATAGCAAGGACAAGAGGGTCATTAGGAGCAGTCAGCATGGTTTTACTAAGGGGAAGTCATGTTTGACCAACCTGACAGCCTTTTATGAGGACATTGCCGGGTGGATAGATGATGGTAGAGTAGTGGATGTGGTTTATCTCGATTTCAGTAAAGCATTTGACACTGTCTCCCACAGCATCCTTCTAGCTAAATTGAGGGAGTATGGTCTGGATGATAGAGTACTGAGGTGGCTGGTGAATTGGTTGAGAGAGTCTAGTTGGAGGCCTGTAACTAGTGGAGTCCCTCTGGGGTCAGTACTGAGACCAGTACTATTCAATATGTTCATCAAGAACCTAGATGAGGGTACAAAGCACACTTGTCAGCAAGTTTGACACTGATATCAAGCTGGGTGACATGGCTGACTGTAAAGGGTTAAGCCTACCTGGACTCTTATCCTGACTCCTCCCTGGGGGTGGTTGGACCTGTCCCCAGATGTCATGTTTAACTCCCTCTCACTTCCTGCCAAGGACTGCTATAAAAGAGGAGGACATCTTGACTTCTCTCTCTGGTCCTGCTTGCCTGACCAACTCCTCACTGTTCTGCTTCCAGACCGCCATGTGTATTTATTGGGCTCTTGAGCTCAGGGGGCTAGCCTAAACCAAATACAGTGACACACCAGAGCATTGTGCTGCCATTCAACAAGACTTAGACAGGCTGGAGAGTTGGGCAGGAAGAATTTTAATGAAATTCAACAAGGGCAAGTGTAGAGTCTTGCACCTGGGAAAGAACAACCCCAGGTATCAATATAGCTTGGGGTCTGACCTTTTCTTGATGATGTCCAATGACAGGACAAGGGACAACGGGTGGAAGTTGAGGCATAGGAAGTTTCACGTAAACATAAAGAAGAATTTTTTTCACTGTGAAGGCGACAGAACACTAGAACAGGCTGCCCAGGGCAGTTGTGGATTCTTCCTCTGGAGATATTCAAACCCCTTCTGGACACTTCCCTGTGTGATCTGGTATAGATGATATTGCTTTGGCAGGGGTGTTGGATTAGATGATCTTTTGAGGTCCCTTTCACCACTCAACATTCTGTGATTTAGTGATATTTATATGTACAAAAGAGGTATTCTGATGTCGAGAAGTTAAAACAAGTTAAAGTAATTTTTTTGTTTGTTTGTTTAAGATAATAATAGTTGTTTCTGTTTTAGGGCTGCTGAGGTTTTCTCCCTAGGATTTTCATGACAGTATAGAGTACAGTCAATAGGATTATTGGATTCTTCATTTCTATAAATTGTGCTATATAATAGAAGGTGAAAAACTGCTATACACAAATGGTAAACAGTCTTTCACTTACTAGGTTGTGGGAAAATGCTGCAAACTGTCTTTCTTCATGCCCATTGCTGTGACTTTACTATTTCCCTGAGAGATAATCCTTTTTATTGATTTTGTGATGTTGGAAGCTGTGCTATTGATAAAGTTTGTGAAATCTGATCGGTGAATTGGAGATTAAAAATGTTGGTTGGACAGGTGACAAGCTCACTAATATCCTATAAGAACATGCAGTTCTTAAAATTGAGCTGTGCTACTCAACCAAGACTTGTTAGTTGTTTTTTGGGTTATGGGTTTTTTTTTTTTTTCCCCCAGAGAATAGCTAATAAAATTTTTAAAATATTGATGATTAAAAAATACCTGCGCTCAGGTCACCCAAATGAAACTGTCCTGTTCAAATGTTAAAGGAAAATAAAAATCAAACAAAACCCCAAACAGTTCTTCAAATGGTGTTATAGTGACATGGGCTTTGTAAAACATGGTATACAATACTACAGAAATCTCTCAAAGTGATTGGGGAAAAAATAGTTAATCAAGATGTAATCAATTTGTTACTTTTTTTTTTTTTTAACCAAATAGATTTTTTTTAATCTGTCATTCAAAGGCAAACATAGCCTGTCATTTCAAAATTTGGATGTTGTCATTACTATTCCACTGCTAGTAGTTCCTTTTCTAATATTATATATGTAATGTACCTTCCAAACCACTGATTTATCCTCACGTTCTTTCCTTACGAAAAGTATTCTGCATACTAGGAACTGGGTAAATAAACAATAAGATACCTTTATATTTTCTGAATGGAGACTGACTTCTTTGAAATTAGCATATTAGAAACTACATATTTCTAATTAGTTGAATTTAAGAGATAATCAAAATGAATTTAAACATTCAGTGACTCAGAAAGCTTTGTGCTTGTTTTAAATGGCAAGAATCTGACAGTGTAAAGGGTTAAGCTTACCTGGAACCTTCTCCTGACTCCTCCCTGGGGGTGGTCTAACCTGCCCCGAGGTGTCATGTTTAGCCCCCTGTCACTTCCTGCCAAGGACTGCTATAAGAGGGGAGGGTTGGACATCTTTTCTCCTCTCTGTCTCTTTGGTCCTCCTTGCCTGCCTAGCTCCTCATTGTTCTGCTGCTGGACTACCACATGCTCTCCAGCCAACATGTGGGGATAACAACCATTTTTCTCTGAAACTCTAACTAACTGCCTCTCACCATAAAAAATCCTGCATCCTGCTTCATCCGCCATCAAATCATCCATCTCAGCATTTGGACTCAACTCCCATTTCACAGGTTGTATTCTGCTATTGTGTATTTTGCTCATTTTCCCTATTTGGTATATTGGTTCCGTTTTTTCCCCAGCCTCTGTAGTTCCCTCTACCTTTTATTTATTGTTAAAGCTTATCTCTTTTTACTTCCAGATCAAATCAAGTATTTTATTGAGCTTTGAGCTCAGGGGGGCTAGTCTAAACCCAATACAGACAGACTTCATGTACTATGATTTTTTTTTCTTGAAGGTTCAAATATATTTTCTGATGAATACCTTAGCTCTGGAAGATGAGTTTTGAGTGTTTCAGTTCTTATTGTAATTAATCATATTGTAAGTGATAGTAATAATTTACTATCTTGAAAAGTAACTTTTATTTCTACAATTTTCTTCACTGGCCTTCAAGAAGACTAATTGATAACAATGGAAGTCACACAGTTAAAATGTACTGATCTCTTATGAATATTTATCCATTAATAGCTATCTCAGGAATGCCTTAGGAAAAATAGGTGTTTATTACAGAAATAATCATGTACTATTAAAGAATATGAAGTTCCCATCTTCTTTTAATTCAGTGCACTATAGTTATAATTTCAGGACTATTTACTTCACTTCATTAGATGAGTTAGGGATTCCTGAATTTAGTACACATATTGAAAAAAATTTTTTAAAAATTAAAATGTTTTGCAGTTTCTTAATGCAATCCATGATTTAATATCCTCTATTTAAGCTTATTCATACTGTATATTCCAAACTAAGGAGCTTTGAACTGTTTTTTTTTTCAGACCTGATCATGCAGTATGTTTTCATGCTGTCTTTACAATGACATAATAAACCTATTCCATGGTTCAAGACTCATGATTGACAGAAGTATGTAATAATGCTTTCTGGTTTGCTCTCCATTGCTTTTCCTAAGAAGTGCCAATATTATCTTTACATCTTTTAAGGAAGGGTAGGTACTGAGCCTTAAAGACCTAAAATATTTTCTTTTTAATTCCCCAGGTGTTAGCAACTAATTTAGGAGAGCACTGTAGATTTTTTGTAGTTTAATTGCTTCCCATCCCTCTCATACACATTAGTTAGCACTTTAATTTTATAACTCATTTCAGTGTCCCATGTTGCTACATCATCTACATACTCATGTTATCTGCACAGGTTTCACTGTACCAGGTAACATCTGTAAATTTTGCTGACTTTAGTTCTAGCATACTTTGAAGCAAGCTATGAATATGAAAGTTCACTAACACAGTTACAAATTCACTGATAATTTCCTCCCCACAGTGAAGCTATGAAAGAGTGCCCATTTTCCAAACACAATGTTTTGGTTTTTTGGGTTTTTTTTTAGTTTATTTTTCCTATTGGATCACTGTTTCTTCAAAATGCTCTCTGGTACGTAGTTCCCTGATTGGCTTCTGTGGAATTACGTTGTCTTCAATAAATACAGTTTTTCTTAAGTCTCTTAAATAGCCCACAGTTTTGAAGTATTGAAGATTTATGAGGTTTTGAGTGGGTAAGGCATCATAAATGTATTTTTCTTCTTATTTTTGCTGAACAAATATGATAAAATATTCCTCCACAAATCCAAATGGCTAATAATCCCCCCACCAAAAAAAAAAAAAAAAAAAAAAAAAGTGTTATTGATGGCAATAAGCAGGCTGGGAATGTGGGAGAGTATCCACTATAGGGTGACACCAGGCTTCACAAGTGCCAAGCTCTCTAATAATATATGATAGTGGTGTTTTAATTTGGAAAAATGCTGCACAGGTGGCAATAATCATATTTTACTGAGAATGGCCTAAATGAACCAGACTAACTCTATTCTAAAATAACATTATTTTGGGAAAAACTCAAGAAATCTATCTTTTCATCTCTATTTTACCAACTTTGCATCTACGTTATGTAAAGGAGGTAACTAATATAGAAACATGTGAGTCTTTTTAAAAAAAAATAGATTTCCCAAAAATCAAATGTGTATCAATGTTTATTAAATTACTTTGTTTATAACCTAGATATGTATTAATCTATTACCAGTAACAACTTTGAATAAAGAATGATCCTAGTAAGCAACATGAACAGTCTTCATAAAAATTTAATTCAATTTTATTTTCTCTGAATTACTTAATAGGAACAATTAAGATTTTAGTGTCACTTCTGTCCATAGAATTACAATGCAATGTGTTTATGTCTAGCAGACAGTTTATCAAACTCAGTAAGGTCAACAAAATTAATTACAAAGCAAAAACTCTTGAAAACACTTGATTTTATGTGTTTTAAGCCCAGAGACTTAAAATTATGACTGCACACCCTGGTTTTAAGTAAATAGTTTTTTATTTACTGGCATGTATGTTAATATTCTGGGAGATGTGTGCTCTGGGCTAAACCACTTTCATGTTCCCTTGCCCATGAAAATAGTTCTGGGCAACCAAGAATAGTTCTGCCATTTAATGATGAGATTCTGAAGCTGTGGTCTCACTGTTCACAGGAATGGCCATATCAGCAATGTTGATGAGCTACAGGCTTCTACTTTTCTTCATTTCTGAAGGTTTTATATCTTATCACACAGTGTGGAATCTTGAAAATTTTTGTTGGTGATTTTACTTCTGTATTCTGAAATGGAACTAAAGGACCCTAACTTGATAGTCACACTTCTGTTTATGTATTTTTTCTTATTTCACGTAAGTGCATGTTCTTTCACTTACAGACCAAGATAATAGTGATAGCCGTGACTCATTCTCTTCTTTTGGAAAAACTGGACACTGAATCATGTGCTAAAAACAGTTTAAGAATAAAGAAATCAGGATAATTTCTTCAAGGGACTCCCTAACACAGTTCTGTGGATTTATGGCAAAAGCAAAGGAATGTTAGCTATTGTCTCTACTCAAATAGCTCTTATTTCCCTTATTCCTCTCCTTTCCATGTTAGACAAAACTCATTGGCATTTTGACCCATATTTCATAGTGACTGAATCAGCAAAATGTGATAGAGCCTGTAGATTGTATTGTAGCAGGTGGAAATACTTCATATCTCCATGAGATCAAGCAGAAAATACCCCTTAATGGTCTGCTCTACTTTCATGATTGTATGGTTTTCCTGCCATTTTCATCTTTCCTTGGAGAGAATTAGTACAGAGTATATCTGTAAGAAAGAATCTATCTGTGAATTTAAGCTGAGTATATTTGACAACGGTAGATTATTTTTCATAGGGCTTGTGAGCTTACCTTTTTAAATGCAGTGTTTATAAAAATGTATTGCCAGTTTAAACACAGATGGTGACACTAAGCTTGCAGAAGCAGTACCTACAGAAGGAAATGCTATTAGCTTTGGTCAAAGAACCTGGATACATGGACATAGGTAATATGTGTGACAAGGGCACACACAAGTCCCTGCCTCACCCGAGGTTTGAATGGGACACAAAACGGTTTTCCTCTCCCCCACCTCTGTCACCAGAGGTTTGGAATGTGAAGTAGGTGTGAAGTTCTTCCTCCTACCCCACCGTGGGCTTGAACAGGGAAGGAACAAGTGTGTGTGTATATATATATAT
>VWZI01020091.1:3134-19332 GCA_013396835.1 Psilopogon haemacephalus | reverse complement strand
AAAAGAGGGGGGAAAAAAAATATATTAATGGATGCATTATTTAAATCAGGCATTTAGAGAGAAGCTTTGCAGCCTTGCCTGGGTTGTTGTTGTCGTTGTTGTTTGGATGGGTTTTTCTTTTTTCTTTCTTTCTTTGCTATCATATCCTTGGGAAAAAAAAAAAAGTAAATAAAATCTGAGGGAATGGGAATTGGATGGGGAGGGAATGAGCTGAAAGCAAGAGGTGATGCTCGGGATGTGAGGCACACCTGCCTCACAGCCTGAAATGCCCCAGATTCACAGCAAAGGCAATTTTCAACCTTCCCTCCCCACCCAGGATTTAGTAAAACTCCTTGATCTGTCTTTTCACATAGGAAAAAAAAAGAANGTCTTTTCACATAGAAAAAAAAAAAAAAAAAAAAAAAAAGAGGAAAAAAACCTCACAACCCTTTCATCATTTTGGTCTCTGTCAAGCCCAGAGGTTAAAGCTTCCCTTTCAGCTCTGATTATCACAGATGTGGCTCTGCATGAGTGGAGACCTTGGGTTTAGCCAGGCTTGGCCTTTTGCATTCAGACTCAAATGCCTTTTCTTCCAAGGCTCACACACACACCCCAGTTTGTTTTATGCTCTGCATGTGCTTGGCAGGGAGAGTGCCTGGGACTTTGCTGAAGCGAGACCCTTGCAGGGTGGGTGAGCTGTGCTTGCTTGGATGCTGGAAAGAAGCAGCTGAGGTCAACCAGCAGCACTGCAGTGAACCTTTCCCATGGAGAAAAGCAACATTAGATATTTAACTAATTGCTAATGGGAAAGTGCACCACCCAGCTCCAACAAAAGCACTGCCTGACTCCTTCAGGGTTAAATCTTCCCCCCAGAGTTGTGGTACCCTTTTCATTGCTGTTTCTGCCACCCTGAACTAGCTGCTGTGGTCTTGCTGCTGTCATGGTATCCTGAATGGAGGTTGTAACTAGGTGGGGTTGGGCTCTTCTCCTAGGCAACCAGCAACAGAACAAGGGGACACAGCCTCAAGCTGTGCCAGGGCAGGTTCAGGCTGGATGTTAGGAGGAAGTTCTGTACAGAGAGAGTGATTGGCATTGGAAGGGGCTGCCCAGAGAGCCTGTCCTCAGAGCAGAGCTGCTGAAGCCCTCTCAGCATCTTGGTGGCCTCCTCTGCACTGGCTCCAACCCTTGCATGTGCTGCTTGTGCTGGGGCTGCAGAGCTGCAGACAGTGCTGCAGGTGGGGTGTGAGGAGAGCAGAGCCAAGGGGCAGAATCCCCTCCCTTGCCCTGCTGCCCACAGCTGCTCTTGCTGCAGCCCAGCACACAGTTGCTGTCTGGGCTGCACTCACACTGCAGGCTTGAAACTGGATGTTAGGAGGAAGTTGTTTGCAGTGAGGGTGGTGAGACACTGGCACAGGTTGCCCAAGGAGGTTGTGGCTGCTCCCTCCCTGGAGGGGTTCAAGGCCAGGCTGGATGAGGCCTTGAGCTACTTGTTCTAGTGGGAGGTGTCCCTGCCTGTGGCACAGGGGGGTTGGAACTGGCTGAGCTTTGAGCTCCCTTCCAACCTAAACCATTCTATGATTTTGTGATCTAGTTGATGTCCCAGATCACTGCAGGGCTTTTAGACAAGATGACCTTTGGGGAGTCCCTTCCAACCAGAGGAAAGTCAATTCCTTGACCTTTGGGGAGTCCCTTCCAACCCAAGGAAAGTCAGTTCCTTGACCTTGAGGCTGTCTGATGGCAATGCAGGGGTCTCCATCACCCTGTCTGGAAATCCAGTGGGATTTTCGCTGCCAACACCTCTAGAGGCTCTGTGCTGTGCAGGAAACCTCTCCCTGATCAGTTCCCAGGTGCTTAGAGAAAGTTCCTGGCTAAGTGCTCAGAGAAAGCAAATGTTTGGCTGCACTCCTGGCAGTTTCTCACTCTCTGCTCCCTCCGTGTCAAAACGATTAAGTATATTCCTCAGAGTCCATAAAGTTACTCAGCTCCCAGGCCAAAAACATGTGTTGAAAAGCTGAGGTACACGAAAGGCTCTTCTTTGATTCTTGCCATTTCACACACATTTTCCCTCAGCCGTGGCAGGCTTCCAACATAGCTGAGTCCAAATGTTGCTCCTCTCACAGGCACACAGTACATGTGCAGGCTGCATTGCTCCTGGAGAAGAGGAGGCTCTGGGGAGAGCTAAGAGCAGCCTGCCAGTATAGAATTATAGAATCATAGAATCAGTCAGGGTTGGAAGGGACCATAAGGATCAGCCAGTTCCAACCCCCCTGCCATGCCCAGGGACACCCTACCCTAGATCAGGCTGCCCACAGCCTCTGCCAGCCTGGCTGCAAACACCTCCAGGGATCTGGCCCCAAACACCTCCCTGCAGGGGCAACCCATTCCAGCCTCTCACCACTCTCATGCTGAACAACTTCCTCCTCACGTCCAGTCTGAATCTCCCCACCTCCAGCTTTGCTCCATTCCCCCTAGTCCTGTCACTACCTGATAGCCTAAAAATCCCTCCCCAGCTGTTTTTTAGCCCCCTTCAGATCCTGGAAGGCCACAAGAAGGTCACCTGGGAGCCTCCTCTTCTCCAGACTGAACAGCCCCAACTCCTTCAGTCTGTCCTCATAGCAGAGGTGCTGCAGCCCTCTGCGCATCCTCGTGGAAGAGGCTACAAGAAGGATGGAGGGAGACTGTTTAAAAAGGCCTGCAGTGATAGGACAAGGAGCAATGGCTTCAAACTAGAGAAGAGCAGATCTGGATTGGGTGTTAGGAACAAGCTGTGCACCATAAGGTTGGTGGAACACTGCAACAGCTTGCACAGAGCAGCAGAGAGACTCCAGCTCTCCTGCTGCTTTCCATTTCCCAAGAGCCTCCTTCTGCCCTCTCTCCAGCCCTGCCCTTGCTGGGCCCACATCACTGGGAGATGGTGCTGGCATGTTTAGAGAGGAGGGAAAAGCAAAGAGCTCATAGCCCTGCCCTCGTGTCACTCATCACTGTGCAGTCCTGCCTCAGCCTGGAGCTCAGAGGCTGCAAAGCTACAGCAGTGCCAGGACAGCTGGCTGTGCCAGGGGTGGTTTAGATTGGATATTAGGAACAATTTCTTTCCTGCAGGAGTGGTCAGGTGCTGAGACAGGATGCCCAGGGAGGGGGTGGAGTCCCCATCCCTGGAGGTGTTCACAAACCAAATAGATGTGGCACTTCAGGACGTGGTCATGGAGGTCTTGGGTGGAAAGTTGGACTTGATGACCTGGGAGGTCTTTTCCAACCTTCATGAACCTATGATTCTAAGTATGGCTTGAAACATCACAGTTGGAGAGCTGTCCCTTGCTATGTGTGACAGCAATGGCTTCTTGTTGCTGCAAATTCATCTTTTAAATTTAGTTTAGAAATCAAAGGGAAGCAGTGAGGCTGGCAGCAGCCAGAGGTTGCCCATGGGGTGCAGCAAAGCAGAGCAGAGAGCTGAGCATGGCAAGGAGAAAGCCTGGAAGCTCTAAGCCACAGTTCCTCAGGGGCTTTCAGAATAGTTTTGTTTTTTTTTCTGGCTCTTCTTTTTGGGGGCTTTAAACAAGCCACAGGTCTCTGCTTTTGCCTTGTCTGGGGCTTATGCCTTGTCTGGGGTTTCTGCCTCTGAGGCTCTGGCAGCTGTGCTGCTGCTCCTGTTCCCTGGCGTGTCAAGCAGCCTGCGAGACGTCACAATTACCCCAAAGGTGGCAGTCCCTGGGGACAGCTGCCAGAGCAGTTCAGCTCAGCAGAGGCTTGGGAGTTATTTTTTCAGGTAGTTTCAAAGATCATTCAGCAGTTCCCTTACATATCCTACCCATCCTCATCGAGATTTCTGCTCCTACAGTTTTCCAAAGCCCTGCTTCCTCTCACAAGCAAGAGCAAGAGGACTTTGGAGGTGCGCTTTGGAGGGGAACTTTGGAGGTGCATTTAGAGGTGCAGTTTGGAGGTGCTCTTTGGAGATGTACTTTGGAGGTGCACGTTGGAGATACACTTTGGAGGTGGTCTGTGGAGGTGTACATTGGAGATACACTTTGGAGGTGAACTTTGGAGCTGCACTGTGGCAGAGCTGGAGCAGTTCTAGAGCTGGAAGCTTGGCAGAAAGCTTCAGACATTTGTGGGGTCGGCATACACTGCTGTGTCTCCTTGAAAACAGACACAGCAACTTCTCTCTGGGCCACAGGACTGATTTTAAATTGCTTTATGATTCACTCAGCCGAAATTTCCTCCCTGAAAAGGTTGTCAAGCACTGGAACAGGCTGCCCGGGGCAGTGGTTGAATCATCCTCCACAGACCTGGAAATGTGATGCTGAGCGTTTAACACCAGACCTGGTAGAATGAGACCATGCTTGGACTCCATGAGCTGAAAGGGCTTTTCCAGCCTCAACAATTGCATGATTCTATTTCCTGCCTAAGCAATTCTATCACTCTATAAGTTTAACTTTTTTCCTTGACTGTAGAGTGGATTTCTCACCCTTATGGCTGGAGAGCAAAGCTTGAGGTCCAATAACTTCTGCAAAGAGCCTGGTGAAGGAGAGGTGTGGTAACCTGTGGCTTGTCCCTTCCTTGCCTTTAACTTTGGCCAAGCTAATCTTGCTTCCTAAGGTCTGTTCCTATCTGCAGGACTTGCTGTGACCATTGAAGAAGGCTGTGAAATCAGTTCCTCTGTTGACCAGTTCCCCCATCCCAAGAGCTTTTTGTTACCACATAGAATGATTTAGGTTGGGAGGGACCTCAAAGCTCATCTAGCTCCAACCCCCTGCCTTCCCTTCAGAGAAGGGAGGTAATGTCTGTATTACCCCCTCTCCTCTCAGTGACTTGTTCTGGAGAATTTCCTTCTTTACACCCAAGAGACCTTTTTTAACTCCTTAGCTTGGCACTCCATTATGATTTTGGTGGGTAAGAAAGGTGCTGAGTTCTGTGTTGGGGCTGCTGGGCACAGCGCAGGACCTGGGTGACAAATACAATAAAACCAAGGTGGCAGATGAAGACCTTGGCAAAGCCTTAAAAATCAGTTGGTGCTCTCCTTGCACAAAATGGAGCTGTTTCCTCAGCCACTTGTGGTCACTGATACCTGGCCAACAAACGAGCCACCCAAGAGATCAACTGGGCCAGCCAAGGCAGTTAAACCCCCCCTGGTTAGCATCCCTTCTGCTCATCCCCTGCCAGGAAAATCCACTGCAGAGAGATGAAAAGGTGGGGAAAGGGAAGGGGGAAGGGGAGCTCTCGCAGGAGGTTTCACCTGGATACAGTTGCTATAGGAACCACTCACCCAGCAGCTCCAGCACCTCCACTACACAAGGAAATTTGCTTGCCCTTCACAGTGGGCAAAGAGGCTTGCTGGCGAGCGTAGACATTTGGCCCTGCTCATCCCTCATGCCCTGGCAGGAGGGGGTTGGACTCGATGATCTCCTTGGGTCCCTTCCAACCCCTAACATCCTGTGATCCTGTGATCCCTGGTGAGCCAGCCCAGTGAGGACCACTGGTGCCTGCAGCAGGGTAAGGATGGGGCAAGAGTGATGCTCTCTGTGCATCTGCAAAGAGCAGGGCTGGTGGTCAGAGAGCTGCTGGAGTCAACGGTCAGTGGTGGACATCCGATGATGGAGGCGCAGGGTGGAAAGAACCAAGAGGCAGTGAGGGAAGTCAGGGTTTTTATTGCAAAGGGAGCAGCAATGGGGAAGGAGTTTGTAAGCTGGGGAAGGAACGGAGCAGTGGAAAAGGTGAGAAAGGAAATCGGAGCTGTGGGAGAAGTGGGAGGCACCAAAGGTGGAAACCTTGGAGACTGAAGCAGCGGTAGTGGAAAGCGCTCGGCTTAGTGTTTGTAATGTTGGCTGAGATCCCTGGATGAAAGGCTTGAGCAGAGAGAGCAATAACTGTGGGTGTAAATATAATTCTGATAGCTTTTGCACTAGCTATTAGCTTCAGTCCTTGAAACCTCATCCCAATGGAGGGTGAGGTGGTGGCTCTGTGTCATTATCCCTCTGCCAGGTGTACATTTAGAGCTGATGGCGCAGTCCGAGTGCAGAGATTGCAGCCGCTGGAGCAGGGGCCTATCAACTGTGCATTAGGGCACATCTCGACCCTTGGTTTGTTGGCAACGAGGAGCAGAGTGTGGACAACAAGTTAATGACCTTTCCCTAGCGGTTCAACAGGAAAAGTGAGGGCAAAAATGGACATTTCTGGAAGAGCCTCTGCCAGAGGAGAGTGGCGCTAATCATCGCCGGGCAGGGAGAGGAAGGCTACGAGGCAGGGGAAAAGATTCAACTGAATTACACAAAGGACAGCCAAGTTCAGCCAGGCACTTAAGTGCTAATTTGAAACCAGAACTAGCTCGAAGTATGAGACAATTTGAGGCGATCAAAGCAGGAACAATCTAAGGCTGGCTCAAACAGAGCGGCGGCGCTTAGCAGGAGCTCGAACAAGCGGAAGGAAACTTCCGAACAGCTCGGAGCAGGCAACAAGTGGGCGAGCAGAGGTCAGGGGGAGAAGTGCAGCGTGGCAGGGGAGGAAGGTGGCAGCCACGGGGAGTGACTGATAAAAGCTATTATGGTAAATGACAACTGGATTGTGATCAATCTGCCCGTGGGCTGCGCGTCAGGCAGGGTTGGAGCCCATTTGCGGTGCGACGCACCTCCGCTTCGGGAATTAATGGCATAACCTTAAACAACTTCTGCTAAATGCACCACTTGACAAAATTACACAATTTAGGGAAGGAAACCCAGAGCTCACATGTCAACTGATATAAATACACTATTGCTGTAATTGTTATTTTGTTGGGTTTTATTTTTTTTCAAAGGTGTACGTTATAAAAAACCAACCCAACCCAACCCAACCCCATGGAAATGGAGCACAAGGAAAGTATCGAGGCTCAGAGCTGCTGTTTGTTGCACTGCCAGCAGAACTGCAGCTGAAAGTGAAGTTCCTGTAGGAAGCTCAGCAAAGGTTTGCACAGTGGAGCTCCTCATGAATCTGATGAGGAGTGACTGAGGGAGTGGGGATGGTTAGTGTGAAAAAGAGGAGGCTGAGGGCAGACCTCATTGCTCTCTATAGCTACCTGAAGGGACATTGTGGAGAGGCTGCTGCTGGGCTCTGCTCACAGGTGATTGGAGACAGAACAAGGAGGTTTAGATTGGACATTAGGAAAAAGTTTTTCCTGGAGAGAGTGGTCAGGGACTGGAATGAGCTGCCCAGGGAGATGATAGAGTCACCCACCCTGGATGTGTCTAAGGGTGTTGCTTAGAGCTATGGTTTAGGGTGCCTCTTGTAGAGTAGGGTTCTAGGTTGGACTTGGTGATCCTGAGGGGCTTTGCCAACCTGCATGTTGCTGTAATTGTGTGGTCTGCCCAGGGCAGTGGTGAGATTGCAGCAGGGAAGGTTTGGGTTGGAGATTAGGAAACATTTCTCTCCTGCAAGATTAGTCAAGCATTGGAACAGGCTGCCCAGGGGAGTCACCACCCCTGCAGGAGTTTATGAAGCAGGTAGATGTGGCACTGTGAGGCACAGTTTGGTGGGCATGGTGGTGTTGGACTGGATGATCTTAGAGGACTTTTCCAACCTTCATGATTCTGTGAAGCCAGTGCAGAAAGGTTAAGAGACGAGGTCAGAAAGATTCAGGGCTTCTAGGTTACCTTGCACTAGCTCCCATCCCAGCTAGAACATCTGCAAACCCAGCTGGTTTGCACTACATGTAAGGTGGCTCAGGATTTTTGGTTGGCTTTCTGATTGTTTGGTTGTTTGCCCTGAGAACAAAGCCACATCAACAACAACAGATCCAAGCCATTCATTGCCATCAAATAACACCAAAGCTGAGATCTTCCCACAAAATCTGATGGAGAAGAACATCCTGACTGGCAAATGATCTCCCCAAGCCTTTTCATCAGGCAAAACCTTGCTGGCAAAGGCTGACTTCAGACATTGACTCTTTATTCACCACCACCACCACTTTTGTTTTTTTTTTTGGAAGGAGCCTGTCCAACAAGAGATCTTTGACAGGCTTGAAACACTGCAGCAACCTTTAATTTAGAGGAATTATTTCCAGTAGGGAAAGCAGCTGCTCATGTGCAGGACTCAAATTAGGACCAGCAACAACAACAACAACACCCCCCACCCCTCCCCAGAAATCAGGATGCATCACACTCTGCAGGCTTGGCTCAGCTCTGAGCATGATTTGTGTCTCACCAGCAGCTGTTCAAACAAGGAGCTGCCATGAGCAAAGATCTGTACAAATGACTGGGTGAGTTTTGTGGGCTTCCCTCTCTCTTCCTCTTTCTCTCTCTTTCTTTTTCCCTCTCTTCCTTTTTCTCTCTCTCTCTTTCTCCCTCTCTTCCTTATCCTTTCCTCTCTTTCTCCCTCTCCCTTTCTTTACCTTTCTCTTTCTCTCTCTTTCTTTCTCTCTTTCTCTCTCCCTTTCTTTCTTTCTCTCTCTCCCTCTTTCTCTCTCTCTCCCTCTTTCTTTCTCTCTCCCTCTTTCTTTCTCTCTCTCCCCCTCTTTCTTTCTCTCTCTCCCTCCCTTTTCCTCCTTCTCTTTCGCTATTTCTCTTCCTCTCTCTCTCTTTCTTTCTGTCTCTCTTTCCCTCCTTCCCTTCCTTCCTCTCTCCCTCCCTTTCTTTGCTTCCTTCCTTCCTTCCTTCCCTTCTCTTCCCTTCCTCTCTTTGCCTCTCACCCAGGGCCCAAAGCAGGCCGTTGCCCTTGTGATGGATGATTCTAATAATTATTGGAAAGCAATTAGGGTGTGATCAGGCAGGGAGGGAGGTAATTGCAGTATTGACAGCTGCTTTGCTTTGTGCCAGGCAGGAGCCTGGAAGAGCTCTGAAGGGCTCCCGTCTAGGATGCTTCTGATAAATTCTCCCATTAGCTGTGTTATGGATTTTACAACAGAGAAAAGACTACAGCAAGGCTTTCTAGAAGCAGTTGTGAATCTCATCCAAGTAATTTGCTGTTAAGGAATGCTCTGAAATAATTTCTGTGATTTTGGACCTTATAAATGAGGTAGCAGTTTTCCATCAGGTGGCAGAGAACACATCCCTGGAAAAAAAAATNCCCACCCAGAAAAAAAAAAGGGGGGGGGGGGGAAGCCATCATCAGGTGTCAGGAACAAGTTCTGTACAATGAGGGTAGTAGAACACTGTAATGGGTTGCCCATGGAGGTAGCTGGAAATATTCAAAGTGAGGCTCAACAGAGCTCTGGGCAACTTGATCTAGTTGAGGATGTCCCTGCTGACTGTAGAGGGGTTGGACTGGATAACCTTTGGAGGTCCCTTCAAACCCATCCCATTCTATTGAATTAGAATAGAATGGAATAAGCCAGGTTGGAAGAGACCTCCAAGATGATCCAGTCCAACCTAGCACCCAGCCCTAGCCAATGGCACTCAGTGCCCCATCCAGGCTTTGCTTCAACACCTCCAGGGATGGGGACTCCACCACGTTTTAAGCAAGAGGCATCAGCCATGGGTCTGAGCAGTAAGCAGAATTCAAATGCACCCTGGAACTCCTCAATGCAAACCAAGCAGATGGCTTCCAGCTTCATGGCAAGTGGATCGGAGGGGAAAGTCATTCCCATGGCCACTCTTCTCCTGCTGCTCAGGGATTACAAGGCCAAGACAGAGTGTGGGTGAGGGACATCAGCTGAGCTAAACTACACCAATAAAAAAAGCCCTTAAAACCTGGGCTGAATCACATTAAAATCTTGAAAACTGGGCTAAATCATGCTTAAAAATTTAAATGTGGACCGAATCACATAAAAAGCTTCAAAACTTGGCTACATCATGTTAAAAACTTTAAACCTGGACTAAATCACCTTTAAAAAAACCTTTAAAACTGGGCCAAATCATATTAAAAATTTCAAAGTTGGGCTAAATCATGTTAAAAACCCTCAAAACTGGGCTAAATCATGTTGAAAGCTTCAAAACTGGGTTAAATCACTTAAAAAAAAAAAAAACTTTAAAACTGGGCCAAATCATGTTAAAAACATCACAACTGGGCTAAATCATGTTACAAACTTCAACATCAGGCTAAATAGCATCGGAAACTTTAAAACTGGTCCAAATTATGTTAAAAACTTCAAAATTGGGCTAAACCACGTTAAAAGAACTTTAAAACTGGGCCAAATCATGTTAAAAATGTCAAACCTGGGCCAAATCATGTTAAAAACGTCAAACCTGGGCCAAATCATGTCCAAAACGTCAAACCTGGGCCAAATCATGTCAAAAACACCAAAACTGGGCCAAATCATGTTACAAACTTCAACACGGGGCTAAATCACATTGGAAACTTTAAAACTGGACCAAATGATGTTAAAAACTTCAAAACTGGGCTAAACCACGTTTAAAAAAAAAATCAGAATTGGGCCAAATCTTGTTTTAAAAAAATGTTAAAACTGGGTGAAACCACATCAGAAACCCCAAAAGCTGCCCCACTGCCACCTAAGTGGCGTTGCCTGCTGCCACCTGCCATGGGTTCCCGCAGCATCTCCTTAGTACAGCAGGGATCGGGGCAGCAGGATGAGCGCTTTGACAAGCGAGCAGAGCAGAGCTCTCATTGAATGCCTTCGGTGCCGATGCTGCTGCCGTGGCAGAGATTTCTCTCCGCTGCTCCAGCGCCGGTTGGGGTCCGGCTTTGTGTGCGGACTGGCCGCGGTGGTCTGCGCCTCCTCGGCGGAGGTGGGGAGGGGCTGGCGCAGGCTGCGCTCTCTGTCCCTGCGAAGGGGCTGGATAAATATTCTCAATAAACAAATAACAGTTGTCGTTTTCACGGGCTGACACTCTCCGGCTGCCCGCGCTGGGGTTGAGTGACATGTCATTTAGCCTAATAGAGGTGCAGGCATGCCTAGGGGACGGGGGAGTGAGTCACCTCATTCTTATTCACCTCAGCCTTGGTCTCAGTTGGGGGCAAGTGCCTCTAACGAGGTTTGGATGGATCAAATCACAAGCAAAGGGGGAAAAAAAAAATCTTGGTCAATTACAGATGCCTAAGGCTAAAAGGGAGGGATCTTTTTCTCTTCTTTCTTTCTCTCCTTCTCTCTCTCTCCCCTCTCTTTCTCCCTCCCTCTCCCCCTCTTTCTTTCTCTCCTTCTCTTTCTTTCCCCCTTTCTTTCTATTTTTCTTTCTGTCTCTTTTATGTCTTTATTTCTCTCTTTCTTTACCCTTTCTCTCTCTCCTTTATTTCTCTCTTTACCTCTTTCTTTCTTTCCTTCTTTCTCTCATTATTTATCTTTCTTTCTTTCTCTCTTTATTGATCTTTTCCTTCCCCTTTCTCCCTTTCTTTCTATCTTCTTTCTTTCTCCTTCTTTCTCTATTTCTCTTTCTCTTTCTCTTTCTTTCTCTCCTTCTTTCCTTTCTCCTTTCCTTTCCCTTTCTTTCTTTCTTTCTTTCTTTTCTTTCTTCTTCTTTCTTTCCTTCTTCCTTTCTTCCTTTCTTTCCTTATTTCTTTCCTTCTTTCCTTCCTTCTTTCTTTCCTTCTTTCCTTCCTTCTTTCTTTCCTTCTTTCCTTCTTTCATTTTTTCCTTCTTTCCTTTCTTCCTCCTCTTACTAAATCTCACCAAGCACAGAATGCTCCTCCTATACAGAGGGAGCAAAGCCAAGCTCCAGCCTCTGGAATTTCTGGGAACATCTCTTTCCCTCCCTCTCTCCCTGTAATTTACCACGACTACAATTCTCCATCCTGCTAACACAAGCGGCGAGAAAAGCTCCTAATCCTATTGGCATAGCCTCTTGTCAGCACCTCTTTATTTCCCTGCTTTAAAGGCTCAACATGTTTTGATTTCCAATAAGCACTAAGATAAGTGCAGGTGCCCTCGCTAAAAAAGCAAGGTTAACTCACCTGAGATGAATTCTTTCACTGCAAACAAAAAAGAAGAAGTGGGGGGGAGGCATGAGGAGGAAATACAATTAATACAGGTGCTTCCCGGGAACTTTGCTACTGCCATTTGTCTTGAAATGACAGAAATCCCCATTATACAAACAGGCTCCAGGGGCTTGGGTTCTATTCTTTCTGGAGGGGAAGGATTTAAAGCAAAAAGATAAATGGAGTGGGGATGGGGATGGGGAGGAGGGAAAGAAATTCTCGCCCTTACAAGGTCTTTATTTGACAGCAGTGCTGCCAGCGTGCTGCTTTGTGATTGTGTTTTAAAAAATATGTAAATGCCTTAATAGGGGAAAAAATAAGTGGAAAATAAAGGGGGGGAAGTGGAAAAATAAAGGGGGGGAAATAAAGTGGAAAANAAGAAGATAAAAAGGTGGGAAAGGGGGAAAATGGGAGAAAGGGGGAAAAAAGAAAAAAGGGGGGAAGAAAAAAGGGGCAAAAAGGGCAAAAAAGGGACAAAACTAGGCAAGGAAAAGGGGGGGAAGGGGGAGAAGGGGAAAAAAATACCAAGAAAGGAGAGGAAAAGGGGGAAAAGAGGGAAGAGGAAAATAAAGGTGGGGGGGAAGAAAAAAAAAGAAAAAAAAGGGAAAATAGGGTAAAAAAAGTCAAGGTGTGTGTGGGAGATCTAGACTGGATGTCAGGAGGAAGTCCTTGCCAGAGAGAGTGATTGGCATTGGAATGGGCTGCCCAGGGAGGTGGTGGAGTCTCCATCCCTGGAGGTGTTGAAGCAAAGCCTGGATGAGGCACTTAGTGCCATTGGCTAGGGCTGGGGGATAGGTTGGACTGGATCATCTTGGAGGTCTCTTCCAACCTGATTGATTCTAGGATTCTAAGACAGCAGGCAGGAAGAGCATCAGCCTGTTGGGTGAGGTTCTGCTACCCAAACACTGTTCTCTTTCCAGCTCTGCTACTGCCTTAGCCTGGGCTGTCTGAGCAAACCACTCCACCTTTCCAAGACTCCTCATGCCCCTCTCCCCTGCTGCTTTTGCCCAGCTACTCTTTTGCTGCAGATAGGCCAT
Organism: Psilopogon haemacephalus; assembly: GCA_013396835.1. NCBI lineage: Eukaryota > Metazoa > Chordata > Aves > Piciformes > Megalaimidae > Psilopogon > Psilopogon haemacephalus. The sequence continues at coordinate 6,487 of VWZI01020091.1, read as the reverse complement.
GAAGCCCTGAGAGTTTTTAGCTCCAGCAGCTATTGTGCCACGGACTACAGTCCCCGAGATGGTTTTCTGAGAGCTGCACTTTGTTTCCTGGAGCCCATGAGCCTCTCTTCCTTGTGTGCAATTACAGGCACCAACCCTCGGTGTTTATAACCAGGTGGGAGGAAGGTTTGAGGCTATCATAGCTGCTTACAGTCTGAGAAAGCTGTTCCAGAATGGTATTTAGATGATAATTTACCAATTTCCTTTATAATTCATAGATAACTGCTTAAAAAACACACTCTCAAATTACCTAAAAAGAAAAAAAGAAATAAAAGAAAAAAGGAGTTAAAAAAAAAAAAAAGGTGGGGAAAGGAAATTGTAACACTTAATAGGATCATCAGGCAAACAACTGCAATTATGTTGACAAGAGTATTACACTGGTTTAGATGTTCAGCTGTAGCATCACCAAATTCAGTATCCTCTATTGCCTCACCCAGCTGTTGTGTTTTTTTTTTTCTTTCCCTGTTGAGTGCACCCCCATCCCTCAGCTTTTAACAACTGAAGTTCTGCTTTCTGCAACCAGTCCTGCTCAGTTGGGTGTCTGCAGCCCTCTGCAAACTCTTGGCCCCCTAGAATCACAGAATTGAAAAGGCTGGAAAAGACCTCAAAGATCATAGAATCATAGAATAGGTTAGATTGGAAGGGACCTCAAAGCTCAGCCAGCTCCAACCCCCCTGTGCCACAGGCAGGGACACCTCCCACTAGAATAGGTCACTCAAGGCCTCATCCAACCTGGTCCTGAACACCTCCAGGGAGGTTGTGGAGCACAGAATCACATAATGTGATCAGACACTCTCTTCCCAGAGAGAGTGATTGGCATTGGAATGGGCTGCCTGAGGAGGTGATGGAGTCCCCATCCCTGGAGGTGTTTCAGTGGAGGCTGCATGAGGCACTTGGTGCTATGGGTTAGTTAATGAGAATGATTGGGTGCTAGATTGGACTCAACGATCCTAGAGGTCTCTTCCAACCTGGTGAATTCTGTGATTCTGTGGATCTTTTAGGTGCCAGGAAAATGCTGCTTGGGTCCCTTTCCCTGAACATTGAGGATTTCTTCAGACAAGCTGCAGTGAGATGTCTTCATGCCTAGCCTGCAGACACCCCCTGCTCCAGGAGTGACAAGCTGACAGGGTTGTATGCTCAATTAAACCTTCTCCTCAGCTCCCAACAAGTCCATTAGCCTACTAAATTGCGTGCAAGTTTTCTCACCCACTTTAACTATCTCAAACTTAAGATGCTAAAACTTTTTTTTTTTTTTTTTTTTTTTTTTCCTGCAAACCTTAATGTGTTATTTGGAGGAGAAGGAGTTAGAATCATAGAATCATAGAATCAGTCAGGGTTGGAAGGGACCACAAGGATCATCTAGTTCCAACCCCCCTGCCCTAGATCAGGCTGCCCAGAGCCCCATGCAGCCTGGCATTAAACACCTCCAGGGATGTGGCCACAACCACCTCCCTGGGCAACCCATTCCAGGCTCTCACCACTCTCATGGTGAAGAACTTCCTCCTACCATTCCCTCTTGTCCTAATATATCTGGGTAAAAGCAAAGGAAAAGAGTGGGCTTGGAACTAGATGGTCTTGAAGATCTCCATGCCNATTCTATTCTATTCTATTCTATTCTATTCTATTCTATTCTAGTCCTTTATATTATATTCTATTCTATTCCTTTATATTCTATTCCATTCCATTCTATTCTATTCTATTCTATTCTATTCTATTCTATTCTATTCTATTCTATTCTATTCTATTCTATTCTATTCTATTCTATTCTATTCTATTCTATTCTATTCTATTCTTCCATTCCATTCCATGCCATTCTCTTCTATCTTAGCCAACCCAAAGCATTTCATGGTCTTAGGCATGCTGTGAAAGTGATCTACCAACTGTTTGTGAAGAAGGAGCAATGAGCAGCCCTATATTATGGCAATAAAAAGCTCCACTTTGCACCTCCAAACAGGTGCTGCTATTTCTGGCTGTGATTTTCAGACGTGCCTGATCCACACCCCCCCCCACACACCCCCCCAGCTGCTGTTGCTCTCAGCCGAGCCAAGCAGGGAGTTTTCCCCTAAGTCTGATGATTTGTTTGGGGAAAATCGCAGCTAATAATCTCTCAGAAGTGATAAGGGGCATCATTTTCTATCCGAGGGAATGCAGTAGCTGGCAGTAATGATTGCTGGGGCTGGAGGTAAGTGCTGTACGTGCAGGCGGCAGCAGACAAATGCTCGTTTGCCAGCAGCGGCGCTGGTGCTGCTCAGCTGCTCTGGGGGTGGGGGGTGTTTGCCCATCCTTACCTCCTTCTTCCCCTCCACAGTCCAATTGTGCTGGCAGTTGGTGTCTTGGTAATTCAGCAGGGCACAAAATAATCATAGAATCAATCATAGAATGGTTTAGGTTGGAAGGGAGCTCAAAGCTCAGCCAGTTCCAACCCCCCTGTGCCACAGGCAGGGACACCTCCCACAGAACAGGTCCCTCAAGGCCTCATCCAACCTGGTCCTGAACACCTCCAGGGAGGTTGTGGAGCACAGAAGCACAGAATGGAATCAAAGATCACATTGGGTGATTCTGTGCTCCTCAACTTCCCTGGGCAACCTGTGCCAGTGTCTCACCACCCTCGCTGCAAAGACCTTCCTCCTAACATTCCCTCTTGTCCTAGTATATCTCTCCAGAGAGGGAGCAGCCACAACTCCCCTGGGCAGCCTGTTCCAGTGCTCTGTCACCTTCACAGTGACACAGGATCATTAAGGCATGAACAGAAAATATGTGGCAATCTCCTGCTGGGGATTTTCTTGGCTGGGAGAAGGAGCCTGGTTGGTGTCTAGGTCATTTTCCAGAGGGGTTGGGAGGTCTTGGGTAAGCTTCAGCATGTCAGACCTGTGGGAGACACAGAGAGTTTCTTCTTAGATCTTTTTGGTTCATCAGGTCATCAAAATCAAAGCCTTTTCCTACCAGGGAAGATATTGAGGATTTGGAAGCTTTTCCAGTCCCCATAAGCTCTGTTTCCAGGGATGCACACAGTCTGTAGGCACTGCCAAGTTTCCATGTCTCCTGTGAATGACACTAAGGTGACAGATGTCATAGGAAAGAGCAGATGATTAGAATGTGTCCTGTACTCAGAGCATGCAGAGAGGTAGGAGCTGGCTGGCACTGCTTGCAGAATGATAAGCAAATAGGCTTTTAGCAGCAGCAAAGCCCCCACCCCATAATCTAATAGCAGTAATCTAATCAAAGAGCTTGTGAAAAACAGATTCTATATCCATATGATGATGTGATGACCTATAAAATGATGATAGATGCTCCTGGCTGGCACCAGGAGCTAG
>VWZI01020088.1:17895-28913 GCA_013396835.1 Psilopogon haemacephalus | reverse complement strand
TATTAACAAGAAATCAAATATGTATATATGCAAATTCATAGGTAAAAAGTACTGAACTTCCCCAATGACTCTCATGCACCTCTGGTGCTGTGGGCAGGCACTGAGGATGTCCCAGTCTAGACTCAATAGCTGACTGGAACCAGGTGCAGAAACTGATTCAGTAACTCACAGGCTGGGATCAAAAATAAATGTACAGTGCCCTCCTCAGATTCCACTCAGAGAAGAAGAGACCTTGGCTCTTGTGATCCTTCAGCTTTATACTTGTAATGCATAGATAATTAATTAATTGTGATACAGTATTTTCAAAATTAATATTGTTTATTAATTTTCAATATTGAGGATTCTCTCCACCCCAACTACTAATTTTAATAATAATCAGGTTCTCTTGGAATGGTCATGGCAATATTATACAAATTAATAACTGGATCTAGAAATAACTAGCAAAAATATAAACATTCAAAACCAATTGAACTGTAAGAGAAGTTTCTTGTGGGCAATATACCGCTTGCCCACTAGATGGACTCAAGGAAGCTCTTTGCTGCTTATGGCAGAAGGCAATTGGTAAATTATAAGAGGCTTTAAGTATTTACTCACAAAATATCTCCCAACTTGTGGGGTTAGCTACAGCTTCAGACAGTACCCAAACACTTGCAGAGGGTTCTGTTGGTGTCTTAATTGCTAAGGCTTCTGATTCTTCCCAGGCTTCACAAGCTGCTGGGGAAAGAGGCAGACGATCTCTGACCTTATCCTGGCTCCTCTGGATAATCTGTTGATGTCTAGAACTTCTCATCTTGGCAGAAGACTTTCAGGTGTAGGCAGGATATCTTGCAATGTGCAGTCCTAGCACAATATCACGCTGGTTATGCAGGCCTATTGCGTGGAGGTATTTAGAGCTTGTCCTGGTAAATCTGAGGCAGGCAGTTTCCAGGCCGTTTAGAATGCAATAAGGCAGTGAGGCAGAACACTGCCAGAAGCAAAGAGCAAAGGCAGCAGGCAGCAGCAGGCAAGCACAAATACAGTGGCAGAGCACATTGTACTACCTGATAATCTCTTTTTATCAATACAGCCTGAGACTAATGGGGCTTTGGACACAGAATAGCCAAACAGAATGGCAGTTAGCCAAGCTTGACTATATTAGGTGAAGCCATAGACTTGCTTTACCCAAATTTGGGAAAAGTATAAGCTTTCCACAAGGCAGGCACAAGCCAATGGCATGCATCTTGTTTACCACAGGATGTAAACAGGAGTAAAATGAGTCTTGGCAAGTGAGGGTCCTTAGATTCAGTGGCTTCAGTGGTCCTCAGATTCAGTGGCTTCTTTGTCCTCTTTCCTGAAGTTGCTTCTCCCCACAACAGAGAGAGGCAGAGCAGAAAAACATGTCTGGGCAAGCCAGGGCATGTATAGCCTCTTTTTGCTCATTCTGGCCTACCATGACAATACTGAATAAAGCATATATAGAATGGATGACCTTGTCGGCCAGTTTTAGGTTGCATGTCCTATCTGCTCCTACCCAAAGGTGCCATGTTTTTGCTTACTTACAACACACTTTTCCTAACTGCAGTCAAACCTGTTGTTTATGACTTAGCAGTCACCTTGGCCTCCATAGGAGCAAGTATAAGCAGAAGCCTTTCTCTACTGAAGTGCAGTCACTTAGAAGATTCTTAGAAGAGCCGAAGAGTAAAATTACTGAACAAAGAAGTGGTTCTGGTTTAGCCCAAAGCAGGATGTGATGGTTTGGGAGTTACCCACCCCCCACATGATGAATTCATCCAGACTAGACTCAACCAGCTGTAAGTTAATGAATTAAGCTTTTTATTCACAGCTTAGCACAATTTACAAGCAGATATTTACAGTATATTACAGATATTTACAGCTATATACAGAAATATACAAGCTAAAAGTAATACAGAAATACAACTCCCAGAAACCACCCTTCCACTTTTTTCCCATGCCCATTTCTTATCTCAGAATCTGCCTTAAGTGCAAGGTGAGTTGGAAGGACCAACTGGGAACTCTGATGAGTTAGGTTGCACAAATCCACTCAAAGCCAGGGACAGAGACAGACACCAACAGACTCTGCAGAGTCAGACTGCCTTATCTATATTTATGTCCTTGTTTTTATACATTTCACCAAACCTATGTGAAGTAGACATCACTATAATTTTCTTTTCCCAGCCTATAATCTAATTTTTCTTATTAAAATACTCCAATTATCCTCAAACCAGCACACAGGACAAGAAAACAGTGCAGGGTGTCAAGACTTACCTTGACTGGAACAACTTTAAATTCAATTACAAGAAAATTCTTTAACACCTAACTTAGTTTAGCTTAGGTACTGTGAATACTACATGAGGCGAACTGCAGTAGGTATTGCATGAAAGGAAGGCCTTTTTACTGACTGAGATTTAAGAACAGTACTGTGCCACTTTCAGGCTTTAGTTGTGAGCACACATACCTACACTTGTAGACAGACATACATAGACCTCACACACTTTACTGATGAAAGATCTTGGTAACTCATCATGACTTCTCCACCACTAGTCTTCTCAAGGAAGGCTAAAACTGTTGACCACAGGGGCCAGAGGAGTGTTAAAAGAATGTGTCACACAAGGAAAACATTTACCTACCAAAAAATTAAATACATTAGTAATGAAAAGATCCTGTATTAATTAGATAATTTAGACTTATTTTAATGTATTTTGAATGTTTCACTAAGAAATCCTTATGAAAGGTGCACGTTTGAACCCACAAGAAGTTTTGAAGTGTCTTTCCCATACCAGTCATTTTTAGTTAGCCTGTTCTTATTCAGGATTACAGTTCCAACTGCTCAAACACTTGCACAGACTCTCCTTCCCAAGGCTCTTCACTGTATTCATGTCAGTTTGCTTTATTATTATGAAGAGACTCTTCAAGCTGGTTCCCCTAGTATATTAAGGTAACACAGCAGAGGTGTTGCTGCCATGTAGGTATATATGTACAAAGGCAAGTTTGCAAGGATGGGACCTGCATTTACTCAGTATGGTCTAAAATCAAATGCTTCTTCTTTGAGCACTTTTTTTCATAACCTTGAAAAAAGACTTGCACTATAAAAAGCTGGAATCCTCATACCTTGTCCAGACATATTTTGACACATGAATGGTGAAACCAGCTGTTAGGCTTCCACCTCTCATCTAATTAAATTAATTCACAGTAAGCAAGCTGAAACTTCATGTTATCAGTAGCAATAACCTTTTTCATTTTCAGACTTGCATGCTAGTTGTCTTCTATTTTAGATTCATAAAACCTTGTTCTTCAGGAATTTAGTGCATTCTTAAAATGAAAAGAGAAAATATCACTTTATCAGATATGTCCTTAGATAAAATAGTAGTTATTCTGTTACATCATTAGAAAACCTTGAAACTTTATTTCAAAGTAATATGGAAATATGTAACTTTTCTATTCTTTGTGTTTATTGGTCTGTTTCATGTATGTCACTGACCAAAAAGTAACATTTTTTTGCTAGACATGAGTGAATTAACGTGTGTTTATTTGACTAACATGAACAAACTTGGTGATTAGGGAAAAAATGTAGCCTATGTTTGTTCCGAGGGTATTCCACACTGTGGTTGGTTAGCTCTGTCTGGATATCAGGTGTCCACAAAAGCTGCCTTGTCATTTCCCTTCTCAGCTATACAGGGGACAGAAAATACAACAAAAAGCTCATGGATTAAGATAAGGACAGAAAGACATCACCCACCAGTTACTGCCATGGACAAAACATATCTGATTTGGGAAAATTAATTTATTACCAATAAAATCAGAGTAAAGTAATGAAGAATAAAATCAAATCTTGAAACATCTTTGTCTCACACATTCCCTGTTCCTAGGCTTAACTTTGCTTCTGAATTGTCTAAATCCTCTCCATCATCAGCATAGAGGGATGAGGAATGAGGCCTATGGTTATTTCATAACATGTTTTCTTTGCTGCTCTTTTTGCCCACCACAGGGAGGACTCCTCACACTCTTACCATGATACATCATGGGAACCTCCATGGGCTGCAGGGAGATATCTGCTCCACCATTAATGTCCATAGGCTTCAAGGTGACAGCTTGTGTCACCATAGTCTTCATCACGGGCATTAGAAGAACGTCCACTTTGGTATGTGGAGAACATCCTCTGCATCCCTCTTCACTGACTTTCAGTGTCTGCAGAGTTGTTTCTCTCATGTATTCTCACTCCTGTCTCTGAATACAGTTGCTGTTGTTCAAGGGATTTTTTCACCTTCATTCAACATGTTAGCCAGGCACTCCTAACATTGCTGAAGGGCTCAGGCCTGACACTGGTGTTATTGGACAACTGCGAAGGTTCCAGCACTTCTCACAGAACCCACCTGCTCTGGTCTCCCTACTCTGATCAAATTTTGTCATGCTAAGCAAAAACACACACTCTCTGTAAGCAATCACATCCGTACTTGCAAAAACCTATCACATTCATCAAACTTATGCATACATTTGAAGGAATAATGATAGGAATATATAAACATTGNATCCCTGTTTTCTGGAACTGTACAACATAGTAGAGATCTGGATGAGACTAACCAGGAAGTCATTGTTTCACTTGAGCAATAAGAATTTTCTCTCTTCACTAAACTTTCTATCTCATTCTGGATCACGTTTTCAGAAGGCCCAGCTAACACTTTTTTCAAGACACTGTCAGGGCACTGGGAGTACTTTTTCCATGCCACTTTCAGTTCACCAGTAGAATATGACTAGTTCTCCAGAAAACTTTAACCTTAAGACACATTAAAATAATGGATTTCCTACCTCTCTGATTATGCAAGCCAGATTCAGAGCCCCCAAGCATGTCATGCACAATAAGAAAATTTTACATGAGCCTGTGATATATCATTCTACAGTAGTCCTTGATTTGAGAGTAATCTTAAAAGGTTTAGGAACCCATAAAATATTACAAAGATGCTATATTTGAGTAGTTTTAAATTTTGCTTTGGTTTGTTTGTTAACTGTTTTTACCCTACACGTTATTTTTTCTGGATATTGCAATAAGAGAGCTTCCTGCTAAAATAATGAAAAAGATAATAAGAAAATTATAGTATATATCTACCCTTAGGTACATCTGCCTTAATGGAAGTTTAGTGGTATTATTGATAAAAAAATTAAGTTGGTTTAAACGAATCCTGTCCATTTTATTTCATCACTTTCATTTTTTCTTTATTGTTTTTACATTTTTTCTGTAAATTAGGCACAATCTACTACATACTCTCCCTGTTTACCTCTGCCAACTTTCTTGTTTCAGCAGTGATACAGAAGTACAAGTGAGCAGTAATGAAAATGATTTAAAATAGGTTCATAAAAGCCTTCAGTATGTGACTGTGAAACAAATAAGAGATATAATGGAATACAGGAGAAAAAAATAATCCACTGTTTAAAAGTGTTATCGATGTGATTTCATAAGCAATACAAGAAAACTAAAATGTGTGTTGCTTTGAGCTAATTGGAGAATTTGAGTGAGAAATTAAACATACTGTGTCACTTCACCCAGTTTCACTGAGAGAGAAGAAAGAAGATTGTTTTGAGAATGTTCCCAAAACATCCAGATAAGCCAGTGTGCTTGCGCAGTCAGTCGGCTCTGGGTCCGTGTTGGCTTCAGCAGCTTCTTTCCTTTGTCTCTCTGCCTTTGAACTAATTCAGAGTAAAATCACTAAAACCATTCATTCCTTCCTGCCACTAATCTTTCTGACCGATCTTCAGCTTATCTGCAGCATCATCAAGTGGTGAGATAAAGCTGGGGGAAAGGGGGAAGGTGGTAGGGGGGTTTGGTTTCCCTCTCTTGGGGATTTTGGTCTCCAGGAGGGGTGTGGTGTCTGTATTTCTTTTTTACTGTATATTTCTGTAAATATTTGATATATCTTGTAAATATTTGCTTGTATATTTGCATTGCTGTAAATATAAAGCTTCATTTATTAACTTCCAGTGTGTTTTTCTGAGTTTTAGCCGGGGTTTCAAAAGGTGGGGGGGCAGGTCACTGCAAACCCACTACAAAAGGCTTGGAAGTTAGAGAGAAGTGAACATCTGAGGACCTTCTGAAGCCTCAGGATTCTAAACAATACAACCTTTTCTCTTCGGTAGAGCCACTGACTAGTAATGAACAAATTTCACAAAGAGCCAAGTAAAACCAATATAAACATACCTTTGTGGATTTATGCTATCCAGATGTAATGATTCTGATGCAGTCTCTCTTAAGACAGATGGAGGATATTTTTCAATTACATCAAGATACTTCAAATAGATTGTGTCAAGATAGCTCAAATAAGAAAACAGTCTGTCTTTTCTTCTTATAGAGGCACAGTCATAACGACCATTAGTGCAGATTTTTTATTTTCTTTGTGACAAATCTCATGCATATAACACAATGAGAAACAAAGCTATTGCTAGCAGCACAGCTCTACCATGAAGTCTAAAAAGTAACTGAAATCAGGTTTGTAGAGGTGTTGGCACAATCTACTGTGGTTTTGAAGCTCAGTGCCCAAAAATACAGTGACACAGTGTCCAAGATCAAGGTAATTCAGTAGAAAATTATTTTTTAAGTCCTCTTACTCCATTCAGTCTCATCAACCAAGTATGTTTGTTAAAGAGTTCTTTTTATAATTACTGTAGTACATGAGAAAGAACCAATCAAATTGAACTACTTTGGGTCATCATTGGGAAATATTTGTCACATTAACACACAGAATCACAAAATGTTAGGGGTTGGAAAGGAACTCTAATGGTCATCCAGTCCAACCACCCTGCCAGAGCAGGGTCACCCAGAACCAATCACATAGGATTACCTCCAGGAGGGTTTTGAAAGTCTAGAGAATGAAACTCCACAACCTCTCTGAGTAGCCCATTCCAGTGTTCTGTCACCCTCACAGTGGAAAAGTTTTTCCATATGTTCACTTGGAACCTCCTATGCTCCGGCTTTCACTTGTTGCCTCTTGTCCTGTACATTGAATCATAGAGTCATAGAATGGTTTAGGTTGGAAGAGACCTTAAAGATCATCCAGTTCCAACCCCCCCGCCATAGGCAGGGACACCTTCCACTAGATCAGGTCGCTAAAGACCTCATCGAGCCTGGCCTTGAACACATCCAGGGAGGGAGCAGACACAACCTCCCTGGGCAACCTGTGCCAATGCCTCACCACCCTCACTCTGAAGAATTTCTTCCTAACATCCCATTCAAATCTCCCCTCCACCAATTTGAACCCATTCCCCCTTGTCCTGTCATTACAAGACCTTGTGAATAGTGCCTCCCCAGCCCTCCTGTAGGCTGCCCTCAGACACTGGTAGGCTGCTATAAGGTCTCCCCAAAGCCTTCTCTTCTCCAGGCTGAAAAGCCCCAACTCTCTTAACCTGTCCTCATAGCAGAGGTTCTCCAGCCCTCTGATCCTCTTCGTGGCCCTCCTCTGGACTCTCTCCAGCAGTTCCATGTCCTTCCTGTGCTGGGGGCTCCAGAACTGCACATAGTACTCCAGGTTGGGGTACATCACCATGAAGAGTCCAAGAGGAACCTCTCTTCTCAAAAACATGAAAAGTAAATTATCAGTTTATGTATGAGATTGGATTTCAGGAAGAAATAGAGATATTTTACTACAGGATATCATTGTGTTGCACTATTTTTATATGTTGTTTCTTGTAAAAATCTTCATTACCATGAGATATGAGGTGTACCAGGAGCCTGAGCCATGCCATGGACTTGCCATGTAATACCTACTGCTTATGGGTCTAGAGTTGCTACTCAAGCCCAGTCCCACAGCTTCAGATTCTGCCTGAGTTACAGTTTAGAAGTGCATATCTCCAGCTCATATCGGTGCCTAGTGGTGAGTCTTGTGAGTCCGAACTCTACCTGTAGGCTAGACATTATTTATGGCTTAGTGATTACTAGGCTGTGTCTGACTTTGGATTTTACTATTGTTATGTATTCAGTCTTGAAAGTCACATGTCACAGATTGTGCAGACTGGAACTTGTTCTTCTATCACAGCTGCCATGGCCTAAGTTCAGTGTATCAGGTTAAAAAATATGTTACAAAGGTGTTAGGAAATTATCCTGTTGAGCTGGTCTCATGTTTGAGAGCACTTCCTGGATCCTTTAGAAAATGCAATTTCAGGTCCTAAAAGTCTCCAAAATACCCATTATTTTACAGTGATGTGCATTTTGTTAACTTTGTGGTTATAGTTCACAGCAGAAAAGATAAATGGCTACCTCCAGAGATAAACTGGTGTTTACTGTGAAGTATGGATGGATTTCTTTTCTTCTACAGCAAGACCTAAAATTTATAAGCTAGGAGGACCATCTCCTCAGTTCCAGTGTGCTTTAGGTGAAGATATCAGGAAAACGTATGAAACATAAATGAATAACAACAATGTATTACAAAAATCCATTAAAAGAAAGAGGAAAGTGTGAACTTTGATTACTACATAGAATTATAGATTCATAGAATCGTTTAGATTGGAAGGCACCTCAAAGATCATCCAGTTCCAACCCCGCACAATAGGCAGGGACACCTCCCACCAGAACAGGTCACATTCTGGCCTCATCCAACCTGGACACCTCCAGGGAGGGAGCAGCCACAACCTCCTTGGGCAACCCGTTACCGTGTCTCACCACCCTCACTGTAAAGAACTTCCTCTTAACATCCAGTCTAAATATCCCTTCTGCCAGTTTAAACCCATTACTCCTCATCCTATCACTACAAAACCTTGTGAATAGTCCCTCCCCAGCCTTTCTGTAGGGCCCCTTCAGATATTGGAAGGCTACTATAAGGTCTCCTCAAAGCCTTCTCTTCCCTAGGCTGAAACTTCCAACTCTCTCAGCCTGTCCTCATAGCAGAGGTGCTCCAGCCCTCTGAACATCTTAATGGACCTCTGTGGGAATGTGAAATAATGAGGAGTCTGGCCTTCACTCACACGGTTGAGGAAAACAATCTAATGCAAGTCTCTGATTCTCATAACATGGCAGCTGTCTCCCACATGGTGTGAGAGATAGTGAAACTGGTTAGAGAATAACAGGTTATCATGCATATTAATGAATGAGGTTGTGCTTAATTATGCCAAACAATTAGTAAGCTTCTGATTCACATGGACAGCGTACACAGAGCTCATGTTAGCAATCAGAAGTTATGCATGTTGTCTTGGTTTGATAAGAAACACTATGAAAGAGCTATCCTTTTGGGCAATAAAACAGAGAATGACCTAACCATATTGGTGTCTGTCATTATTCTGGACCATGCTCTTACTGACAGCCCTCCTCTAGACTTGCTCCAACAGTTCCATGTCCTTCTTGTCTTGGGAGCTCCAGAACTGCACAGTACTCCATGTGGTGTCTGATGAGAGCAGAGTAAAGGGGGAGAATCCCTTAATGCTCTTAATGAAGCTCAGGACACAGTTGCTGTCTGTGCCACACATGCACACTGTCAGCTCATGTTGAGCTTTTCATCAACCAAGACTGCCAGGCCCTTTTCCTCAGGGCTGCTCTCCAGCCATTTGCCGCATAGCCTGAATTTGTGCTAGGGATTGCACCAACCCAGGTGCAGGACCTTACACTCGTCCTTCTTGAATTTCATGAGGTTTGCCTGGGCCCACCACTCCAGCCTGCCCAGGTCCCTCTGGATGGATCCCTGCTCTCCAGCAAGTCTACTGTGCCACACAGCTTTGTGTCATCTGCAAACTTGCTGAGGGTGCACTTGATTCCTCTGTCCATGTCGCTGACAAAGATATTCAACCGCACTGGTACCAGCATTGACCCCTGAGGGACGCCACTTGTCACTGGTCTCCAGGTGGACACTGTGCCCTTGATCACCACTCTCTGCATGTGACCCTCCAGCCAATTCCTTATCCAATGAGTTGTCCACCCATCAAGTCTGTGTTTTTCCAGTTTGGTAACCAGGATGTCATGTGGGACAGAGTCAAACACCTTTCTTAGACCCACGTAGATGACATCAGTTGCTCTTCCCTTGTCCACTGCTGCTGTGATTTCATCATAGAAAGCCACCAAATTTGTTAGGCATGCTTTGTCCTTGGTGAAGCCATTCTGGTTGCCACCAATCACCTCTGCTTTGTTTTTTATTTGCCTTATCAGAACCTTCAGGAGGATCCATTCCATGATCTTGCAAGACACAGAAGCAAGACTAACTGATCTGTAGTTCCCAGGGTTGTCCTTTTTTCTCTTCTTGAAGATGGGTGTTATGTTTGCCCTTATGATGTCAGCTCAGGTATATAAGCTAAGTGAAAGAGGGAAGTATGAGGATATTCATCAATGGTGTCTGTCCTAGAGCAACCACTACAAGTATTGGAACCCTGCTTCCTGACATTGACCAAAATGCCATCCATCATGATGTGAAGTAGAAAAGAACATCTTTGTTTGCTTTTGCTTTGCATTATTAACATTGCTTCAGTCTTATTATGGGCCCTTTCATGTATTTTCTCCTCTCCCCTGTCCATCTAAGCAGGTCCATAGGAGGGCCATGAAAATGATTAGGGGCTCAAAGCACCTCTGCTATGAGCACAGGCTGAGGGAGCTGGGGTTCTTCAGCCTGTAGAAGAGGAGACAAAACAGAGACCTAATGGTGACATTCCAGTACCTGAAGGGGGCCTACAAGAAGGATAGAGAGAAACTGTTTACAAAGGTCTGTAGTGACAGGATGAGAGGCAATGGCTTCTGACTAGAGAAGAGCAAATTTAAATTGGATATTCTTTACCATGAGGGTGGTGGAGCAGTGCCTGGAGAGGTGTTTGAGGCCCCATCCCTGGAGATAGTCAAGATGAGGCTTGACAGGGTTGTGGGCAACCTGCTTACAGCAGACTGGAGTTGGACTTTAGAGGTCCCTTCCAACCCAAGCCATTATATGATTCTGTGATTCTATGATAGCAGTATTGAACTACCTCCCTTTGTGGTCTCAGGTAGCAGTTCATCTAAGAGAGATAACAATAGGAGCACCTATGATGAGTGAACAAAAATGCAAACTGACAGACCAGTTTGCAGA
>VWZI01020086.1:10285-22532 GCA_013396835.1 Psilopogon haemacephalus | reverse complement strand
AAAAAAAAAAAAGAATCATTTGCAGTAGCAAAGCAAACAAACCTCAAAGCAGCAGAGGTTTGTACAGGTAGTTACAGTATTTGTTTTCCACCCTTTTAGATTCCATCTTCTGCTGTCCACAATTTATGAGACAGAAATAGCTCTTAAGATGACAGAAAAAGCAATAGTGCAATTCAAGCTTCCTCAAATTTAATAATGCCTCAAATTTACTAATCTATTTGCAGCAAACACAGTGAGCATCATATTAGTGCAATTTTCAGTTGGTTAACATCCTAGCTGAAATGCTGCATGAAATTTTTTTTTTTTTTTTTGCACACCAGATGAAAAACACATTTAAACAGAAAGGCTGCATTCCTGGGTGTTGCTACATGACAGAAGGCAACCTTCTCCTTACCTTCCTTTTATCTGCATTGTAATTACATGGTAACCAGTCTCCTGGAAAAAAAAAGTCTTGTCTTCTTAATTTAGGTCACAGAAAGGACTGGATCCTACTAATGATTGAAAGAATTGCAGAGAGTGGATACTCAAATCTGAATTTCAAAAGAGCTGAGAAACAATGGACTTTAGCTTTCTTTTTCTCCACAGTTACTGCAAAGTAAATGAAAGGTTCTTTGTTTTCTCTAGGTCCAACGAGGTGATTCTCCCCCTCTACTGTGCTCTGCTGAGAGCCCACCTGGAGTACTGCAACCAGTTCTGGAGCCCCTAGGACAAGAGGGATGTAGAGATGCTGGAGCATGTCCAGAGAAGATGCTCAGAGGGCTGCAGCACCTCTGCTGTGAGCACAGACTGAAAGAGTTGGGGCTGTGCAGGGCTGGAGAAGAGGAGGCTCCCAGGGTACCTTCTTGTGGCCTTCCAGTATCGGAAGGGGGCCTACAAAAAAGTTGGGGAGGGACTCTTTAGGCTGTCAGGTAGTGACAGGACTAGAGGGAATGGAGCAAAGCTGGAGGTGGGGAGATTCAGATTGGATGTGAGGAGGAAGCTGTTCACAGCATGAGACTGGTGAGGGCCTGGTATTGGTTGCCCAGGGAGGTGCTTGGGGCCAGATCCCTGGAGGTGTTTGCAGCCAGGCTGTGGGCAGCCTGATGCAGGGTAGGGTGTCCCTGGTCATGGCAAGGGAACTGGAACTGGCTGATCCTTGTGTTCCCTTCCAACTCTGACTAATTCTAATCGGAGCATTCATTACCACAAACTAGGATAACAGAGCTGTAGCTTGAACATGATAGTCCATGTAATTTTAAACAGCCTTAAAAGTCAGCAACTATTGACTCTCAAGAAGAGTGCTTTAATTTCAGGTGCTAAGCTTGTTATCTACTGTGCCTGGGTTCCAAACAAAGGAATCAGCAAGTCTGATCTGCACAGTGGCCATAAATAGTCTTTCTCACACAAAACCACCCTAACTGCCACAGAAACATACAAGGGAAGTATTATTTGCCAGCATCCTGTACTGAAGAAGCAGGTTATGTATTTATTTGTTCCTTTCTTTCTTGTACAAGTGTACACTTGAGAAGCAGAACCCTTCCCCCGATGTCAGTCAGGAGAAATACCTGACAGGATCAGGATACTTTTGCCTAAGCTTTCCTTAAGCCTTCCCTTTGCATGAAGGTTGACTCACAGAGTCTTCTGCACAGCGTTCTCTGGTTTTGATGGTTGTTCTCATTTTGTTTTCTTTGTTTCTAACTGCTGTCTCCATCCTGCATTAAAGTTGTCCTCTAAGCAGAGAGGTTCACATAGATTTCCCCTCCCTGCCCCCCTTGGTATGAGCTTGTTGATTGCTCGCGAACCTCCTATCTTCCAAAGTTCTTGACACTGGCCTCAGCTAGGTGCAATGCTAAAGTTTTCATTTATTAACAAAAACACTGATCCAGGCCAGAACTCTTACAGTACAAACACCACCGAAAACATTCTTCAGTATCAGACCATGATCTGAAAGTTCTCCTTCAACCAGGTGAGTACAAAGCTTGGATCAATTTATTTTTGACCACACTTCTTTCATGGGTTTCCTATTAAATACTCAGAATCTTATGTCAGAAAGGCAGGCTATATTCCCACCCACTACCCCCACCCCCCTCTGCCATTAAGCTGCTTTTCTTCTACAAGAATACTGAATAGCCATTTAGCTGAGAAAATATCACATATCCTAAGGAGAGAAACTTAACTTCCTCTCTTCGAAAGGCTCCCTTTCATATTATCTCTAGCTGGGATGTGTATGTGCATCAGTCAGACTAATTCATGTTGCCTCACCACCAACAGCTGAAGGCCTGGTGCTTCATTTGGCTTGCCAATTATTTTCTAAATGCAGAAGAGAGTATGTTTGTACATGTGCATGGATATTTGTAATTTAAATACCCTGCCTGCGCTGGATGACTATAAAATGTGTTCCAAACTTGCGTGTGATAAACTGACCTACACCTGAACACACACATAAAATTTCCACTGTAGAGGCAAGTAAGAATGGTATCAGTTAAAATTTTTTTGTCAACATTGAGTTCCTAAGTCTGCAGTAAAAATGACTAGTACTAAAAAAAGTCACTCGAAAAGAACACATACGGGTCTCCAGGTACTGAGAGATCAGTTCCATTTTCTTCATAATCTGGAAAGAAATCCTCTCTTTCAAGCAACTCTTGGTATTTTTCTTGGTAATCTGGCAAAGTAAAAAATGAATCTCAGTAATGTACAAGACCATTCCTCTAAATTCAAACACATTGATACAGCCTATTTAATGAAATCAATGGCATGAAACACATTAGAGAAAAAAAGACCCCTCTTGCTGCAAGTGTTCTGTCAGGATCTCAACCAACCTGCAAGAATCTGTCCTGTAAAGCTGTAAAGGTAGTCACAGATGTCCTTGGCTCAGATTACAGAAAAAAAAAAAAATGAGGAAGAAAGAAACCGTTTTGCTACCAAAAAAAATGACTTGAAGATTTCTGGTGTTGTAGAGATACCAAGTGTCAAGGGCTGTGCCACAGACTCTCTTGAACTAAATGAAAAGCACATTGTTGATATCAAACATTTATCTTCTTTTAATGCAGAAAAAGGCATGTATTACTCAGCCAGGAATTCAGGCATTTTTTTTTTTTAACTGTATGAGCTTCAGATTTTTGAAGAACAATTATTTTATGTACTTCAACAGGACACACACTTAATGGCAGCTTTCTAAGTGAGACAGAGCACAAGAAGCTTGTGACATACCTGGATCTGCTGCAGTGAAAGGAACACCATCCGAAGTGTAAAATGTTGGCTCATTCTAAGAACAAAATTATAATGAAAAGTTATGTGCAGTCTGAGACACAGCTGTTTGCAGCTTTCAGCAATGTGATTGCCTGTGTATCAAATTAAATTCACATTAACATGTCCATGCAATCTTACCATGAAATAGTTGGGGTCATTTTCAGGGGTCGCTTCCGTGTGTGAAATAGTTCCAAGAACCCTACCCCAGTTACTTGCTCGCAGCTCTACTAGTTTTAGAAGCATGTGTTTCACATCTCTGAAACAAAATAGAAGCACTACAGAAGTCAGGATATTTTGTGCTAAGAAAGAGGTTTGGCTTCATTACCTTGCAAATAAAAGACAGTTAAATCCTTTATCCTCCCAGCAAAGCAGACAAAATTTGGTCCAGTCTGCAAATAATTTTTTTTTTCCCCCCTTGCAAGTCTAGATGCTTTATGTGTTACTTATGAAATACTAATTTAAACACTGAGGAAGCAGAAAAGGTATCTAAGTGGTGAGTGTCAAGGATATATGGAAAGACTCCTCTCAGTGGTGCCCACTGACAGGACAAGGGGCACAAACTAGAACACAGGAAGTTCACTTAAGCATAAGGAAAAACTTCTTCACTGTGAGGGTGACAGAGCACTGAACAGGCTGTTCAGTGCTCACAACTAAACAGGTTGTGGAGTCTCCTCTGCAGGCTTTCAAAACCTGCCTGGATGCATTCCTGTGAAACCTGATCTAGGGGAACTTGCTTTAGTAGAGACATTAGAGATGATCCCCAGAGGTCCCTTTCAACCCCTAACATTCTGCCACTCTGTGCTTCTGTGGCACATGCAACAGAAACTGCTGCACTTTCTCCAGATACCAAATCTGCAGCACAAGCTGAAGAGCAAATAGTTCCCTGATAAAAGTACTAACAAAAACAGGAGGATGATCTTCAAATCATATTTTAATCACCTGTTTTATGCTCCTGACTTTGCTGTCTTAATCACACTGAAATTCTGCAGTCAGTGAGAAGCAATCTCTTCACTACATTAGATACTATCAGCACCCATTTAATGTCTTTAATAAAAGAAATTGCTTTCTTCTTTTAGGCAAGTTCATGGAGAGGAGTCCCATTAAGGAACAAACGAGTAGGTAAATTAAATCTTCAGTTGTTTTCTCCATTAAAATAAGTTTGTGCTTTCGTGTCTTTAAAGCCTCAGCTCCTGCTATCAATTTTCTCTGGCTCCTGAAGCAAAATTTTCCTCATCATCCCTGAGGGCAGCTCAGTTACAAGCAACAGTTGTACCTGGTTGCCTCCCTCCATCATGCAGGAGATCAGGTACTGTTTGAACAATCTAGAGATCATTTGCAAGAAGCTGAAAATAAAATGTAAAAGGAGAATGTCCTGTACAAAAAAATTGCATGATTCCAAAGTAAGAATCAGAATGTACTAGCAAACCATTCATTTTTTCCCCCCTCAAACTCCTGTAAGACTCTGCCAAAAAGGTATGCTCTCCAGAAAAGAAATCACAACAGCACACACCACCACAAAGCATACTCCACTCCTCTACAGTGGTTTGTGTATCATAGAATGGTTTAGTTGGAAGGGAACTCAAAGCTCAGCCCGTTCCAACCCCCCTGTGCCATAGGCATGGACACCTCCCACTAGAACAGGTTGCTCAAGGCATCATCCAACCTGGCCTTCAACACTTCCAGGCATGGAGCAGCCAAAACCTCCCTGGGCAACCTGTGCCAGTATCTGACCACCCTCACTGCAAACAACTCCCTCCTAACATGTGGCCCAAATTTCTCCTCTGCCAGTTTAAACTCATTCCTCCTCATCCTGTCATTACAAGATCTTGTCAACAGTCCCTTCCCAGCCTTCCTGTAGCCCTCTTCAGATACTGGAAGGCCACTCCAAGGCCTCCTCCAAGCCTTCTCTTCTTCAAGGCTGTCAGATTTTAAAGTATAAACTATGAGACATCACCACTATTGTCTCTTTTATATATATTTACTTTCTGGGCCTGAAAACGTTATGGAAAATTTCAAGACCCAAAAGGTTAAAAATAATTTTTTTGAAATGGAACATGCATCTATAAAGACATGAAAAACAAAACTGAAAATGGAAAAAGAACACCCCGCCTGATTTTTTTAACCTTGGAAGTGGCCTAAACATCATCTTACTGTATCTTAACTATTTTTATTTTGCAAATATTTTGCACATTAACTATACTTGAACATCATTAAAGTGTATCCTGTTTAACATAAAATTAAAACACTGCCCATATTTATCTCACCTGCTACAGTTTGCATCCAACACAACGTTTTCAATTCTCTGAATCATTTCATCCATATCATTCTTCCCTTTTTCCTTCCAGGCATCTTCTAAAACTGAGCCTGTCAGCTAAAGATAAGGATTAAAAAAAAGAAAAAATATATTATAGAGCTTTAATAAACTGTCAATAGAAGAGATTTTATAATAATTCATAAGATTTAGATGCACTGAGGGGATGAAGCTCCCAACCCCCTGTATCTTTTTGCCAAGTAGATTCACAGGCCTTGTATGTGATTTATTTTTAGAGTTATCATACAGTGTGTAGTCTATGCCCAATGTTCACAGCCACTACTCTTTCAGTTTTGAAACATGATTTCAAAATGACCCTCAGAGACACAGCAGGTATTCCGTGCTGTAAGAAAGAAGACCTTATATCTGCAGATGACACCACCAGCTTACCTGGGAGTAACAGTTCAAACAGCTTTGGAAACACTTTAGTCAACTTAGTACTAGACGTGCCAGAGGATCTAGTTGTATGTAAAAGGAGCCAAGAATTATCTGATGAAGCCAGGCTGAATTTTAATACAAAATCTCTGAGGCTGAAGCTGCTGCTGGGAGAGCTTTAACAACAGAAAGTCTAGAACTGCTGTGAAAGAAAGTCTTTTATTTTAAGAATAGATTCTACACTGGACAGTAATTGCACTGCAGAAGCTAAATCAGGAAAAAAAAATAGTTTGCTACTGAAGTCAAAGTTCATAGCAATTCCTCATCTACTCAGCATAAATATTAAATAATCCAAAATGCTTGGAATGGCACCTCATGATTCAAAGGCATAAAATGCAAAGATAAAAACCAAGTAGCCTAGGCAGCACTGGTATTCCCAGTTTACTGCTGCCCTACCTTGATCCTACATAATTAGATAATAGCATCAAGGATATTTAATTAAAAATAAACATACTGCAAAGCAAACAGGTGAAAAGCCTGTACCTATCCCTATATTAAGCAAACAAAACAAGAGGCATTTATTGCTTCATTAACAAAACCAAGATCTCATGAAGTAACCTGATACAGATACACTCCTACATTTGCTACATGACATAAAAAAAACACATTTGCACTAAAGAAAGTAAAATACTTTCTATAACACCTTTTAGACTGAGCAACATGTTATAATTTAGATCACTGACTTATCAAAGAAGGAATGTTGTGAAGCCAAGTGTTTCAAGAACAAAGAAAGAGATCTTCACCTTCTGTGAGAATTATTAAAAAGCAAAACAAACCAAAACCAGAAAACCAAACCAAAAGAAACCACCACAGCAGCACTGTGAATCTTCCTGATTTGTGTACTGCCTTTCTCAAAGGTCCTTTGGTGGACCTCGCCTTAGGGAAGCACTGCCAGTGTAAGGACTGACCACAGGAGTGAATGTGCTCATTGAAGGTAATCTCAAACCTGCTATGAAGAAAGCTGCTTAAACATAAAAACTTCCAATGAAGGCTTTAAATTGTAAGGTGTAAGCTCTGTATTCTTTAATGGTATAACGAAAAAAAGCTGTCAGAAATGAGCTGAAGATAGTGTTCACCATAAAAATGAAATATACATAGTTCTATAGTGGTAATGATCAGGGCAAAGTATAAAGTAACTGATGCCAAGAACCTTTTGTGACGAAATTTGTTACTCTCAACTGTTGAGTGTGTTTCAGAGCAGAGAATATAACCAACTTGAATTAATTTTGGGAGTTTGGGTACAATTTCCTCCCACACCAGAACGAGCGAAACACAGACCTGAAGGGACTCCTTTGTGCCTTGGCATCAGTTCTACTAATTTTGTATGCATGCACAGGGGAATGCATTTTACTTTTTCAGCAGTATCTTAACTTTGTTATCTCAATTTCATGACAGTACTAAGGAGAAGGAAGAGTAGTTTGCTCTGCTAATAATGTAATGCATATAACCCTATAAACACTTTCCCATTGGCAGCTTACCTCACTGTTTACAAAGGTAGGAAGGTAAAAAAAGAAATAAATTTAAAGTTTTTTAGAACTACTGTCTCACCTTCAGCAGTTTCACCGCACATATCAAATTACTGTCCACAGGATTAGAGAAGAGTGCATTTAGTAATTCCCGAAGGCCTTCTTGAAGAATTTCTGCTCGAGTTACCTGTCCCTTTGTTCCTTTAATCTGCAATTAGAAATTCACATAATCACACTTTTTGTCTCCTGAATGCTGCATGGTCTAGTTTGTGATGAACATAGCTGAGCTCTTCAGCTGGAAGAACACACCAAGTGCTGTAACTATTTTGCATCACTTAGAATAATATCCTTAGAACTCTGACAGACATAAAAATTCTTGTCTCCCATTCTGTCTCTTTGCTAAGAAAAGCTACCCAAAGGCCCGTCAAAGGATCCACACAATCCTGAATTCCCAGAGCCTCAATACATAATGCAGTACTGGAAATAGTATCTCTACTTACACAAGAGACCCTATGCAGTAAGAAAACTACAGTTTGTTTTTTATTTAAATGGTATACTCTACAGAAATGGAGAGCTTCCCCTCCCTTTTTTATTCCCAGGAAGCAAAAAGGAGATTTCAAAGCCCACTTATGAACAGGAGACTCAGCAGATGATTTACTTTCCTCATGCCAGCAAAATATTTTTGTAGTGTTTGCTTAAATCAAGCCACTGCAATAATCCAGTCAAAACTGCATTTTAAAAGTACACTACAGCAAGCTTAAACTCAAAGAACTTTTAAAAGTGTACATTCACTTTTGTGTACATTTATCTTGATAAGATTTCGTGCTTCACACATAAGCCAAGGGCTCGATATTCAGAGGTATCTCTACAGGTCTGAAATTTTAATTGCTCATTTTGAGGATTTCCACATCTTCCTCAAGGCCTTGATCATAGCTCCTACTGAAGTACGTGATCCCAATTTGCTTCCCCTAGGTTCTAATGTTAAAGTTACTAAGTGTAGTCATTTGGGAGTTTTGCAGGTCAGAAGTAAAGACTAAAGGCTTCACTTCAAAGGCAGGTTATCATGTTTTGATTTCATTATTTTTAGATTTTTAGTCTTTACACATTTCCAATGACCTTGTCCTTTCTCTTTGACAAATATGGCAATAAAACTGTTCTGAAGTTCTTTTGCTTCACTTCCCCCTCCCTTCAGAAAAGCACCTCAAATTAGATTGTTTCATGTTTATCTAACACAATTAAAAAAAAAAAAAAACAAACCCACAACAAAATGAAGAACCACCTCATGGGTAACTTTCTTCTTACCTCTAGGTTAAGGTAAAGTTCAGCTAAGAACAGCACAAAGGCATGAAATTGTTTTTGAGTAGTCTCATCTCCTTTGGTAGCTTCATCTCTGTTTTCATACTCTGTTTGACATCTGTAAACATTAAAACGGTGAGCACTAACAGTTTTGACTACAGCATTGAGTGTTTATGAGCAACAATCAGGGAGGCCAGAAAGGTAGGTATCACAGTGCCAACTGCCAAACCAAGACAAAGAGGTAGACAAAATATTTTACAAGAAGCTGGTAGAACTTCTACAAATCACCACCTCTTGGTTTTGCAGGAGACTTCAGCTTACCAGGTGTCTGCTGGAAATACAGTACAGCAGACAGTAAATAGTCTAGGAGCGTGTGGAAGATAAATTCCTGACAGAGGGGATAAGTCAGCTAGGGAAGACTCTCTGCTATGACTTGCAGGCAGTGTGAAAGAAGGTAATTGTTTGGGCACAGCAACCATAAAATAGCAGTTTTCAGCTCTTGGAGAAGTAAGGAGAGAGGTCAGCAGAACTGCTACCTTGGATTTTAGGAGGACAGACTTTGACGTTTTCAGAAGACTGTCTGACAGAGTCCCTTGAGAGGCATGCCTGAAAGGCAAAGGAGTCCAGGAAGGCTGGACAACCTTCAATAAAGAAATCTTAAAACTGCAGTTGCAAGTCGTCTAAGATAGGCTGAAAGATGAGCTGGGGAGAACAAAGCAACATGGCTAAACAGAGTGCCCTGGCTGGAACTCAGGAAGAGAAGGGAGGTCTGTGAAATTGCCTATGGAAGAAAGGACAAGCCACTTATGAAGGCTACAAAGATTTTGTGAGGCTATACAGAGAGAAAATGAGAAGCAAAGCATAAGTAGAAATTAATCTGGCTACTGCCATAGAAGACATGGAAAAAATGCTTTAATCAACACACTGACAGCAAAAAGAGGGGAAAGGATTATCTCTGTCCTCTGTTGGATCCAGGGGGAAACAATGCCCAAGGATAAGGAAGAAGCTGAGGTACTTAATACCTTCTTTTTACCTCAGTCTTCTATAGCAAATCCAATTGTTCTCCAGATACCTAGGCCCCTGAGCTAGGAAACAGGGTCAGAAGGCAGAATGAAACCCACAATCCAAGAGGAAATGCTGAGATCTACTGCACCATTCAGATGTACTAGTTCAAGTTGATGGTGCCAGATGGGATCCACCTAAGGCTACTGAGGGAGCTGGGAGAAGTGCTTACCAAGCCACTTTCCATTACTTAACAGTAATCTTGCCTAACCAGGGAGGTCTCAGTTGACTGTGAGTAAGCAAATCACAGGATCAAAGGATGTTAGGGGTTAGAAGGGACCTCTGGAGATCATCAAGTCCAACCCCCCCTGCCAGAGCAGAACCACAGAATCTAGCTCAGATTGCACAGGAATGCATCCAGATGAGTCTTGAAAGTCTCCAGAGAAGGAGACTCCACAACCTCTCTGGGCAGCCTGTGCCAGTGCTCTGTCACCCTTACAGTAAATAAGTTCTTCCTCATGTTGAGGTGGAGCTTCCTGTGCTGTGGTTTATACCCACTGCCCCTTGTCTTATTACAGGGCACAAGAGAGAAGAGTTTGTCCCCTCCCTCCTGACTTCCATCCCTCAGATATTTATAAACATTGATTACATCCCCTTCTCTTCCTCAAGCTAAACAGCCCCAGGTCCCTCAGCCTCTCCTCACAAGGCAGTGCTTCAGCCCCTGCATCATCTTTGTAGCCTCCCTTGGACTCTAAATTTGAGTAGATCCCTGTCCCTCCAATGTGATGCTCACCTGCAGAAGGAGAAGCCAGGGAACTACAGACCTGTGAGTATGAACAGCACAGAGGAAGGTAATAGAGCAGGTATCTTGACTGCCACTGCATAGCACATACAGGACAACGAGGTGACCAGGCTCAGTCAAGACAAGTTCATGAAAAGTGGGTTGTGCTTGACTAACCTGGTCATATTCCATGACAAGGTGACACACTTAGTGGATGGGACAAAAGCTGTGGATTTTTGTCTGTCTGGACTTCAGTAAAGCTTCGGACACTCCCACAGAAACTGGCTGCGTGCCAGGGTCCAAAGAGTGGTGTTCCCCAGTATTCAGTTTTGGGGCCAGTTCTCTTTAGTATCTTTATCAATTGTCTGGGTAAGGGGATCAAAGGCACCCTTAGCAGGCTTACAGCCAAAACAAAGTCAGGCAGGTGTGTCAATCTGCTTGAAGGTAGAGAGGCTTTACAGAGGGATCTGGACAGGCTGGATCAACGGGCTTGTTGCCAGTTGTATGAGATTCAATAAGACTGAGTGCCAGGTCACTTGGCTCACAACCACTCCATGCAATGCTAGTCTTGGAGCAGAGTAGCTGGAAAGATGCCTGGAAGAAAAGGACCCTCAGGTGTTGGTGAACAGCCAACTTCATCAGCCAGCAGTTTGCCCAGGTGGCCAAGAACACCAACAGCATCCTGACTTGTATCAGAAATAGTGTGGCCGGCAAAACTAGGGAAGCAATTGGTTGCAGATGCCCCATCCCTTAAAGTGTTCAAGAGATCTTTGAGAAACCTCATTTTGTAGATGAAGTCCCTGCCCATGGCAAGGCAGGGGTGGAATTACATGACCTTTAAGGTTCCTTCCAGCCCAAACCATTCCATGATTCTGTAACTTAAACAGAAATATAAATACAGAGGATTTAGATGTCAATGAGATAATTTTTCTAGTAGTCAACAATTGTGTCAAACATACAGAGAAGTAAGAAATTTGAAATAAAAGCCAGACAACTTCTCATGGCTTGTGTAAGAGATTAAGAAACACCAGGGAAACTGGAAAAAAAAAATCTAAGGAACTGAAACAAAGTTAGAAACTTTGGTTAAGACACAGGAGAGGATGTCTCTGTGGTCACATTATAAGGTTGTTCATTTACTCTATATTCCCTCTTCCATCCAGAATAGCAATAAAACAATAAGTATCTTTGAACTCGTCTTCAGGGTGTTAAAATGAATGTTATCACACTGTCTTTAAAAACCAAGAAGCAGTTAATCCAGCATTGGCAGGGATTTCCTTTATGATTAAATTACAAACAGTCAAAAATCTTAAAAGGTAAAAAAGTAATATTTTGAAGGTATAAAGGCTCGTCTTCTTTGGGACAATGGGAAAAAAAAGAAGCAATTTCATCTTCTTCGTAAGGTACAATTCCTTATAAAAGATCATCAGAATGCACTGCTGTTGATGCTGGCAATGGTTTTTTGCTCCTAAATGTAGTTGGACTAAGAGAAACTTAAAAGAAGCAGCAACTTTGAAGCTTAGAAATCCAGAAGCTCTTAAAGAAGAAAGCCCTAATTTTTAAAGAGCTCTGAAGTACTCAAGTGTACTACTCCTTCAAATATTATACAGTAAGATTCAAAAGGGAATAGAAACTTCTTTAAAGTGTTGCATTTTTGCCAACTACAAATTGCAATAACTGAACAGTAAAACTCCAGAACTTTGCAGTAACTGAAAAAAAAAAAAAAAAAAA
>VWZI01020085.1:0-45529 GCA_013396835.1 Psilopogon haemacephalus | reverse complement strand
GGGGGGGGGGGGGTGGGGGGGGGGGACAGGCTCTACTCATTTGCTCCCTGTAATAGGACAAGCCGCAATGAATGTAAGATGCAGCACAGGAGGTTCCACCTCAACACAAAGGGGAACTTCTTTACTGTAAGGATTGAAGAGCACTGGGACAGGCTCCCCAGAGAGGTTGTGGAGTCTACTTCTCTGGAGACTTTTAAGTCTTGTCTGTGACCTGCGCTAGATTGTACAGTCCTTCTCTGTCAGGGAGGTTGGACTTGATGATCTCTTTGGGGCTCTTCCAACCCCTGACATTCTGTAATCCTGTGAATTTCAGACGTTAAATCCTAAATCTCTCCTTAGGATCCTTTCTCATTAGAACCTGAATTAAAATGGCTTCTGCTCTCACACCAGATCACACAGACTTGCTGTCAGAAGTTTGTTTGTTTGCCTATTTTGTCCTAAGGGCTAGGACTATGATGGAGATTTCTTCCCACTTCTTTTTAAAAGCTGTGAGTCAACCTTTGTAGATACTTTTAAAATTTTGAAGGTCAGAAAAAGCAAACAAACAAACAAACAAAACCTCTCAGGAAACATGTCTTTTAACCCTCTAGCAAAGGAGGACCAAAGTTTCAAGTGTCTGATCTCCTGCAAGGTAAAAAAAATTGATACATATCGAGAGGCCTTTTGAATTTCCACATTTTGTTTATGAATACTTTCTGAATGCTTCCATGCAGCTTTGCTATCATTTTGCACTTTGTGTCCCTCAGGCCTAATAAGGTCTCAAAAATTCCACTTCTGCATAGCAAAACATTCACATAATTGAGATGGGTGGTCTTGCTCATATTAGATTTTTAAAATAAGATGGATGAAATCCATGTATACTTGCCAACTGGCATTTGTTTCTCTCTCCTGTGTCAGTAACCTTTCATTGGGGGACTATGGAGGTCCAGTCTGCTTTTCCCATCTCAGCTTCTCCCTTCTGTCACTTAACACTTGTCCAGTTTCTATATAAAGCAGAAATTTTTGTAGTCCCTATGTATTGCTTCCAAACATACCAGATCTTCACATGCATGTAACAAATCACAGAATTACAGGATGTCATGGGTTGGAATGGACCTCTCGAGATCACTGAGTCAAATCTCCATTACCAAAGCAAGATCACCTAGGTCAGGTCACATGGAAATGCAACCAGGAGGGTTCTTAAAGTCTCCAGAGGAGGAGACTCCAAAACCTTTCTGGGCAGCCTGCTGTAGGGCTCTGTCTCCCTCACTGAAAAGAAGTGTCTCCTCCTATTGATGTAGAACCTTCTGTGTTCTAGCTTGTACCCATTGTTCCTTGTCCTGTTACTGTGTGCCACAGAAAGGAGCCTGGCATCTTCATATCCACCACTCAGATATTTATAGACATTGATAAGATCCCTTCTCAGCCTTCGTTTTCAAGACTAAACAGCCCCAGGTCCTATTTCAGAGAAGACCTGGACAGTACAAACTTCATTTCACACAGCTTGACTTCTGTTTTCTTCTTCCCACATGAAACAGAGCAACTAAAATAAATAACTTCCTGAAAAATGATTGAGTAAATATGTGCAGCGCTGAGAAGGAAGATTCTCAAAAGAGCTGTGACTGTACCAATGAGAACACAGAATCATGGAATTGTAGAATGGTTTAGGTTGGAAGGGACTTCAAAGATCATCTAGTTCCAACACCCCACCATAGTCAGCGACACTTTGCACTAGAACAAGTCGCTCAAGGCCTCATCCAACCTGGCTTTGAACACCTCCAGGGAAGAAGCAGCCACAACCTCCCTGGGCAACCTCTTCCAGTATCTCACCACTCTCACTGGAAAGAACTTTTTCCTAACAACTAGTGTAAACGTCCATTCTGCCAGTTTAAACCCATTACTCCTCATCACAGCATTACAAGACCTTGTAAATAGTCCCTCCCCTGCCCTCCTGGTAGATACTGGAATGCTACTATAAGGTCTCCTCAAAGCCTTCTTTTCTCCAGGCTGAAGAGCCCCAACTCTCATAGCTTGCCCTCATACCAGAGCTGCTCCAGACCTCTAAGCATCTTCATGGCCTCCTCTGCACTCACTGCAACAGTTCCATGTACTTCTTGTGTTGGGGCCTTCAGAACTGCACACAGTAGTCCAGGTGGGGTCTGACGAGAGCAGAGTAAAAGGGGAGAATCACCTCCCTTGCCTTGCTGGCCACATTGCTCTTAATGCAGCCCAGGACACAGTTGCTGTCTGAGCTGTGTGCACACTGTTGGCTCATTTTGAGCTTTTCATAACCCCAGACCCCCAGGTCCTTTTCCTCAGGGCTGCTCTCCAGACATTTGCCACCCAGCCTGGAGTTGCACTTGGGATTGTGCCAATCCATATGCAGGACCTTACACTTGGCCCTGTTAAATTTTATGAGGTTGGCTTGGGCCTACCTCTCCAGCCTGTCCAGGTCCCTCTGGATGGATCCCTGCCCTCTAGCAAGTTGACTGGACAATACAGCTTGGTGTCATCTTCAGACTTGCTGAGGGTGCACTCGATTCCTCTGTCCATGTCACTGACAAAAATGTTAAACAGCACTGGTCCCAGCACTGACCCCTGAAGGATGTCACTTGTCAGTGATCTCCAGGTGGATGTTGTGCTTTCTATGATAAAGTCACAGCAGCAGTGGACAAGGGAAGGGCAACTGATGTCATCTACCTAGACCTGAGTAAGGCCTTTGACTCTGTCCCACATGACATCCTGGTCACCAAGCTGGAAAAACACGGACTTGGGTGGACAACTCGCTGGATAAGGAATTGGCTGGATGGTGGCACACAGAGAGTGGTGATCAAGGGCACAATGTCCACCTGGAGACCAGCGACAAGTGACGTCCCTCAGGGGTCAGTGCTGGGACCAGTGCTGTTTAACATCTTTGTCAGTGACATGGACAGAGGAATCGAGTGCACCCTCAGCAAGTCTGAAGATGACACCAAGCTGTATTGTCCAGTCAACTTGCTAGAGGGCAGGGATCCATCCAGAGGGACCTGGACAGGCTGGAGAGGTGGGCCCAGGCTAACCTCATGAAATTTAACAAGGCCAAGTGTAAGGTCCTGCACCTGGGTCGCTGCAATCCCAAGCACAAATCCAGGCTGGGTGGTGAGTGGCTGGAGAGCAGCTCTGAGGAAAAGGACCTGGGGGTCTGGGTGGATGAGAAGCTCAACATGAGCCTGCAGTGTGCACACACGGCTCAGACAGCAACTGTGTGCTGGGCTGCATTAAGAGAGGCATTACCAGCAGGGCAAGGGAGGTGATTCTCCCCCTTTACTCTGCTCTTGTCAGACCCCACCTGGAGTACTGTGTGCAGTTCTGGAGCCCCCAGCACAAGAAGGACATGGAACTGTTGGAGAGAGTCCAGAGGAGGGCCACAAAGATGATCAGAGGGCTGGAGCACCTCTGCTATGAGGACAGGCTGAGAGAGTTGGGGCTTTTCAGCCTGGAGAAGAGAAGGCTTCGGGGAGACCTTATAGCAGCCTACCAGTATCTGAGGGGGGCCTACAGGAGGGCTGGGGAGGGACTGTTCACAAGGTCTTGTAATGACAGGACGAGGGGGAATGGGTTCAAATTGGCGGAGGGGAGATTTGAACGGGATGTTAGGAAGAAATTCTTCACAGTGAGGGTGGTGAGGCACTGGAACAGGTTGCCCAGGGAGGTTGTGGCTGCTCCCTCCCTGGAGGTGTTCAAGTCCAGGCTGGATGAGGTCTTGAGTGACCTGATCTAATGGGAGGTGTCCCTGCCTATGGCAGGGGGCTGGAACTGGATGATCTTTAAGGTCTCTTCCAACCTAAACCATTCTATGATTTATGATTCTATGATTCTGTTGATCACAACTCTACACATGTAAATGGGCATAAAGTATGTCTTAAGCATGATGAAGTGCAAAAATGGGTGTAAACCTATCATACTGTCATGGAATGGTTTGGGTTGGAAGGGACCTCCAAAGATCATCCAGTTCAACCCCCTCTGCAGTGTGCAGGGACACCCTCCACTAGGTCAGGTGACCCAGGGCCTTGTTGAGCCTCACCTTGAATATCTCCTGGGATGGGACCTCAACTACCTTCCTGGGCAACCTATTCCAGTGTTCCACAACCCTCATGGTAAAGAACTTGTTGCCAACATGCAATCTAAATCCACTCATCTCTAATTTCAAGCCATTTGCCCTTCCCTATCACTGCAGCCCTTTGTAACCAGTCCTTCTGCATCCTTCTTGTATACCCTCTTCAGGTACTGGAAGGCAGCTGCCTTCCAGTCTTCACTGAGCCCTCTCTTCTCCAGGCTGAACATCCCAGCTCCTTCACCCTGTCCTCATAATCATAATCTCATGAGATAAGCTCGTGTACAACACTTGCAAGAAAACTGGACTAATTTGTACCATTCTTTAGCTTTTCATGTAAGTAAGCTCATTTGAGTTTCTAAAACATCAGTAAGAAAATACTTGACAGCTTTTTAGCTATAACATCACAGGCAAAGAAGTTTGACTCATCTGTAGAACTGACTGTGATACTTCTTTCAGCCTATCTGTACTTAGGTTGAGCAATGAAAGGTAGCAAAGGCCGAAGAGATGCAGATAGCAAGGGCACCTCAAATCAGTAAGTTGGAAAAGGTGGACAACATTTTCAAATCCTGAATCTTTAACACTTAAGGGCAGACTTAGTGCTTGCATCTTATGTAAGGATTAATCTTACCTGCTCCTGAAGATACCAAGCAAAAATATCTTGGGATGTTACAGTGAAACTGGTGGGAGGAGTTAATTCTCTCTTTGGACTCTTTCTGGCTGAAGTGCTTCATTTAGAAGGGCAACAAAGCTGGTGAAGGGTTTGGAAGACAAGTCTGGTGAAGAACAGCTGATGGACCTGGGATTGTTCAGACTGGAGAGAAGGACATTGAAGAGAGACCTAGATCTCTACAACTCCTTGAAAGGGAGGTGGAGACAGGTGGAGATCAGCCTCTTTTCCCAAGTATCAGGTGACAGAATGAGAGGAAATGTCCTGAAATTGCACCGGGAGAGGTTTAGGTTGAATATTATGAAAAGTTTCTTTCCTGCAAGAGTGGCCAAGGATTGGAACAGGCTGCCCAGGGAGGTGGTGGAGTCACTCTTCCTAGTGGTGTTCAAGAAACATGCAGACATGGAACTTGGAGACATGGTTTAATAGCCATAGTGGTCTAGGGACTTGACGATCCTAGAGGTCTTTTCCAACTGAAACAATTCTATGATGTTACAGTTTACAATCCATGCAAAAACACCCCCCCCCAAAAAAAAATTAGCTTTATTTCTTTTTTTGCATCTTTGGTTAGAAGGCACAAAACTGATGTGGAAGCTCAATTCACACCCAAAACAGTTCTCTGCTTTTAGCTTCAGGGAAAGCAGTTCCTCTTCTAGTCTCTAAATCATTCATAAAACTAACAAAGCAGAACTGAAAGGGAAAATAACTATTCTATGCAAGAATATCCTGAAGACTTTTTCAACTAATGAGAACAATCAGGAGAATAAAAAAAAAAAAATCCAGAAACACAAATAGCTAAAAGATTAGTTGCCACTGTAATATCATAAAGAAATTTCAGAGGAAAGAACAATAATGGGACAGCAATATGCCCTGATGGCCAAGAAGGCCAGTGGGATCCTGGGGATGCATTAAGGGCAGTGTGTCCAGCAGATCGAGGGAGGTTCTCTTTCCCCTCTACTCTGCCCTGGTGAGACCTTACCTTCAATACTGCATTCAGTTTTGGGCTTCCCAGTTCAACAGGGACAGGGATCTACTTGAAAGAGTCCAAAGCAGGTCTACAAAGATGATTAGGGGGCTGGAGCACTGCCCTGTGAGGAGGAGCTGAGTGACCTGGGGCTTTTTGGTCTGGTGAAGAGAAGACTTAGAGGGCACCTAATCAATGTTTATAAATATCTGAGGGCTGGGGGGCAAGAGGGAGGGGACAGGCTCTGCTCAGTTTTGCCCTGTGATAGGACAAGGGCAATGGATGTAAACTGCAGCACAGTAAGTTCCAGCTCAACATGAGGAAGAACTTCTTTACTGTAAGGCTGCCCAGAGAGGTTGTGGAGTCTCCTTCTCTGGAGACTTACAAGACCTGTCTGGATGTGTTTCTGTGCAACCTGTGCTAGATTATGATCCTGCTCTGGCAGGGAGGTTGGGGTTGATCTCCAGAGGTCTCTTCCAATCCCTAACACCCTGTGATCATGTAATTAAAAGAATAGATTTCTTCTGACAGAGCCACTATGCTCAATCCATGAATGCCATGACAAAATTGCCATCCACAGAGCTCCCATGTTATTTATTTATTTTTAAAATCAATTGTTTGTTAAGGAGAAGAAAAGGACAAGAAATACTATGAAATAATCATGGCTGAGAAGAAAGATCTTACTCTACAGTGGGAACACGATATGCTTTCCACCATACAACATCTTCATGCTGTCACATAAAAATATTCACTGCCACAAAAGAAAGAACAATGCTGGATTCCAGAAACTGTGGGTGTGCACAAAGCGACTCTGTTGGAATGGTTTGCTTTGCACATTAGATAGAAACCAGAAGAGGGAATTGATTTAATATAAGGAACAATACACTGTATTATATGCTCATATACTATAGAGAAACTTATGGTTGTGGTTGCAACAAACATGACAGAATAATGAATAAATTGATTCAATGTAAATTTAATATACCATTGTAATAAAGGAAAATAGTGGGTATGAAGAAACATCTGTTTTCAAGAAAATGAGAGGAAAAAATAAGACATTTTTCTCTAGCAATGCACAAAAGATGCTTTTCTGATAGGGAAAAAAAAATCTAGAGAAGAAACAAGCAAAGCCTCCCAGCTTTTGCTTTTACTCACAATATGATTGGGCTGAAAATCTGTTCTCTTGGGTTAAATAATTCTTAAAATCAAAACTGAACTCAAAACCAAGATCCATTTCTGACATCTCAAAACAGAACCCGTGGCTTAAACCATGAGGCTGTGCTGCCATCCAACAAGATCTGGACAGGTTTCATCAAGTTTAGTAAGGACAACTGCAGGGTCATGCATCTAGGGAGGAATAACAGTAGGCACCAGTAGAGGTTAGATGTTGCCCTGTTGGAGAGCAGCTCCATGGAAAAAGACCTTGGAGTGCTTGTGGACAGCAAGTTCTGCATGGGCCAGCGATGTGCCCTTGTGGCCGAGACAATAGCATCCTGGGGTGCATCAAGAAAAGTGTGTCCAGCAGGGCTTGGAAGGTTCTTCTCCCCCTCTACTCTGCTCTAGTGAGACCACACCTGGAGTATTGTGTCCAGTTTTGGGCTCTGCAGTTCAAGAGAGACAGAGACCTGCTGGAGAGAGTCCAATGGAGAGCCACAAGGATGACTGGGGGACTTAAGCATCTCCCCTATGAAGAGAGATTGAGAGCCCTGGGGCTGTTTAGTCTGGAGAAGACTGAGAGGGGATCTGATCAATGTCTATAAATATCTGGAGGGTGGGTGTCAAGGGGAGGGGGCCAATCTCTTTTCGGTGGTGCGCTGCAACAAGACAAGGGAATAAAGGATACAAACTTGAACATAGAAGGTTTCACCTCAATATGAGGAGAAACTTTACAGTGATGGGAGGTTGACCATGAGCCAGAAATATGCTCTTGTGACTAGGAGGGCCAATGTCAATCTGGGGTGTATTCTGTGGTTAGTAGGTGGAGAGAGGTTCTCCTGCCCCTCTACACTGCCCTGCTGAGGCCACATCTGGAGTACTGTGTCCAGTTCTGGGCCCCCAAGTGCAAGAGAGACATAGAGTCAAGAGAGACTTGAGAGAGTCCTGCACAGAGCCACAAAGATGACAAAGGGAATGGAACATCTCTCTTACAATAAGAGTCTGAGGGAGCTGGGGCTCTTTAGCTCGGAGAAGAGGAGTCTGAGAGGTGACCTCATCAATGTTTACAAATATGTAAAGGGTGAGTTGCAAGAGCATGGAGTCAGACTCCCCTGGGTGATGGCCAGTGACATGACAAGGGACACTGGGTGGAAGCTGAAGCATATGAAGTTTCATGTAAACATGAGGAGGATTTTTTTTTCCCTGTGGGGGTGACAGAACACTGGAACGGGCTGCCCAGGAGAGATGTGCACTCTCCCTCTCTAGAGGTAATCAAAACTTGCCTGGATGTGTTCCTGTGTGGTCTGGTATAGGTGATCCTACTCTAGCAGGGCGGTTGGACTGGATGAGCTTTTGAGGTGCCTTCCAGCCCCTGACATTCTGTGATTCTTCTGAGGCCAGTATTTCTGGTAGGTAATGTTTGAGTACATTATTGTATCAAAAGAACTTAAAATGTTTTTCAATTCTATATAGATTTTAGGGGTGGTTTTTTTGCCTGCTCATTTGTTTTTTCAATTTATTGATGCATACCTTCTCTTGTAGTTTAACCTAGTGTAACTTCATCTTGGGGTTCCTCTGTGTTGTTACAATAAAATCTGTTCCTCCATAATACTTACTCATTTCCACAAAGATGTCTTCCAACACCTCCCTCCCCACCCCATGCATAGCATTCTAAATACTCTTCCTTTCAACATTGTTCCAGTGTCACAGTACACAGAGAGATGAAATGTTCAGTGTCTGTGTGAAGCAAGGCAGGGACTTTTCAAATTGCAGGCTTAGTCCAGCTGTAACACCTGACTGGGGTCTCTATGTTAGTTGAAAGGACCAGAAACAGAAGTTTCCAAAAGGTAAGTGGTTATATGGGTTTCTGTTACAATTTCCAACAATCTATTTCTACATCTCCAGGTTCTCTCACTAAAATCTCTCTTTTTCAGCCCTTCAGGATGCAGCAATTCAGCTGTCAGTGACTGCTCTCACACTCGAACTGGAAGCAAAGTCTCTCTCCTGCTATCTGCATTCATGTTTGCCAGGCCACGCTGCTATGGGATTGCCTACAACAGAGAGGCTAAAGATAGATGCAAACAAGCTGGTATATTTACATGGAATAATTTAATGCCTTACTTCTAAACCCGTTCAAATCCCAGGAGCAATACAGCTGTCTGTGCCAGCTACAGAGAGTAAGTTCAGAGGGGGCTGTATAAGATGGCAGGACTAAAAAGCCACCTAAGAGCTGCTGTGCACCTCCTTCAGAAATGGAAATCTATCAGGTATCCAGAAGGTGCGATGGAGGAAGAGAAACATCAGAAGCACGAGTCAGACAGAAAAGGATCTTGCAGAGAAGAGTCATAGAATAAGATGCCAGAGCAAGAGTCCAAGTATGTTTCAGGCTCTATTTCCCTGAAAAGGAGTGACACAGATCAGATTATTCTTTGCATACTCCATATTCATCATCTGCATTTTCATCAAAACTTACTTAGGCAAAGAATTTGAAGGTGAGGTCTAACTTTTGACAGAAATAACATATGACAGTTGACTTTGGAATTCACTGACCCAGAACCTCTCTAGTGTTCTGCTCATGTTCATCAATATTTTTCAGCTGCAGTGCAAATGCAACAGGATTGGGAGTATTAGTGCTAAGTCCACTGAGCTAAACAGGGCTTGTCTGCAAAAGATTAACAGAAAACCAAAAGATCAAAGAATTGTGACACTCCATAGCATTTCCTGCACCGGAAGGCAGCAGATATGAAACTGATCATATGACATTGCATCATAAACGAAAGGTGATGTCAAACATTAAAAAGACAATGCATGTAAGTGAAGTTTTCTAGTCACACGTTTTAGAAGCATATTTACTGGCTTCATGTTTGTATGTAAATATAATTTATAAATATATCTTGTCAACCAGGTTTTAGTCCCAGAGTTTAGAAACAACCACCAAACATGGTAGTTACCATAATGAGTGTGTATCATAGAATCAGAGTGGCTTATGATGGGAAGTGACCTTACAGACATCTACTCCAGCCTCCCCTGCCATGGACAGGGATGCCTCTCAACTAGACTTGGCTGCTCAAGGCCTCATCCAACCTGGCTGTGAACACCCAAAGAAGAAGCCTATTCCAGAGTCTCATTACCCTCATACTGAAGAACTTCTTCCTAAGATGCAGTCTAGCCCTCCTCTCTCTCTCAGCTCAAACCCATTCCTTCTTGTCCTGTTACTAGACACACTTAAAAAAAGTCCCTCTCCAGCATTCCTGTAGGATCACTTCAGGTATTGGAAGGCAGTTCTAAGGTCCTCCAGGAGTCCTTCCTCTCTAGACTGAACAACCCCAGTTCCCTCAGCCTATCCTCAGAGCAGAAGTGCTCCAGAACCTTGCATCATCTTTGTGACCCTCCTCTGGACTTGCTCCAAGAGTTCTGTGTTTGTCTTATGATGGGGACAACAGAACTGGAGGCAGTATTCGAGGTGAGGTCTCATAAAAGCAAAGTAAAGGTGAAGACTCACCTCAGTGAGTCACACACTCCTCTTGATGCAGCCTAGGATACAATTTGCCTTCTAAGCTGCAATGAACTCATGTTAAGCTTCTCAACACAAATATTAAAAAGTCCTTCCAGAGAATCATTTAGAAAGTATCAGCTCAATTATAAGAAGGTATAGAAGAAAGTCATCTGTGATAGGTTGAATGCTTCCTTATGCTGCACAGTCCTCCCATATGTAAAACAATCAATATAGCTCATTAAACTAGAATATTACTTGAGTTTTTACCATAACAGATAAAGGAATGC
Source organism: Psilopogon haemacephalus (assembly GCA_013396835.1). Classification (NCBI taxonomy): domain Eukaryota; kingdom Metazoa; phylum Chordata; class Aves; order Piciformes; family Megalaimidae; genus Psilopogon; species Psilopogon haemacephalus. The sequence continues at coordinate 34,885 of VWZI01020085.1, read as the reverse complement.
ACAGTGTATTAGTTATCAACGCTTTATTATTGAAAACAAAATTGAAATTGTCTTATCTGGCACATAAACAATTATTTCTACAAAAAAGGAAAGCCTACAAATCTGATAATTTATACAAATAACAGTTTTTCAAAAAATAAAATTTTAATTTAGTAAACTTGTCTTGTGCTCTTTTATTATTTTTTTAGCACTGTCTGAAATAATCCATCATAAATCCCTGAGCAGAGAGACATACTTTAAACATGTTTTAAATTTATCTCAAAAGAAGAAAGTTATCATGCCCAGACCTATATTAAAATAATGTATTCAGGGACAATCTCATTAAATTTATACTAGTCCTTTTTTTTCCCTTCTTTTGTCTCTTCTTTTGTAAAAGAAACAACCAAACCCAGTTATCAATGCAAGCATGACGCTGTGTCACAGGAGTGCTCCCCCTCTCCCCCTTTTGTGCAGTGAATAAAAAATTACTGAACAAGAATGAGTACAAGTTGAAGGAAACAAATAACATAGTTAATGGTTAAGACCAAGAAGCCATCGAAGTTTGATAGCTGTTGAGCAAGTAAAGCTGCAGGAGACTACAGTCTGATAATGAGTTCAGCTATAGTTACTATCTGATTTATTTCTATACTTTTTCCAGACAGTGAGTAATAAGTTCAAGCTACCATTATATTCTAACATTGGTTTCAGGCATGAAGTAGAAAATTAACTTGTGGTCCTTCAGATTTGCTTTTCAACAACAACATTATTTGAGGAAAACTTGAGAAGCTCCACAAAGCCAATATTACCCCTCTGGCCCTTCTAGTAGGCCACCTGCAAACTCTACAGCCTACAGTATTTTAGTGAGCAAGAAAGCACGGGAAACACAAGCTACTACAATTATTTACTATACTGACTTTGAAATAGCTACTCCCCAGTCTATTTCAATAGAGATTTCAAATCCAAGTGTAAGGGGAGAATGACCAAGAAGGTAGAGTGTAACTTAAGTGTCTCCTTTCCTATTTGGTATGCGCACCAGCCATCAGGAGAACCAAGTAAAAGGCATGATAACATTTACAGACATGTCATGCAGTGGTAGGCAACATTGCTGCAGTCAAGTAATAAATAAATAAATACAGCAAAGTATTCCTCTCTACAGTTTTTTAAGCAACTCCAAACTCTTTCTCAGTAACAAAGTTTTTAACAGATGTTCCTGAAGAAGCTTCATGTGAAGGTGCTCTACCACTTTAACATTATATCTACCATTATGAAAACAACACTGAAGCAGATACTGACAGCTCACTAAGTGAAAAAGTAAAGTTTTTGGGTTTTTTAACAAGCAAAAATACCTATTCCAAAGAAAGCAAGCAGTTAACAAACAGTCTGGGAAAAAAAAAAAAAAGGAAAACAAAAAGAAGAAAAAAAATCACTAAAGCTTCAATATATTGCAATTTAAAATAAATTATTTTTATACTTAAAAACTGCAAACTAAACCAGTAACTAGGCCAAATAATTCTGAAACACAAATAAATCGAAAGTCATAAAAAGCATATTTGACCTTTGACAGCACTTGTTGCTAGCACATATGTCAGAATACAAACAGGATGCTAATATTTGGTTAGAACCTGAATAAGTAATACTTTTTAAAAGAGCACCACTGTGAAAAGTAACTGGCAACCACTGTTGCAGATTTTTCTTGATCTACACTGTTTAAGCATGATCTAACCTTGTCTGTTGTTATTTGTTAGCCTCACCATTTCTCATCAAGTCCCATTTGTAACCTATCCAAGCACTATTATTTTCAAATTTCACTTGAGTTATCGCAAAAATATTGCAAAAAATTCAGAATCCAGTTTAAAGCTGGTCTTATCCCACAGCAATGTAAAGAGAGTCATATACACTGTTCTATGGTACCTTTGTGTTTTCACACTCATTTGACATCAGGGCAAACATCAGTCTTGCTTCTATTGCTAAATGAGAGCTCTGGAAATTATGTTTTAAACCACTTTATATAAACATCTGATGATGCTTGCTCAGTCTCTCTAGCCCACAACCGTTTGACTGTGTATTTCAAGAAAACTGCATTAAAACTTAACAAGCTGAAAGAATATGCATACTCTCAGTAAACACTTTTAAATGCTGTAATCTAATCACAATATACAGGTTTGGGGGGGAGAGGGGGAAGTGGCCATACAAGCTGTAAAAATGGTAAACAAGTGGTCCTAAAGTGAGGCTACAGCAGCATTAAGACAAACTGCAAACAGACTGGATTTAGTACACGTTTTAATGAGTTACAGTATCAGCAAAATACTTCAGCCTGCTACTACCACTTTTACTCCCATATGGCTTAGTGTACACTGTACAATTTTCCCTTAGTGTTACTAGATAGAACTCATTTCAAGTACCCATCCAAGAGTGAACAATATGGGATTTGAAAATACCAAAACACCTTCTCTCAAGTGCTAGAGTTCTAAATATTTTTGTGGGGTAACAAGTCCTTCATGAATATCTCAAACTTTCCCTTTTTCTATTTATCTAGGAAAAAAAAACAAAACAAAACCAACCAAACTCTTATGCCAAAAAATCAGAATAGCTTTTCCTAGCAGCAATTAAGACCTCGGATCCTTGAAGTTAAGTCCAATGAGTTCTCCGATTGGACCAGTTTGTGGAAGTTCTAGTTCATGGGTTTTGCTTAAGTCCAAGGAAAAAAAAGTTCAGAGCCTTCACCATCATGTTTTGGATGTCTTCAAACCTTGTTTCTCCATGATATTCCACAATTTGCGAAGATTGGACTGAGTGATGACATCATCAGGTTTAAGTTGAAGAGCAAGGAGGTAGTTTTCTTCAGCCTCTTTCAGTTTACCATTTAGATGGAGAATGGCTCCAAGATTCATTAGTGCAGCTGGATACTGGCATTTTAAAAAAAGAAAGGAAGAAGAAATATTAGAAATATTTTTTCATTTTTATTTTCAGAAAATCTCCACAGAATCACAGAAACATTCAGGTTGGAAAAGACCCTGAGGATCACCAAGTCCAACTTATAACCCTACTCTACAAGGTGCACCCTAAACCATATCCATAAGCACCACATCCAAATGACCCTTAAGCACATCCAGGATTGCTTACTCCACCACCTCCCTGGGCAGCTCATTCCAGTGCCTGACCACTCTCTCCGTGAAAAACTTTTTCCTAATGTCCAATCTAAACCTACCCAGTCTCAGCTTCACGCCATTCCCCCTATTCTGTCTCCAATTACTTGTGAGAAGAGACCAGCAGCAGCCTCTCCACAACGTCTCTTCGGTAGTTGCAGACAGCAATGACATCTCCCTTCAGCCTCCTCTTTTTCAAACTAATCATCCCCAGTGGCTACTCATCAGATTTATTCTCCAGGCCACTCCCCAGCTTCGCTGCCCTCCTCTGGACCCACTCCAGCACCTCCATATCTCTCTTGTATTGCAGTGCGCAAAAGTGAAGACAACACTCAATGTGTGGCCTCACCGAAGCTGCATCCAAGGGGACAATCACCTCTCTACTCATGCTGGACACAGCATTTTTAATCCAAGCCAGGATGCCATCGGCCTTCTTCGCCACCGGGGCACACTGCTGGCTTGTATTCAGCTGCCTGTCTATTACAACACCCAGATCTCTTTCTGCCATGCAGCTCTTCAGACACACTGCCCAAGGCTCTACATGTGGTAACGTCAGCACAGCACAGTTTCTCAGAGAAAATCAAAGAAAGACAGGATATGGATATTAATTCAATTTATTACCAACAAAGAGACTCTAATCTTTGAGAATAGTTAAAGAAATTGGAACTGATCCCTTTTTTCTCTTTGTTTTAATTATGACTAATAGAAAATGTGATCTGTTCTCAGATTGTATTTCCAGGGGTCTTAAGACATCCATTTAGATTCAGGCTGTGGCAATTATTTCTTAAAGAATGATCGAAGAAAATTAACAACAACAATGTAAAAACTTCATAACAAATCCATTAAAAAGCTTCTTATGTTACTAACCATTTTCCTATCTTTAGCTACAACAAAGTGTTTCTGTTTCTTGATTATTGATCTTTAGATTATTCCATTTTGAAACAATAGGTTGTTCATGACATTTAGACACACCTGGTTAGTGGAGTTAACAAATATCACAACTGTTGAAAAGCAGACATAGAATCAATAAGGCTGGAAAAGCCTTTAAAGATGGAGTCCAACCATAACCCAGCTACCACAACCACTAAACCGGATCCTGAAGCACCACCTCTACACACTTCCTGAACAGCTTGACCCAGTACTTGGTCTTGTCAAACCTTATTCCACTGACTTCAGACCGTCAGTTTAACCTGTCTAGATCTCTCTGGACATAAAGCTGAACAGTCTAACCTACAATTTTGCAAGTAGCTGAAGTACTGAGAGCATCATAAAGGTATCTGCCAAACCAGTAGCTTGCATTTTAAAGAAAAAGAGGTAAAATAGTAGACAAAGTTCACTCTGGTTCTCCACCTCAGGCCACTATCATCACCAACGGGTTTCAGAAGTCTCAGAGTTTTGCCTTGGAGGAGCATTGTCTCAAGACACCACTCTCTAGTGTTCTGATCAAAGCAATATACTCAATATGTGAAGCCTTGTGGAAACTAAGATTCAGAGGGCCAGCTGCGTGTGAATATTGGTATGCTTTAGGAGCACTTTAGTGGCAATAACTGCAGGAAAATGTGGTAGGTAGATGACCAATAAAAAAATACGCAGTAGAGCTTGTCTGCCAGACTGATGCAGTAACAGGAAGTCATTAGGATGAGAAACACTTGCCCATGACTCAAATCTCTCCACAAGCAAGTTAAAATCACTACTCTTACCCTTCTGAACCAAGTTGCAAATAAAACCTTCCATAATTCTAATGTCAAAAAGCTAAGTTTTGTTGTGGTCAATGTTGATCAGAAAACTGTTACATCCTACAAATGCTTTATTTTTTTTTTTTCAGTTTTCTTCCTACTTCTTTTCACCTATTGCACCACAAAAACTTGTAAGAAACTGTAATACATCAGATTTTTCAGAGCAATGGGATTCCAGAGCTAAAAAATCAAGGAAAACCAAAAGAGTTCAGCCCTCTTCATTGTCAACATAGTAGTGCTAATGCAGTATGATCTGAAGCTACTCCTTTTAATTAAGCTTTTCTTGCTTTACCTCAGATTGTTTCACTACCCTCAAGTCAATGACTTCATTCTACTAAAAATAATATTTAAAAAATAATAAACCCCAAGTATTTTATAAAGTTTTCTCAGTTAAATACTACCCAGAATTTCCTCTTCAGCCATATTCTGTACAGAGAAGGAAAATTAAACATATACTGGTAGCTCCACCTCTGTCAGTCTTGCATAATATTTTATAAATGAGAAATAGAGTAAAGAAGGATTAATAGAATAATACACTCCTTTGTTACAGATGTTCCAGATGTTAATTGAAATTATGTAAGTAATAAATAAATAGTATATTTATATTAACATAAATTGATATATCACATACTGTCTGCCAACTGAAAAGAATCATCAGAGAACAGTTCTGCTGTATATAGGATGCCTGAACATGCACATATTTTATTTATTAATCTGCTTTTATACTTTAAATTCTCTGAGAGTATTTTCTCAAATAATGAGTTGGATGAGTTAGAATCATCTCTTCTCTAGGCTGAACGACCCCAGCTCCCTCAGCCTATCCTCATAGTAGAGGCGCTTCAGCCCTTGGGTCACCTTTGTGGCCCTCCTCTGAACTCACTCCAAAAGCTCAAAGTCCATTTTATGATGGGGACACCAGAGCTGGACAGAATATTCAAGGTGAGGGCTCACAAGACAAAGTGTAAGAAGGATAAGGATTAAAAAATACATTAAACAGAATTAAATTCTGTACAAAATAAAACATACACTAAAATGTGCTCAGGGCTAATTCTGTAGTATTCACAACTTACTTTGTGGGAAGATGTCTCATATGGCTTCCAGAATTCCTCTCCATTTCCTTCACACTTCCCTGAAAATATGGTATGTGTATGGTCCTAATCAAGTCAGAGATGCTAACCATTGTAAACCTTTCCCCCACTGATACAGAATGAGAACTTCTATCAGTGTACAGCTACAGCTGTCTGCTGCCATCCATGCCTCTAACTTTAGGCAGACAGTTAACTGATGCAAGTAGCCTCCAGAGATTTTAGTTCCAAAAGAGGTTGCAGTGAATATTACGTAACTTTCTGAAATTCGTATGCTGGGGTGGAATAGGTTTGACTGGGTCTTAGGAAGAAATTCTTCAGTATGATGGTAATGAGACTGTAATAGGTTTCTCAGGAACGTTGTGGATGTCTCCTCTGTGGGGGTGTTGAAGGCCAGGTTGAGCAGTCAAGTCTAGTTGAGAGGTATCCCTGCCCATGGCAGGGAGGATGGAGTAGATGATCTCTAAGGTCCTTTCCAACATAAGCCATTCTATGATTCTAAGTCCTCTAAAGAATATCATATATGTAAGTTTATAAACCCAGCTAAGAAAAATCTTCTGCCATCATGTCTGTAACTTGATGTATCAGTTCACTACAGGAAGCCGCCACAACATTGCTAGAAAACAACCTGCATGTCTTGTAATTGAACTTGAAATTTGCCAGTTTCTACACATCCCTCCCCATTTCCTGGAGACACAACACATTTTAGACCACTTAATGCTCTTAAAAAAAAAAGGTATCCATAGCAAATGTGAATTGATAACTCCTTTTAGGTAGTGCTGAAAGTTCATTCCATCTCCTTCATGTTTCATATGAGAAGTGCCCAGGATTTCAGAAAGACTACTTCCTGACTTTCTAGGGTATCAGCCACATCAGTATTTACAGGTTACTGTAACAGTTGCAAGAATTTTGGGTGAGTGCAAGATTATACATCAGTGCCATCACTCTCTGACAGCTATACATGATGGTCTGGGAACAAGAGAGCAAGAGACATTACTATAGTTATTCTTCAGGTATATGGTATTTTATTAAAGACAGCTGATAAAACTTTTCAGTAGGTTACCAAAGGCAGTCAGCAGCTACCAAGGCAATAATATGGAACTTGTAGCACTGTATAACAAATGACACCACCTACTACTTCAGAGACTTGAAAGGAGAAACAGGCCTGCCTTCATTTCCTCTTGGAGACAGATGCTTTACATCAAAAAAAAGCTGACTGGCACTTCTATTCGGGTTATAAATGCTGTCTTTTATGGTCTACTGGGAATTACTCCCTTTATTAGCATTTCTATCGTGGTGTGTCTGTTTCCTTAGTGTTATGGGGGGAGCAGGGAAGATGAATAACAAAATAGCAGTTGGCATGCATTTAGTTGCCTGAGATGGTTTTGGTTTACGTTGATGACAATTCTTTCCAACTTCCTCTATAATACCAAAATAAAAAGAGAACTTTTGGAGCATGCAAAAAATTTAACATAAATTGAAGTCCTCCCTAAAATCAGAGAATTGTGGAATCTCCACATGTGGGCCACAACAAACCCAAGCACTGTTACAGCCTTGGGGCAGTGTGGCTGGAAAGTTTTCTAGCAGAATGGGACCTGGGGGCTCTAATTGACCAACAGCTGAGTATGAGCAAGCAGTGTGCCCAGGTGGCACAGAAAGCCAGTGGCATACTGGCTGGGGTTAGAATTGCTGTGTCCAGCAGGAGCAGGGAGGTGATTTTCCCCTTGGACTCTGCTCTGGAGAGGCCACACCTCAAGTGTTGTGTTCAGTTTTGGGTGCCTCAATACAATTGATGTGGCAGTGCTGGACCCAGTGCAGAGGAGGGCAACAAAGATGGGGAAGGGCCTGGAGAATAAATCTTATGAAGAGCAACTGAAGGAGCTAGGGAGGGTTAAATTGAAAAAGTGGAAGCTGAAGGGAGACTTCATCACTACCTACAGCTACCTGAAAGGACTTTGTGGAGACACTGCTGCTGGTCTGTTCTCACAGGTAAATAGTGATAGAACAAGAGGAAACGGCCTCAAGCTGTGACTGGGTAGGTTTAGACTGGACATTAGGAAACATTTTTTCTCAGGTAGAGTGTTCAGGCTTTGGAATGAGCTGCCTGGGCAGGTGGCTGAGTCACCAACCTTGGATGTGTTTAAAGGTCTTTTGGATGTGGTGCTTTCATGCCTGTTGTTTTCATGCCTGGCTTCTGCTGCTGCTGCTTCTGTTTTTGCTGTGCTTTTCTGTGAAGTAGACTCATTAAACTCCTTATCTCAACCCAGGGGTTTTTTTGTGTTACTTTCCCTCCCATCTGTGTGTGGAGGATCTTGCTTGTGAGAGTGGATAGTCTTAAATGGAATGGACAGAGAAGATGAACTGTTCTTATTCATCATCTCTGGCCCCATATATAGCAAATGCTGTATCAGAAGAAGAGTCACTAACAGGAGAAGACAACTTTACTCCTGTATGCACCTAAGAACTTACAGAGATAGAAACAAATACAGAAACACTTAAGCTACTAAAAAAAACCTTTTTGCATGGCACACAACTATGAAAAACATTGGCCCTAATATGAACAATGAAATCTGGACTTGTTTTCCTCAAAGCTTTGCTTACAGACGGTCCTCTCTGCTCCAAACCACAAAGGCCAGGGCAGCAAATTCTGAAATGAAAATATATTTTGTTGCCATCAAGATACTTGTAAGACAAAAAATGGCAATTTTTAATGTAGCAGAATCACAAATGCAAGCTACTTCCCACCTATTCTGAAAGGTCACTGAAAAGATGTTGTCAATACTCACTTGGCTTTTAGTGGATTACTGTAGTGCACCTCTTGCAGAGGTTTCAAAACAGCCCCAGGACTGTTTAATCAATACTGTAATCATCATGGCCAACCTATCAGAAATACAGAGCCTAAGTGTTCTGTTTTAAAACAATGAGACTAAGGACACTTGCTTTTTTAAGAGCTCCTCTTGAATAAAGGACATACTAAAGAAGTACACAAAATGACATTCAGATGTGAATGTCTCATCCCAGCACTTCCAGTTAAATATGTGTGAAGAATTCAGGTATTTCTCTCTGAATTCTGAAGATACATTAGAGGTACAATGAGTGAGTAGTGAAGCAGCAAGGAGCTGTGCAATGGCTCACTAAGCACACTAATCTAAGCATGGTGGACAGCTTCACCTAATCAGTGACCATGGGATAATGTGCTGGCATGCCTTTTTTCATCTTCCTATGGTGATGGCAAAAATCTTTCACTTGAACTTTTATTACTGATGTTATTGCTGTAGCACAGCACAGTTTTATAAAGCAATCGAAACTGTTGTTTTTCTTTCTATTGCTAAAGACAACTGTGGACAACAGAATAATTTCAGGAGTGGTACTTACTGTTGACAGACCTCACAACTTTTTAGTAAAACCATGAGCTAGGAATTGTCCCAAGATTTAAGCATCTTAGATATAGATAGGGCAGTGAGACATTGTTACAGGTCGTGCAAAGAGGTGGCAGAAGCCCCATCTCTGGAAGTGTTTTAAGGCCAGGCTGGATGGGGCTCTGGGCAACCTCATCTTGTGGAAACTGTCCCTGCCCATGGCAGAGGGATTGGAACTGGACAATCTTTCATGTCCCTTCCAACCCTGAGAATTCTGTGATTCTGTAACAGTTTTATGTATGGAAGTGGGAGGAGCAGGTAGAAATGGGGCAGGCACACACAGTGAGATGGTAGCTGCAACTAGAATGTACAATCCTGTGCAAGTACATTAACAGAAGTGTCAAGTCAGCAGCAATACATGGAAAAGGATCTTTCAAAAGAAGTGACTTGGTGTTGCCAGATAAGTCATGTGGTAGTTACTCCTTCCAGAGTCAACTGTTTCCACCTGGTTCTCTAGGCTATAAGGCTTTTTAAGACCTGTATTTTGCATAAGCTATATCTGATATTTTGTTCCAAACGGCACACAAATTGCCAGTAAGACACTGATCTCCAATAATCTGGCTAAGATAAAAGAATGAATTGCCTAGGAACAGATATCTTGGTTCACAAAGCATTCTGGAACATGATGACAAGATGCATGGCAAAATATTATGGATCAGAGAGAACAAAAAAAAAAAGCATAGAAATCAGAGTTGAGAGGGATTCCCTGTGTCATCAGCTCACACAGCAAAGCATTCAGTTCTTCTGGAAAACAAAACAAAACCCTAAAAACTCAGCATCTGTGCAAACTCCTAAAATGGAACAATTCTCCTCTATGCCAGTTAAGTACATTATTTAAATTGCCAGTCTACTCATGAACAATTTTGGTAAGTATGCTTTTGTGTCAACAACAGCTTTCAGCTTAAATAGCAAAGAGAGGAAATGGAGAGAAAAGCATTCTCTCTGCAAGTACTAATTTGAATAAACATTGCAGAAAAGCACTTTCCAAGGCCATATTAGTCAGAATGAAATGTCTCTGCTACAAAGGGAACCTGCATCCTCATCTAATTACCTTAAGGTTGACTAAAATGTTTAGTCATATAAATCTAACCAAAAGCAAGATGAGGCTCTGCAGAGGAGTGCATCCCCAGAGTCAGTCATCATCTTTAAGAGTAATAGGTTGTTAATGCAGAGTTGTTATTTACCAATATGTCACTAAAGAGAAAGAGACTTTGTATAGTTCTCTATTCATATTCTGTTCACCAAACTAACAAGTTATTCATCTGGGAAAGTTAACACCCTCAAGGGAAAAAAAAAAAAAAAAAAAAAAGAAGACATTAAAAAGAAAAGACATCCAGTAAGAAAACACAGAAAACAGACACAGGGGAAATAGTTTCTTTTGGATCTATTTATGTAATATTCTCAGGACAATCTACCAAGTTAATTTATTAAGATAATAAGGCAGAAGAACAGCACAAAAGCACCTTAACAATTAATGATAAGACAGAAATGTTACGGCATGTACTTCTTTTGAATTTTGCTTTTAAAATTCCTTTGTTATTTTACATTTGTACACTCTTGTTTGGACATTCAAAGCAGATGACATGTTAACCTGCATGGTGAAACGGAATATATATGGAAATAGCCCTTGTGGCCAAGAAAGCCAATGGCATCCCAGAGTGCATTAGAAGGGCTGTGGCTAGCAGGTTGAGAAAGGTTGTCCTCCTCCTCTACTCTGCCCTGGTGAGGCTGCATCTGAAATAGCGTCTCCAGTTCTGGGCTGCTTAGTTCAAGAAGGACCTCAAGGAACTGCTTGAAAGAGACCAGTGAAGAGCCACACAGAGGCTGAAGGGAGTAGAACATGCCCCTTATGAGGAAAGGCTGAGGGAGCTGGAGCTTTTTAGCTCGGAGAAGAGGAGCCTGAGGGGTGAGGTCCTTCATGTTTAGAAGTATGTGAAGGGTGACTGTTGGGAGGACAGAGCCAGGTTCTGCTCAGTGATGCCAAATGACAGGACAAGGGGCAATATGTGGAAGTCCAGGCACAGGAAGTTTCATGTAAACATAAGAAAAACTTTTTCACTGTGAGGATGACAGAGCACTGGAGTAGGCTGCCCAGAGATGTTGTGGAATATTCTCTGGAGACATCCAAACCTGCCTGGATGTGTTCCTGTGCAACCTAGTCTAGGTGATCCTGTTCTGCCAGTGGGGCTGAACTAGATGATTTTCAAGGCCCCTTCCAACCCCTAACATTTTGTGATTCTTTGAAACTGCTTGTAAGCAGCTAATAATCACAAACCAATTACTGTAGACAATCCTATCTAAAACTGCAAGCTACATGATATGCACATTTAAAAACAGAAATTAAAAAGGGAGAAAAGTTTTTTTTAGCACTTTTTGTATTTATGGGTGGCAGATGTCAGTTTTCATCATCACAAGCGTACTGTGAAGTTGGTTTGCTTGTAGATCTAGACATCAGCATCATTAAGCAAACCTACAGCTGTGAGTTAGGGAAGAGTTCTAGACTTGGCATGGGCAGGATACACCAAGTCTATTTTTTTTTCAAATTATCACATCAGTGGGGGATATTTTAGCATCAATGTTCTCCAGCTAGCTGAGATTTTTTTTCACAACACCTTTTTCATCTTAATCTCAGTGATTGCTCAGAGTTTTAAAAACATCATTACCCAAAACAAAACAAGCATATATAGATACATAGTACATCCTTCTGCAGAAAAGCTGTCTACCACTGGCCTTTATATAAATTCAGAGCACACTGTTTTATATGGAAGTCAATAAACCCATGTTACAACCAGTAAACACTGCAGATCAAAACAACTCAAAAAAGTCCCACAACAATGAATTTGTAATTGCAATTTCCACAGAGCTAGAGTATTTCCCCAATAGCCACGCATCAGTTGCATTGATTTATGCTTAAAATACACCCTAGTAATCACTCTCAGTTTATACACACACCATGATAGTCATTTTTAGATAACATAATTGTATTGCCATAGTAAAAGCTGAACAGAAATATGCATTTCGAGCAGTTAATACTATGATTATATTAACAAAAATAAACAAACATCTTCCATGACTCAAAATGTTTCCAATTAAGCCTCTTAACTTTCTAGCTCAAATGCTGTCATCAGTATAGTATATGATAATCTTTCCTTGCTCTCTCATAAGCAAACCCCTCCACACACACAGAAAAGGGAAAGTAACACAAAGAAACAACCTCTGGGTTGAGATAAGGAGTTTAGTGAGATCATTAGTGAGTACAATTACCTCAGCCTATTTCACAGAAAAGCACAGCAGAAGTGGAAGCAGCAGCAGAAGCAACACACACAATGACCTCCACCCACCAGGCTTGAAGCCAGCCCAGTAGGAAAGACCAACACTCCAAATCTGGAAGCCAGGAGCAGCAACTGGAACAGGAAACCTTGTGACACCAAGTTAGATGGCAGTGTTGATTTAGAATCATAGAATCAGTCAGGGTTGGAAGGGAACACAAGGATCATCTAGTTCCAACCCCCTGCCATTGGCAGGGACACCCCACCCTAGATCAGGCTGGACACAGCCTCATCCAGCCTGGCCTTAAACACTACCCAGGATGTGGTCTCAACCACCTCCCTGGGCAACCCATTCCAGGCTCTCACCACTCTCATGGTGAAAAACTTCTTCCTCACATCCAATCTGAATCTCCCCACCTCCACCTTTGCTCCATTCCCCCTATTCCTGTCACTACCTGATAGCCTAACAAGTCCCTCCCCAGCTTTCTTGTAGGCCTCCTTCAGATACTGGAAAATAAGGTCACCTGGGAGCCTCCACTTCTCCAGACTGAACAGCCCCAACTCTTTCAGTCTGTCCTCATAAGAGAGGTGCTCCAGCCCTTTGATCATCCTAGTGGCCATTCTCTGGACACACTCCAGCATGTCCACATCCCTCTTGTAATAGGGGCTCCAGAACTGGTTGCAGTACTCCAGGTGGGGTCTCACCAGGGTGGAGCAGAGGGGGAGAATCACCTCCCTTGACCTGCTGGCCACACTTCTCCTGATGCAGCCCAGGATCTGGTTGGCTTTCTGGGCTGCAAGTGCACACTACTGGCTCATGTTGAGTGTCTCGTCCACCAGCACCCCCAAGTCCCTCTCCTCAGGGCTGCTCTCCAGCCAGTCACTGCCCAGCCTGTATTTGTGCTTAGGATTGCCTCGACCCAGATGCAGGACCTTGCACATGGCCTTGTTGAACCTCATAAGGCTGCCTTGTGCCCACCTCTGCAGCCTATTCAGATCCCTCTGGATGCCATCCCTGCCCTACAGTGTGTCTGCTGCACCACACAGCTTGGTGTCATCAGCAAACTTGCTGAGGGTGCACTCAATGCCTTTGTCCATGTCACCCACAAAGATGTTGAACAAGACTGGTCCCAGGACTTATCTCTGAGTGACTCCGCTTGTCACTGGCCTCCACTGGGACATGGACCCATTGACAGCCACTCTTTGGGTGCAGACATCAAGCCACTTCTTTATCCATCTGGTGGTCCACTCATCAAACCCACATTTCACCAGCTTGAAGACCAGGATGTGGTGCGAGACAGTGTCAAAGGCTTTGCTCAGGTCCAGGTAAATGACATCAGTTGCTTGCCCCTCATCTATTAACATTGTGACCTGTTCCTAGAAGGCCATCAGGTTTGTCAGGCAGGATCTGCCCTTGATGAAGCCATGCTGATTGGACGCAATCACCTCTTCATTATTGTCCTGTCTCAGTGGAGCCTCCAGGAGAATCTGCTCCATGATCTTACCAGGCACAGAGGTGAGACTGACTGGCCTGGAGTTCCTTGGCTCTTCCTTCCTACCCTTTTTGAAAATGAGAGTTATGGTTCCCCTTTTCCAGTCAGTGGGGACTTCACCAGACTGCCAGAACTTCTGGAATATAACAGAGAGGGGTTTAGCAACCTCATCTGCCAGTTCTCTCAGTACCCATGGGTGTATCCCATCAGGACCCATGGACTTCAACACTGTCAGGCTCTTCAGTTGATTGCAAGCCTGATCTTTACTTATGATGGGCAGCTCTTCCTTCCTGTCCCTGCCATTATCTTCCATTACTCCAGAAGCATGGCTGGAGGCTTTTGCAGTGTAGACTGAGGTAAAGTAGTCGTTGAGAACCTCAGCCTTTTCTATGTCACTTGTGACCATTTCACCTGTTTCCTTTCTGAGGGGGCCCACACCTTCCCTAGTCTTCTTTTTACCATTAATATACCTGTAGAAATTCTTGGTCTTCCCTTTGACCTCCCTGGCTAAATTCAATTCAAACTGTGCCTTGGCTTTCCTAACCAGATCTCTGGCTGCTCAGGCAGCTTCCTTATATCTCCCCCATTCTATCTGCCCTTTCTTCCACTCCTTGTAGAGTCTCTTTTTGTGTGACAGCATGTCCAGGAGCTCCTTGATGAGCCAGGCAGGCCTCCTGGCATTCTTCCCTGCTTTCCTCTTTGTTGGTATACATTGCTCCTGGACACAGAGGAGGTGATCCTTTAATACTGACCAGCTGTCTTGAGTCCCTCTTCCCTCTAGAGCTTCATCCCATGATACTTTGTCCATCAGATCCCTGAAGCCATCAAAGTCTGCACGCCTAAAGTCTAGGGTCATAAGCTTAGAAAACATCCTCCTGGTTGCTCTGAGGATCTTAAATTCAACTGCTTCATGGTCACTGCAAGCAAGGCTGTCCCTGAGCCTCACATTTGTCACCAGCCCTTCCCTGTTGGTGAGAACAAGGTCCAGCACAGCACCTTTCTTATTAGTTCTTCTACCATTTGGAGGAGGAATTTGTCATCTATGCAACCCAGGATCATCCTGGATTGCTGATGCTTTGCTGTGTTGTCCCTCCAGCAGATGTCAGGGTGGTTGAAATCCCCCATGAGGATTTGGGCTTGTGACCTGGAAGCGGATTCTATTTGTCTGTGAAGGACCTCATCTGCTTGGTTCTGCTGATCAGGTGGCCTGAAGCAGACCCCTACAGTAACATCACCCTCCCCTGTCTTCCCTTTAATTTTAATCCATACACTCTCACCCAGCTCATCATCCTTCCCCAGGTGGAGCTCCACTGATTCTAGGTGGTCACTGATATAGAGGGCAACACCTCCTCCTCTCATTCCCTGCCTGTCCTTCCTAAAGTGTTTGTACCCGCCTATCCCTACATTCCACTTGTGGGACTCATCCCACCAAGTTTCAGTAATAGCCACTATGTGATGGCATCCCTGCAGCACAGTGGCCCTTAGTTTGTCCTGTTTGTTGCCCAAGATCTGTACAGATGCATAGAGGCACTTCAGCTGAGCTGGCCTGTCCCCCTTGTGTGCCAGTTCCCCTTGATTTCCTCAGCTTATCCTGGTACAGAGCATTCATTAGCTCTCAGTCCCTCTGCCTCTGGTGAGCTGCTCCACTGTTTGTCACCAGCCAGCAGGAGACTGTTAAGCCCTTCCCCCTTCAAATCTAGTTTAAAGCCCTATCAATGACCCTGACAATTCCTGCCCCCATATCCTTTTCCCCCTCTGGGACCAGTGCCTACCATTAGTTACTTGCAGCTCTGGTGCTTTGCAAACAGAGCCATGATTGTAGAATCCAAATCCCTGACACCAGAATCCAATGACACCAGCCCTGAAGCCATGAATTGATCTGTTGGCTCTTGAATTGATCTGCTGCCTGGCAGAAAGAGATCTGGGCATTGTAATAGAAAGGCAGCTGAATATGAGCCAGCAGTGTGCCCAGGTGGCAAAGAAGGCCAATGGCATCCTGGCTTGGATTAAAAATGCTGTGTCCAGCACAAGTAGGGAGGTGATTGTCCCCTTAGACTCGGCTTTGGTGAGGCCACACCTCGAGTGTTGTGTTCACTTTTGCGCACTGCAATACAAGAGAGATGTGGAGGTGCTGGAGTGGGTCCAGAGGAGGGCAACAAAGCTGGGAAAGGGCCTGGAGAATAAATCTGATGAGAAGTGACTGAGGGAGCTGGAGATGGTTAGTTTGAAAAAGAGGAGGCTGAGGGGAGACCTCATTGCTGTCTACAACTACCTGAAGGGACATTCTGGAGGGGCTGCTGCTGGTCTCTTCTCACAGGTAACTGGATACAGAACAAGGGGGAATGGCCTCAAGCTGAGACTGGATAGGTTTAGATTGGACATTAGGAAAAAGTTTTTCATGGAGAGAGTGGTCAGGCACTGGAATGAGCTGCCCAGGGAGGTGGTGGAGTCACTAACCCTGGATGTGTTTTACGGGTCATTTGGATGTGGTGCTTAGGGATATGGCTTAAGCTTAATATTGTAGAGTAGGGTTATAGGTTGGACTTGGTGATCCTGAGAGGCTTTTCTAACCTAGATATTTCTGTGATTCTTTGAAGTCTCTCACTTTAGAAGCTGAACTACAAGCCCCATGATACGTTGTTCTAGCCAGCACTTTCACATTGGAGGTGGCATGATGTCAGCATGGTATTGAATCCTCATCAGTAGATTCAAGTGACTAAAATATTTTTTCCAATGTTCTTTGCACTTTACGATTTAATTAAAATAAAAATATTCAAATTTCTTAATTTTTGTTTATGGAAATCTAAGTGTGCTCTGATGTCTGCAGTTTGATGACTTTAATTAATAGCTGTGATTATGGTATAAAACATTTAACAACTTCTTTGCCATATCTAGCACAAGTATGTGCTAGTTAGAAAAGTTTGTACTCCCAGCAGGTGAGAAACTTGATGGATATAATCATCATTTGTACTATCATACTGACAAATAAATCACCCAAATTATTACAATAACAGAATTTTGAGCTATTAAGAAAAAGAGTTTAAAAGAATTAAATTCAGTCTGTGGGGAAGTGTGTTTTTATATGCACTTTCTTTCTAAACCTTGGAAACAAGAAAAATAACTTTATGTGGCTGCCTAAAGATAAAGTCTACTTTTGAAATTAAAAAAATGTAAATTTTTAAGAGAAAAATGAATACACCCTATTCACTCAGCAGCAGACAGGCAGGCAGGGCTGGTTAGAATAGCTGTCTATATTAACCCAATCAAAACTGGCTAATCTTCAGCAAAAACTCTAATTAAACAGATCAGCTAGGATTATGAGCACCATTTCACTCACACTATACAATGCTAGCATTTTTTTCAGTCAAATAAAATGTCACTGGAAAACAAAAAAGCCTGGTAAGAATGAATGCATCCGCCATCTATTTTTTCTCAGATACTGATCAAATACATCAGTACTCAGAGAAGGCTGAATACTGCAGTTTTCCAAGATGTTACTCAAAGGGATATGAAGTGTTGCATCAGAGATCCTATTATCACAGAATGTCAGGGGCTGGAAGGGACATCAAAAGCTCATCCAGTCCAACTCTCCCTGCCAGAGCAGAATCACCCATGTCAGATCATACAGGAATGCATCCAGGTGGGTTTTTAATATCTTCAAATGGGGAGATTCCACAACCACCTGGACAGCCCATAATTTCAAGTAGAGTAGTCAACTACTGACATTTTAGAAATAAGTGTTCATCTGGCCTTGAAAACTGAGTGAGGTTCTCATTAAGGCAATCTCCCAACCAAAAGATTCCCAGCATTTTGACTCAAGATGTTCAGATGAATGCTAAATGGCAAAGAAGGTCTTGCACCTTTGACAGGTGTAGTTGGCTGAATTAGATACTTCAGAACTAGATTAATATTAGTACTGATATTGCTCTACGTTTTGCAAAACTATTTAGGTGTTTGTTCTTGCAAGGTATAGCTTTCAGGCACACTGTGTAAAGCCTTATGCTACTTGATGTATTTGCTCTGGGCACAAAGAATGAAAATCTTGCTAATTTGTTCAGGGCTTATATCACGCACAATCACTATTAAGGCAGCCTATAGAAAAAAATGGTATTGAAGTATTACAGAAATAGGAAAAAAGAGAGCACCAGGAGACTATGAGGTATTGTAGAATATTTTAGGATGAATTTCAGCCTTCATTCCAAATCCTCAATGACACAATTTCTTTTGGCTAGCTCTCCTTAGCGGAATCAAACATCACTGCTTCATTGCTAATAATTTCACAGGCAGGAAAATACAATTGATGTCTACCACATGAAGTGATACAATTTCCATAATAACATAGTTTATCAACTGTATCTGAAGGTATTTTCTAATTGGGCAAATAAATTGCAGCTTCAGCATGTGAAAATACAAACTACCTTCATAAATGTGTAAAAAAATAACAAAACTCTTGCAATGATGCATCACTCAAGGAATTACATTTTCATCACAGAGATGATGAAAATGCTTGGAAAAAATCCTATTCCTAGCCTACACCAACAACAAATGACAGAGCAATTATGCCACTTTTCTCTGCTAATACCTCAACTGGAGTACCGCATCCAGCTCTGGAGCTCAACATGGGAAGGACATGAACTTGGCAAAGCAGGTCCAGCGGAGGGCCACAACAGTGATCAGGGATCTGGGACACCTCTCTTGTGAGGACAGCCTGAGAGAGCTTGGGATGCTTAGCTTGGAGAAGAGAAGGCTCTGAGGAGACCTAATAGCAGCCTTACAGTACCTGAAAGGGGCCTAGAAGAAAACCTATAAAGGCCTGTAGAGATTCAATGAGGAGCAGTGGTTTGAAATTAGAAGAAGAGTAGATGTAGAGGATGGTGGAACACTGGAACAGGTTGCCTGGGGAGGTAGTTGATGTCCCATCCCTGGGGATATTCAAGATCAGGCTTGACAAGGCTCTGAGCAAAATGATCTAGTTAAAGATGTCTCTGCTGCCTGCAGGGTGGTGGTTGAACTGGATGACCTTTGGAGGTCCCTTCCAACCCAAACCATTCTATGATTCTGAACTTTTTGCATGGAAAACCCTAAGGTATTTGCACATCAGTCTTTTTTTCTTCCCCTTTGTTATTTTTAATCTGGCTCCTACCACTTCTATGCTTGTCATTTAGTGCAAAAAGGCTATCACAGGATCATAGGATGTCAGGAGTTGGAAGGGACCCAAATAGATCATCAAGTCCAACCCCCCTGCCAGAGCAGGACCATACAATCAAGCTCAGGTCACAGAGGAACACATACAGATTAGCCTTGAAAGACTCCAGAGAAGGAGACTCCACAACTTCTCAGGGAAGCCTGTTCCAGTGCTCTGTGACCCTTACAGTAAAGAAGTTCCCCTTTGTGTTGAGGTGGAACTTCCTGTGCTGCAGCTTATATCCGTTGTTCATTGCCCTATCCCAGGGAGCAAGTGAGCAGAGCCTGTCCTGCCCCTCCTGACACTCAGCCCTCAGATATTTATAAACATTTATTAAATCCCCTCTCAGCCTTCTCTTCTCCAGAATACAAAGCCCCAGGTCCTTCAGTCTCTCCTCATAAGGCAGTGCTCCAGTCCCCTAATCATCCTTGTAGCCTTCTGCTGGACCCTCTTCAGCAGATCCCTGTCCCTCTTAAACTGGGCAGCCCAAAACTGAACGATGACATCCCACCAGATCAGAGTAGAGGCAAAGCAGAACCTCCCTCCATCTGCTGGACACACTCTTCTTAATGCACCAAAGTCCCATTGGCCCTCTTGGCCACAAGGGCACATTGCTGTCCCATGGAGAACTTGCTATCCACCAGCACTCCCAGCTCCCTCTCCACAGGGCTGCTCTCCAGCAGATCACCTCCCAACCTGTGCTGGTGCAGTTTATTATTCACCTCCAGGTGCAGGACTCTGCACTTGTCCTTGTTGAACCTCGTTTGGTTCCTCTGTGCCCAGCTCTCAGTCTGTCCAGGTCTCACTGGATGGTCACACAGCCTTCAGCTGTATCAGTCAAGCCTCCAGTTCGGAGTCATCAGCAAACTTGCTGAACAGAATCTGTCTGTCTGTCTGACCCCTCATCAATGTCATTGATGAAGATGCTGAACAGCATCAGATCAGCACTGATCCCTGGGGGACTCCACTGGTTACAGCTCTCCAGCTGGACCTGGCAATGACTGACATTGTCTCACGTCAGTTTTACCCACAGGAGCAAAGAAAAGAGAAAAGAGGTACATGCTATTGGGCCTTTGCAAAATGCTGAATTATAGTGGTTGCTGTAATTCGTAAGAATTAATTCCTTATTTTTTGGCACCCAGTAGCCTGCAGGTGTTCCCTATATAGGATTTAGCAATAAAATCTACATATTAAAGTCATTAACGTCCAGAGTATGCTCAAGGATTTGATTTTGGTTCTCCTAGCTTAGAGATTTTAAGGCTATAGTGACTAAAATCCTGTCTTTTTATTATTAAGACCACTGAGAACCAATTGCTTGACAGGCTTTTATAAGCTTGTGATTTGCAAAAAAATAGAATTACTTTTGGCTAGGACAGCCTTATTTTTGACATCTGATCAGTGACACATAGGTTTACAGTGCTTTGTAAATAATTAGTACCAATAAAGGCAAGATGTGTCTAGTGGTAGATTCACACATACACTGCATATGCCAATAACTACTATTTATTGAACAAAAGCTTTCTGTACTCTTCAAACTATGTTTTTAAGAATGAATGCACAAAGCAACACTATGAATAACATTTTCCTTTTTAAAAAAAAAAAAAGTTTAATTAATTTTTTCTCAAGGCACAAGAGGACAACTAATATTTGCAGGAGTAACACCAAGAAATAAAAGTTCAGTTCCTGCTTCTGAAATTCAACATTAAAAATTACTCAGTGAAATTAGGTTTTTTCCCTCAAATTACTCCAGAAAGAGCCTTCCATGGCTGAAGCAAACTATAGTCCAGGGCCACTAGAACCACAATGCAGTTCCGTAGACAATGGATCAGGTCAATCTATCCCATTATTTATTTACAGCACACATGCTACCCATTCAACAAGGCCATTCAACAAGGCCTAGTGTAAGGTCCTGCATATGGTTTGGCACAATCCCAAGCACAACTCCAGGTTGGGTGGCAAATGGCTGGAGAGCAGCCCTGAGGAAAAGGACCTGGGGATCTAGGTTGATGAAAAGCTCAACATGAGCCGGCAGTGTGCTCTCAACCCAGACAGCAACTGTGTCTGGACTGCATCAAGAGCAGCACGGCCAGCAGGGCAAAGGAAGGGATTCTCCCCCTTTGCTCTCGTCAGACCCCACCTGGACTACTGTGTGCAGTTCTGGAGCCCCCAACACAAGAAGGACATGGAACTGTTGGAGAGAGTCCGTAGGAGTCCATGAAGATGCTCAGAGGGCTGGAGCACCTCTGCTACGAGGACAGGCTATGAGAGTGGGGGCTCTGCAGCCTGGGGAAGAGAAGGCTTCAAGGAGATCTTATAATAGCCTTCCAGTATCCGAAGGGGTTCTACAGGAAGGCTACAGAGAGACTATTTACAAGGTCTTGTAATGATAGGATGAGGAGTAATGGGTTTAAACTGGCAGAGGGGAGATTTAAACTAGATGTTAGGAAGAATTTCCTTCCAGTGAGGGTGGTGAAACACTGGCAGAGGTTGCCCAGGGAGGTTGTGGTTGCTCCCTTCCTTGAGGTGTTCAAGACCAGGTTGGATGAGGTACTGGGTGACCTGTTCTAGTGGGAGGTGTCTCTGCCTATGGTGGAGGGTTGGAACTAGATGATCTTTGAGGTCCTTTCCAACCTAAACCATTCTATAATTGTATATGAACACCACAGGACTTTATGGAAATTAACTTTGGGTCCTTCAAATCAATCAAAACCCACCTGGATATATTCCTCTGTGACCTATTCTAGGTGATCCTGCTCTGGCAGGGAGGTTGGACTAGTTGAGGTCCTTCCCAACCCCACACATTCTGTGATTCTGTGAAAAGCAATATGCAAATCTGATCAACATTGCAAGGCATTTCCCCCTCTACACAATAACCTAGATAAACTCAGACATGTGGGGAGGGTGAGGTAGAATACCAGTTGCATAAAAACTGTCTTGTGAAACACAGTTCTTCAGAACTTGTGAAGAAAAAAAATCTAATAGGACCATCCCACAACTAAAAATCATACCTATAGATTTACAAGAAAATTAGGAAGTTATTTATTACAAAACATCTTATTGAGAATGTACTGTTCCTGTGTTTATTTAGTGAGCATCAAAACCAGTTCCTTATCAGTCCTAATTGCATAATAAATTCATTGCATTGTTTCCAGAATCAGCACTAAAATACTCTATTAGGAATAAAAGCTTCCTAGAATCTCTTTTAATTGCGTTCAAACAGGTGGTTTAATTTCTGAAATGCTAATATGCTGCTGTGAGTTCTGTATTTCGTGGCACTTAAGTTTTGATTGACACCGAGGACTACATTTACAAGGCCAATCTTGCTCTCTTCAGAAACTATTCCAGGCATCTGAGCACCCTCCACCATGTTATTGTCAGATTCTGAGTCACAGTCAAGTGCATAGGTATGTCCATGACACATTACCATCACTTCCACTACATCTTTAAAAATTATTGCCTCTCATCACCTCAAAGCATAGTAACCCACTTTATTTAACTCAGTAGTACAAATCTAGGCTGTGAATTCTTATTAATTAGCTTTGCAAAATCTTGCAGTTATTTTGTACCAAAAGGTAATAATTAGGGAAAAAAAAAAATATCGCTCTACTAAGATGTGGATGAAAAACACTAAAATGCTGGATGAAACAAATCTGAAATCATAGAATGGTCTGGTTTGGAAGGGACCTCCAAAGGTCATCTAGTCCACCCCCCTCTGCAGTAAGCAAGGACATACTCAGCTGCACTAAGTTGCCCAGAGCCCTGTTGAG
Source organism: Psilopogon haemacephalus (assembly GCA_013396835.1). Taxonomy (NCBI): domain Eukaryota; kingdom Metazoa; phylum Chordata; class Aves; order Piciformes; family Megalaimidae; genus Psilopogon; species Psilopogon haemacephalus. The sequence goes on along the minus strand of VWZI01020085.1, from coordinate 11,806 downwards.
CCTCACCTTGAATATCTCCAGGGATATTCAACTACCTCCCTGGGCAACCTGTTCTAGTGTGCCACTACCCTAACATCCAATCTATATCAGCTCTTACTCTAGTTTGAAACCACTGCCTCTTAACCTATTACTGCAGACCTTTGTACACAGTCTCCATCTTCCTTGTAGGTACTCTATTAGGTGTTCCTAGAGCCTTCTCTTCTCCAGGCTGAAAAACTCAGCACTCTCAGCCTGTCTTCACCGCAGAGGTGTTCCAGTCCCCTCATCATTTTCATGGACCTTCTTTGGACCCACTCCATCAGGTCCATGTCCTTCCCTGTACTGGGGGCTTCAGATCTGGACACAGTACTCCAGGTGAGGATTACCAGTCTAAGCTGACCTCACATATTTTTGTCTTCAAATAATTTTGGTTGTGAACTGAACATATCTGTATATAAGATAAAGATTTCAGATTTAAATTGTAAACATACATATAAAAAATGGAAAAAAATAAATGCAAGGACACTAAGATTTCCATTGAACTGAGGCATACTCCCACAAAATTTTTGAATCAGGGATTTGACAATGAAATTACTCAAGTATTATGTGGTATGAGAACTGCAGTTACCTAATAGGACTGCAAGAACAGTGTGTGTATCTAGACAGGTACCTGGAAAAAAAAAAGAACCTTTATCTTAATCCTTGGGTGATAAACTTTTTAAGGGAACATCACTGAACTAATCATATATGTGCATGGTTCTTGTGGAAACATTGTCTTTTTGGACATTCAGTCACATAAAAAATTGTGGGCAACAGAGCCTAGCATGGAGGAAAGAGTACCTAAAATACAATACTCTGGGGTATTTTTTTTTCTTGTAAAATTAGGACTTTCTTAGCAGCTCCAAGCAGCACAACTGATTGTCAACAGACATACTGAAAACCTTGAATGATCTACATCCTGAGCAAACAGCACTGTTTCAACAGGTCTTGAGGAGGGAGTAACGATCTGAAATTAGAGAAGAAGAGATTTAGATTGAATGTTAGGAACAAGTTATTTACCAGGAGGGTCATGGAACACTGGAACAGATTGTCCAGAGAGATAGTTGAGACCCCATCCCTGAAGATATTCAAGCTCAGTCTTCACAAGACTCTGATGGAGGATGTCACTATACACTGCCAGGGGGTTGGGCTATATGACCTTTGGAGATGCCTTCTAACCAAAACCATTATGTGATTCTACAATCTAACAAAGGTCAAAATTGTAATTAAATTAGAAAAGACGCGTTAGAATGTAATTCTTTATTTCAAACAGTTGATTCCCCCCATTAAAGGAAAGCACATCTACACATTTTACAGTTCACAAAGATGAATGATGCAGAAAGTACATTACAATGGTCCTTAGACAGGAGAGAATTAAGATGTATAGGAAACTTCTAAAAAATTGTCATAAGTAAAAGTGGAATGCAAAGTGCTCCAAATTACCATAACAAACAGTTTCTGGCTTACTCTCCCAGTGTTTCTGCATATACAACTTACTATTAAAAAAACCTTTATGTTAAAAAGCTTTCACAGCTGCTTAATTTCACTTGAAGAAATCAGGAACTGGAGTTCAATTTATCTTTCACATGCAGGAGAAACAAAAGCAACTCTAAACAAGTCAGTTGTGTTACTGCAATGCATCAGCTTGGTCACACAAATGGAAAAAAACCTGACCTGGTCATACTGGTCACCAAATTGGAAAAGTATGGACTTGAGGGGTGTACCAACTGCTCAGTAAGGAATTGGCTGGATGGTTGCATTCAGAGAGTTACACTCAATGGTTCAGTGTTCAAGTGGAGACCAGTGACAAGTGGTGTCCCTCAGGGGTTGGTACTGGGACCAGTGGTGTTTAACGTCTTTGTCAGTGACATGGACAGTGGGATCGAGTGCACCCTCAGCAAATTTGTGGATTACATTAAGCTGTGTGATCTGGATGAAACTTTGGAAGGAAGGGATACATCCAGAGGGACTTGGACAGGCTGGAGAGGTGGACCTAACCGAACTTCATGAAGTTGAATAAGGCCAAGTGCAAGGTCCTACCTACACCTGGATCAAGGGCAATCCTAAGCACAAATATAGGCTGGGCAAGGTGTGGCTCAAAAGCAGTCCTGAGGAGAAGGACATGGGAGTGTGTCTTGATGACAAACTCAATGTGAGAGAGCAATGTGCACTTGCAGACCAGAAAACCAACTGTGTCCTGGGATGCATAAAGAAAAGTATGACCAGCAGGATAAGGGAAGTGATTCTGCCCCTCCACTCTGCTATCCTGAGACCCTGACCTGGAGTACTGTGTCCAGTTCTGGTGCCCCCAGCATAAGAGGGGTATGGAGCTGCTGGAGCAAGTCCAGAGGAGGGCCATAAAGATGATCAGAGGGCTGCAGCACCTCCTCTATGGGGACATGCTGTGAGAATTGGGGCTGTTCAGACTGGAGAAGAGAAGGCACCAGGGAGACCTTAAAGTGGCCTTCCAATACTTGAAGGGGGCCTATGAGAAAGCCATGAAGGGACCTTTTACAAGGGCTTGTAGTGATAGGACAAGAAGAAACAGCTTTAAGCTTGAGCAGGCTAGATTTAGATTGGATATTAGGAAGAAATTCTTTATAGTGAGGATGGTGAGAACAGGATGCCCAGGGAGGTTGTGCATGCCTCCTCCCTGGGAGTGTTCAAGGCCAGGTTGGATGAAGCCTTGAGCAAGCTGGTGCAGTGGAAAGTGTCTCACTATGGGGGTTGGAACTAGATGATCTTCAAGATCACTTCCAAACTAAATCATTCTGTAAATCTATGAATATCTGTATAAGCTGAAGAAGTTCAACCGTATTTTCATTTCAATCATTTACAACTTGCATAAACTACTTTTGCATTGATTAGGATATCAATGTACAATAAATTATTCTAGATGGAAAATAAACAGTAACTTAAAGGCAATTTGATTAAATTCCAAAGATCACTAATTACACCAAATGAGCCGATTGATCTCATATATTTGCATATTTAACTGCTTGTATAACCAGAAGAGTACAAATTAACTCTTCCTAATCCAACTCTAACAAAACTGAAGCTGAGCACTGCAATGACAAAATTTCCAGCTTTCTCCCATGCATCTCACAATATCTGAACCAGATTTCAGTATTCCATAATCACCCAAAAGCCTGTTCATTCTTTGCTTTCACAGAGCTGCTACAATGCATGAGAAAGCACACAGAGTTTTCTGGGGTAAGGCTATAAAATATTCTTATGTATTTCCCAAAGGAAATACAGTGTTTTCCACAGCTGAGTAAATTGGTTTTCAAATTATACACCTCATCCTGATATTTGGCTCCAGTATTACAAGTAAATATCCCCATTCCAGTGGCCTGTTTTCTTTGTCCCTTGATGGAGATCATGGGGATGGAAAATAGATGTTTTTATTTGTTTTCTTTGTCTGCTGGTTGTTGTTGTTTTAAGGTAGGAAGCACTAATCTCTGCTGAAGTAGGGATACTCTAAGATTCAGAACAGCATGTGCACAGGCCTGTCTCAAAGATGACAATTGTGAATAACGGAAGAACTTAATGTATCCTTAAAATATTTAAGAGGATCACAAACAAATATAACTGCAAATGCAGAAAGACAATTTTTTGTTCAAAAGATTAGCCAGTTTTCCCTAAACAGCTGGACAGTGATAACACATCTGCCTTGCAATTAGTCCCAGCCATGAAAGATGTACTGAGTACAAGGACCTGAAAGGGGTGAAGCAACAACAAGAAAAGAAAATTGAGCTGGAAGTACAATTTAGATTTGAAAGCCTTCCAGCTGAGAAGGGGCTGAGACAGCTCATGCATGGATAAACTCTTTAAGTGGAGGAGTGCTGCTATTTCTCTGCAAACACTGAAGAGCCTTTCTGCCTGAAATGAAGGGCAGCTTTAATGCAGTTAATATTAATTTCCTTGAATTTCTCTATTCTGTGCAACCTCTAGACTTGGTCAGCCTTCTACTAGGCAGGCTGAAAAAAGCCACAGCTATTTTGATATCAAAGCTGAGTCAGTCTTTCATTGTCTGTCAGCAGGAAAAGTCTACCCAATTTACAGTAACTGAGAAAGTGCTCTCTCATCCTTTTGAGAACAGAGAGTTGTGCCCTCTTTCCTGAGAGGACACAACTCTGTCTTATCTCCCAGCAGAGATTATCCATGCCTAAGCCTCCCACCCCTGTATCTGTCTGAAGACAAGGTATTAGAAGCAGCCATCTGGAAATACAGTTCACATCAGTCATGCCTACCTTCTTATTTGGAAGCCACAGCATCCTTTTTAGCCCCTAAAAGTCCTGCACACCCTACAACAACTGGTTCGGTTTTTAGAGCAGGAGTATAGGAAGAGCTAGATCCTGGGAAGTTTTCTTATTCCTTACACCTTCACTACAGAAAAAGACAGGAAGTATTCTCAGGAGCCCAAGAGTGCTGGTGGGCTGGAAGGACTCCATAGGTACTCATATCATTGAGGTGGAACGTTTGGTACACTTGAGAGGAACCCTTAAAAAACACGAGGCCTAGCAGCAGACAGTGCTGGTATTGGTAAGCAATTCCTGATGCAGGATGCAAGAAACTGAGAGCAGCTTGGAGGGCAGGCAATCAGCAGATGCTCCACCTGCCCCACAAGGTGGCTTTTGCACTTTTTGTAAAGGCAGACAAAAGTAATGTAAGACCATTAAACACATTAATCTGCTGGATGCTAAGTAACTAAAAATGCAACTCTGTGGTCATTCCCTGGCACCAATCTGTAGAGATAAAAGATTGCCAAATATTCCTTACTTGAAATAAACAGGTAAACAGACAGCAAAACATGTTAAAACAAGGACTCTCAACTGGAAGAGCTCCAGCCCTCTGAGCACCTTCATGGCCCTCCTCTGGACTCGCTCCAACAGTTCAGTGTCCTTGGTATATGTACTGTTTGTCTAGAGGACTATGTCAGCTTTATCCATACTATGCTCCAAAAGTATTATGGGGAGGTATCCAGCTGGGTTTAGATAACAGGGACTAGGTAGACCTGCTGCTCAAAGGAGTTGCACAGCAATAGATAGGTGAGGGATCTGCAGTATCCCTGCAGCACTGTAAAGATGATGGTAGATGCAGCAAAGAGTTGAACAATGCAAATTTTTGGTCAGTTTTGGATCAGTGCAGACAACATAACAATCACTGTTAATCCATGCTTTACTGCCACCATAGCAGGAGCTCTTGAATGTTTTATGAAAATCTTCCCTGGCAGTAACAAGATATGCCCTTAACATCCATTAAATAAGATGTCTTTCTCACAATTACTCCTAGCCTGCTAAAACTACATGAGATAATCACTGAACATTCAGGAAAAAGTCAAACAGGGAAACCTGGCAAGGAAATATCTAGTGAAAAAATACATAATAAAGCAGATCTTAGATATACATGTTCCAAGAGAAGAATATAACATCTACTTTATTTTTTAAAGATGTATGCACTATTGAAGGTATATTATTGCCCCAAATAAAGCTCCTATACATTATGAACACTTTCCATAAGGAGGCACTGAGAGCACTATATCTAGAAGATGGCTATAAAAATACAGTCAATTATCTGGAAAGCACCATCATTTTTCTTACAAATGTTAGATAGCTTGAGGTAGAACTTACTGCAGGCATGGAGCCTTTGACATGAAATTTGTATTAAAGCATTGGGGGAAAAAGTAATAAAAGAAGCACTTGCAGAAACTGCTTTTTAAAGTGATCACATGTTAACTGATTACATAAATCTTTCAAGTCAAGAAATGGTTTAGTCCCCCACATCATGATTAAACCCTCTAGTGGAAATTATATTTATTTTGCTTATAGGTACATTCCTCCTTTCCCACTCACTCTGTGTGTGTATCTTTATGTATGTTGTTACAGTAAGACATTTAATCAGGGCCTTTTGAAGTGGTAGAGTGGAAACAGCTGTTTCTGACAACGTGCCGATGACATGGGGCTTAGAGCCGTCATGAGCTTCAGATTGCAAGCAGCACTAATATGTGGTTGGGACAGTAGTGACTTGCAGGTCATGGCACCTCCTTGAGGAATGCTTCTAAGCCAATCAGCTCAAAGTGGTGGCTCAAAGTCTTAAGTCTCTGGTGAGCTTGCTTTCATTTAATACTCTTGAGGTTACACTTCAAAGTGCCCTTTTGTCTCAAGAGTCATTTGCCATATGTGGCAGTTCTACAGCAGCTTTTTTAAGATTGGTTGCTTCAAAGTCAGACTTAAAAAATTAGAAATGCAGTTCCATTACACAAATGATGTCTTAAAATTTGAATAAAAGCTGAAGCTTAAGTCAATATACCACATTTTTGCAAAGAATGCCAATTTAAAGAGAGTTTCTGGATGACAGATTTTTCCACAACAAAGTGAGCTCAGAGCTCACATTGTAGAGTGCCTAACGACTTGTTTTAAGCAGTTTCCTGGTTTGTGAATATTACAAGATGCAGGGTACCAAGAAACTATCTCTAAATACAGATTTTCCTCAGTCATGCTCATGCTTAGAATAATTAACATACAAATGTCTTGCTCTCCAAGAAACTTACACTTTCATTTCTTCATGCAGCTGGATTTGTTAGACTAATGTCATCAACATACACCCAAACCAACACTGCTAGAACAGACACATATGTGCTTCTCATTGATTAATCATTAAAATGATCGCTCAGAGCCACATCCAGCCTGGCCTTGAAAACTTCTAGGGATGAAGCTTCTACCACATCCAGTGTCTCACCACCCTTATGCTGAAGAGCTTCTTCCTAACATCCAATCTGAATCTACCCACTTCTACTTTTGCTCCATTCCGCCTAGTCCTATCACTACCTGACACCCTAAAAAGTCCCTTCCCAACTTTCTGTAGCCCCCTTCAGATATTGAAAGGCCATGATAAGGTCACCTGGGAGCCTTCTCCTCTCCAGACTGAAAAGCCCTAACTCTCTCCATCTGTCTCCATAGGAGAGGTGCTCCAGCCCTCTGATCATCCTTGTGGCCCTTCTCTGGACATATTCCAGCAAATTACTCATAGCAAGTAAAAGATTCCTTCTCTGAAGTGATTCCTAGATTCCTCTCTCTCCTTTGGCTGTCCAGGGAAAGTCAACTCTGTGAAGTCTACTTAGAAAGAAATAGGTTATTTATTTCCAATTAGGAAGAGAGTGGGTGTTGTACCAGGGGATATTTAGGTTGGATAGTAGAGAAAAAAAATTAAAGAGTCGTTGGAAACAGGCTGCCCAGTGAAGTGGTGAAGTCATCATCCATGGAGGTGTTAAAAAAATGAGCACATATGCATGCATCTCTATTATCACATCACATTCATGCACCTACTATATTGAATTTGCTAGAAAGAAATATCTCTGAAATTAGTGATGGATTTTTAAAAATATGCTTCAATGCTATAGTTTGTTTAAGGATCTCATTAACATTTTGACTCACATGATTTTGCTGCTCCTTCACATTTGTAAGGCATTGAGAAGATACACAGGTGATAACCAAAATAACATATTAAACAGCATTTTCAAGCTGTGTGGATGGTTTCTACACGGCTCTGGTGGAGCTACAGTTTCTCAGACAGCACCTGGGCACATTTTGAGAAGCCAGCTGTATCAGTGCTGTACACCTTGTACAGCTGTCAGGCAGCTGATGCTGGCAGTGAAAACAGAAACAGTTTTCCCACTCTGTTTCATTAAAACTTTTGTAAGAAGTCATGAACAATATGAACATTGGGCTTAACCAGGAAGCTAAACTTTATCATCCAGAACATTAAAGTGAAATTACCTCTTAAAGAAAGCCAAACAGCAGTACCTATTAGATATTAACTTAAAATAACCAAAGATGTAAGAAATTTGCTATAATAAACTATTCTGATGATCTTATCCTGGACAAAAGGGTACTTTGGTTTTAACATGCAGCTGTCAGCTAGAAATACCTAAGTTTTATAGTACCACTGCCATAAGCTAGAAGCTTCTAAGGTCTCAGAAACTTTATGCATACAATGTTTTTCAGTTTCTGAGAAACATTTCAGAGTACAATTACCCAGAGAAAAGAGGAATTGTACCACCTTTGAGGTACCTGAGGGAATTCTTTCAACAATAAGATATCCACTCAGACAAAAAAACATCTTGCATCTGAAAGCATAAGTAATGGCAAAGTTGAAATTATTACATCTCAGAAAAACTTGGTTTTCGGGGTTTTTTTCCCTTGACTGAAATTTCTACCTTGTGTCCTCAAATTTGGAACTGTGGATCTCTGTGATACAAATGTGTTCCAGATTTGACTTATTGCACAGACAAAACACTAGGTTTTTAAAATAAATTCTACCCCATTTATATTCACGAATGTACATTTCCCCAAATGAAGGTAATTGAAAAGACATAGAACAAAATGGTAAAGAGAATTTTTTTTTTNTTTTTTTTTTTTAGTTCCTGATGCAGTAACATTGGAAATGAACTTTTCTTTTTTAAAAAGGGTCTGCCACATAGTTCTACACATTTCTGGTTCATGGAACACTCATTTCTTTGCCAATACACAACCAGCCTCAGAGGTAAATACCTCTGAGATAAAATCATGACTGGTTTGTTGAATGTTTGCCAGGAGTTCATGACAGAGGAAAAGGAACAAATGTATTATTTAAAATGCCTTAAACAGTGGATCACAGAATAGCCTTTCATTCTCTTCTGCTAGTGAAATTAGATGGAATTAGGAAAGATTTCCAAATTTAGCAAATTTAAAGGTAGATGAATTAATCTTTATCTAGAAATCTTTTCTTAGTATGTTAGCCAAGTAAGACTTGTTACTAGCACACGTCAGTGAGGTAACTTGAAAGTACAGGAACTGGTTTGACAAATGAACAGACCTATCCAACTATCCCATAACTAGCCATTAAAAGAACATAATACTGGCCAAGGGATCAAATGCTCCAGCAAGAGTTTCTCCTTGACACAAAGGGTTCAGCACCCTGGCACACTCAACTCAAGTAATGGATATCATTAAGAAAGTACTTACATCAGGTCTTAATACTGCTGCCATTTCATAATACTTCTCAGCTTCTTCATTGAGGCTGGCTTGTCTAGCAGGACAGAAAAAAAACAATCTGGTTACAGTCTATTTTCCTTGGGTTACAAAAGACACCATAGTAAAGAAGCACAGTTAAAAAAATTCTGATTAGACTATTAGCCTAATAAATGCACAAAACACATCTATCTGAAAGATTTTTTTTTAAAAACATAACTCAGAACATTCATTAACACAAAATCCTCTTTGCCTACCTCATCTCCTTTTTAGTACTGAAATTATATTAGTACACACTGGAGGAAAAAAAACAGAAGGCCAAACACTCATCTGAGCTATACTGATTGCCACTAGAGGAAAAACTGGCTTTGTTTTTTTTTTGCAATTAGACATGCTATACAACAATGCAGTTCTTTCTGCCTCCCCAAGAACACTGTAATTCTAGAAAAGTGAGTACAATAAATTCTCAAAAATAGGTTTCCATGATTTAGGGAATTCATTTAGTAAAGAGAGTTCTGATTTCAACGTTCACTCACGTCAGTCTGAGACGACATTAAAACTTACATCTCACACACCAGGGGAGTAAGGTGACTCTCTGGGCACCTGAAGCACTATCAAGTCATCTCTTTTTCTTTTCCTTACTAATACAGATGGCACCTACATTCTACTAATAATTTAATTTTTACTTTTTTTTCCTCTGAGTTTCCAGTTTAATGCCTTCAAATCAAAATGGAATATGTTACTAAGGAAATCCAAGCTTTTTTTTTTTTCTCAACAGACATTCTTCTCTTCTCTCAGACTTCACCTTTTTGTCTCCACCTTCTTCATTTCCTTCCAGCTATTTACTTTGGCTTCTGGCCCAATGAGTATCAGTTGATCATGTACATGTCTTGGGAGGGATGTCAAACATTTAAGAACAACCAAGTACTATTATCAGGCAACTCACGTATCTTCTGCCAAAGTTGTTTGGTTTTTTTGTCTATGAAGAGTCCGATTATTTCGTAGAAGAGTTAATACAGGAGAACCTTGGCATATTTCTGTTTGTCTTGTGATTACAGATGCGTTTGTGTAAAAACAAGTATAATGCTGAGTAGAGTTGGTTGTATTATTTTTTTACCCTTCTGCTTCTGAGAACAGTTTCTAGTTCAAAGAGTATCATAAATCATAGAATGGTTTAGGTTGGAAGAGATCTAAAAGATCATCCAGTTCCAACCCCCCGCCATAGGCAGGGACACCTCCCACTAGATCAGGTCACTCAAGACCTCATCCAGCCTGGCACTGAACACTTCCAGGGAGGGAGCATCCACAACCTCCCTGGGCAACCTGTTCCAGTGTCTTGCCACCCTCACTGTGAAGAACTTCCTCCTAACATCCTGTTTAAATCTCCCCTCTGCCAATTCAAACCCATTCCCCCTCGTCCTGTCATTACAAGACCTTGTGAACAGTCCCTCCCCAGCCTTCCTGTAGGCCCCCTTCAGATACTGGAAGGTCTCCTCAAAGCCTTCTCTTCTCCAGGCTGAAAAGTCCCAGCTCCCTCAGCCTGTCCTCGTAGCAGAGGTGCTCCAGCCCTCTTATCACCTTCNTCTTGCTCTGCTGGCCACACTGCTCTTAATGAAGCCCAGGACACAGTTGCTGTCTGGGCCACATGTGCACACTGTTGGCTCATGTTGAGCCTCTCATCCACCCAGACACCCAGGTCCTTTTCCTCAGGGCTGCTCTCCAGCCACTCACCACCCAGCCTGAATTTGTGCTTGGGATTGCAGCGACCCAGGTGCAGGACCTCACACTTGGCCTTGTTGAATTTCATGAGGTTGGCCTGGGCCCACCTCTCCAGCCTGTCCAGGTCCCTCTGGATGGCATCCCTGCCCTCTAGCAAGTTGACTGTGCCACACAGCTTGGTGTCATCTGCAAACTTGCTGAGAGTGCACTCGATTCCTCTGTCCATGTCACTGACAAAGACGTTAGACAGCACTGGTCCCAGAACTGACCCCTGAGGGACGCCACTTGTCACTGGTCTCCAGATGGACATTGTGCCATTGATCATCATTCTCTGTGTGCCACCATCCAGCCAATTCCTATTCTGTTGGTTTGAGCTAATTGGAGAATTTGAGTGAGAAATTATATTATTGGCTGAGAGAGGTAAACACAGTGTGTCACTTCACCAAATTTTACTGAGAAAGAAAAAAAAGTTGTTTTTAAGAACTGTTCTTAAAACAACAGATAGCAGACAGCTTCTGACCATTCTGGCTGCAGCTGCTCCTCTTGCATGGTCTCCTTTCCCTTTGTCATGGTAGCTAACTCAGAGTAAAACTACTAACTTTTCTCCTACCACTAATTTCCCTGGCCGATCTACTTCAGCTTAACTGGAGCATCAACAGGTGCTGAGATAAGACTGGGGAAGGGGGGAAAGGTGGTAGGGGGTGGTTGGTTACGCCTCTCTTGGAGAATTTGGGTCTCTGGGAGGGGTGTGGTGTCTGAATTACCTTTTCATTGTATATATCTGTAAATATCTGTTATACCTTGTAAATATTTGCTTGTATATTGTGCATTGCTGTAAATATAAAGCTTCATTTATTAGCTTTCAGTGTCTTGAGTCCTTGCTGGGGTTTATAAAAGGTGGGGGGGCAAGGAGGGGGCAGGTAACTGCTAAACCACTACACTTATCCAGCAAGTTGTCCACCCATCAAGTCCATGTTTTTCCAGTTTGGTGACCAGGACGTCATGTGAGACATAGTCAAAGGCCTTACTCAGATCCAGGTAGATGACATCAGTTGCCC
>VWZI01020083.1:0-15051 GCA_013396835.1 Psilopogon haemacephalus | reverse complement strand
ATATATTTTATATATATATATTTCTAGTTTTTTTTCCCTGTGTGCTTTTTTTTTCCCCAGCTGCAAAGCCCAAAAATAAAAACCAAAAAACTGAGCAGCAGAATGTGGATTTTTTTTTTGCTCAGGAAGGTTCTGAGTGCTCCTCCAGCTCCCTCCCTCTTCTTCCCACCCTGTTCTTCCACTGGCTGTGTCGAGAAGCTGCTTCAATTATTTAAACATGGGAGATAAGTTTGTGCTGGGGGGGAAGGAGGAGGGGGCTTGGAGAACACAGAAGAAAGAGTCAGAGATTCAAAGGACCACAGAATGGGTTGGGTTGGAAGGGACCTCAAAGACCTCCAAGACCATCCAGTCCCAGCCCCCCTGCCATGGGCAGGGACACCTCTCACCAGCTCAGCATGCTGAAGGGCTCATCCAACCTGGCTTTGATCATGCTCAGGTAGGAGGCAGCCACAGCCTCCCTGGGCAGCCTGTGCCAGGCTCTCACCACCCTCACACTGAAGAACTTCTTCCTCAGCTCCAGTCTAAACCTCCTCTGCCTGAGGTCCAAACCATTCTCTAGACCCCCTCGGCAAAAGTCTCTCTGCAGCCTTCCTGCAGGATGCCTCCAGGCACTGGCAGCAGCTCTCAGGTCTCCCTGGAGCCTTCTCATCTGCAGGCTGCACTCCCCCAGCTCCCTCAGCTTGTCCTCAGAGCAGAGCTTCTCCAGCCCTTGGATCGTCTTTGTGGCCTTCTCTGGACTCTCTCCAACAGCTATGAGTCCTCCTCATGCTGAGGACCCTTCTCCTCTGCAGGCTGCAACCTCCCCAGCTCCCTCAGCCTGTGCTCACAGCAGAGCTGCTCCAGCCCTGGGATCATCTTTGTGGCCTCCTCTGGACTCTGTCCAGCAGCTCTGAGTCCTCCTCATGCTGGAGACAGCAGAGCTAAACACAGGATCTGAGGTGAGGTCTCAGCTCTAACCACATCCTGATGCCCACAGACTCCCACAACCTGACCTTGAATGTTTCTACTCCAGAACAGCAAACCACAGTGAAGTTCTCAGCTGCTTCCAGGTGACTGCAGCAGGAGCAGTGTGGGCAGCAGGGCCAGGGAGGGGATTCTGCCCCTCTGCTGTGCTCTGCTGAGAGCCCACCTGGAGTAGTGCATCCAGTGCTGGAGCCCCTGGGACAAGAGGGATGTGGAGATGCTGGAGGTGTGCAGAGAAGGGCCCCGAGGATGCTGAGAGGGCTGCAGCAGCTCTGCTGTGAGCACAGCCTGAAAGAGTTGGGGCTGTGCAGGCTGCAGAAGAGGAGGCTCCCAGGGGACCTTCTGGTGGCCTTCCAGGATCTGAAGTGGGCTACAAAAAAGCTGGGGAGGGACTTTTGAGGCTGTGAGGGAGTGAGAGGAGTGGGGGGAATGGAGCAAAGCTGGAGGTGAGGAGATTCAGCCTGGAGGAGAGGAGGAAGTTTTTGAGCATGAGAGTGGTGAGAGGCTGGAATGGGTTGCCCCTGCAGGGAGGTGTTTGGGGCCAGATCCCTGGAGGTGTTTTTGGCCAGGCTGGCAGAGGCTGTGGGCAGCCTGCTCTAGGGTAGGGTGTCCCTGGGCATGGCAGGGGGGTTGGAGCTGGCTGATCCTTGTGGCCCCTTCCAACGCTGCCTGATTCTATGAGTCTGTGATTCTATGAGTCTGTGACTCTATGATTTTATGACTCTCTGATTCTATGACTTCTGCCCAGGCACTTCAGCCCTTTCAAGCTCTCCTCTGCCCCACTAACGAGCAGCCTGGAGCTTGCATTCTTGGCCACTTCCATCACAGGATGCAGTCTGCACGACACAGCAGTGCCAGCTGCCTGTGGCCAGGGGAGAGAGCTTTGGCTTGCTTAACAGAATGTGACACATTTGGGGTTAGCAGGCAGGGTTTTGGCTCTCTCGGCACTAAAAGAAGTTCTCTGCAAGTGCTGACTTCAGAATAAAGGAGTCTCTTGAAAAAAAGCAAACCCCCCAAAAAAGAGAAAGCATCAATCGAGAGGAAGAAAAATTCTTTCCGAGTCGCCCATGAATATATTTATGAGTGTTTAGCAGTGAGCTTGAAGCTGTCGTGTGCAGGAAGGGAGGGCAAGCCAGGAATGCTTCTGCTGAGTCTGAAATTGTGAGTCCCAAAGCCACAGACCACTTCTCTTTTCACCTCCTCAGCCTTTCAGGTCATTCCCATGTGGCAATGACCTCTCAGCTCTTCTCGTGAAGTTCAGCGAGGCCAAGAGCAAGCTGCAGCAGCTGGGTCAGGGCAATCCTGAGCACAGAGCCAGGCTGGGTGAGAAGAGGATGAGAGCAGGGTGGAGGGGAAGGGCTTGGGGGTGTCAGTGGGTGCCAAAGTGCCCAGCAGCCAGCACTGGTTGCTGGCAGCCCAGAAGAAGCTGAGTGCTGGCTCTGTGCACCTCCAGATTCTTCCTAATCCAGGCAAGATTAAGGTGTGAGTTGGTGCCCAAAGTGCCCAGGAGGCAGCAGTGGAGGCTGCAGCCCAGAAGCAGATGAGTGCTGGCTCTGTGCACCTCCAGATTCTTCCCAATCCAGGCAAGGTTAAGATGTGAGTTGGTGCCCAAGTGCCTAGGAGCAAAGAGCTCAGAGTGCTCAGAGTGGTTCCTTGAGCTGCCCAGGGAGCTGCGCTGGGGTGGGGACAACCTGCCCAGGAGGCAGCAGTGGAGGCTGCAGCCCAGAAGCAGCTGAGTGCTGGCTCTGTGCACCTCCAGATTCTTCCCAATCCAGGCAAGGTTAAGGTGTCAGTGAGTGCCAAAGTGCCCAGGAGCCAGCACTGGTGGCTGCAGCCCAGAAGAAGCTGAGTGCTGGCTCTGTGCACCTCCAGATTCTTCCTAATCCAGGCAAGATTAAGGTGTGAGTTGGTGCCCAAAGTGCCCAGGAACCAGCATTGGTGGAAGCAGCCCAGAGGCAGCTGAGTGCTGGCTCTGTGCACCTCCAGATTCTTCCCAACCCAGGCAGGTTAAGGTGTCAGTGGGTGCCAAAGTGCCCAGGAGGCAGCAGTGGTGACTAAAGCCCAGAGGCAGCTGAGTGCTGGCTGCAGGCAGAGCAGCAGCACAGGGAGGGGATTCTGCACCCTCTGCTCTGCTCTGCTCACACCTCCCCTGCAGCACTGCACACAGCTCTGGGCAGCCCAGCACAAGGAGGACTTCATCTAGGGTAGGGTGTCCCTGCCCGTGGTAGGGGAGGTGGAATGAGAAGATCCTTGTGGTTCCTTCCAACCCTGACTGATTCTGTGATTCTGTTCTATGATTCTATGACCTGGAGCTGCTAGAGAGGGGACAGAGGAGGCCACCAAGATGCTCAGAGGGCTGCAGAACCTCCCCTGTGGGGACAGGCTGGGGGAGTTGGGGCTGTGCAGCCTGTAGAAGGCTGCAGGGAGAGCTCAGAGCAGCCTTGCAGTGCCTGAAGGGGCTGCAGGAGAGCTGGGGAGGGACTTTGGAGAAGGGCTGGGGGTGACAGGAGGAGGGAGAATGGACTGGAGCTGGGAGAGGGAGAGTGAAGAGGAGGAAGAGATTGTTGAGAGTGAGGATGGGGAGAGACTGGCACAGGTTGCCCAGGGAGGTTGTGGAGCACAGAGAGGGAGGGTGAGGAGACACTGGCACAGGTTCCCCAGGGAGGTTGTGGAGCACAGAGAGGGAGGGTGAGGAGACACTGGCACAGGTTGCCCAGGGAGGTTGTGAAGCACAGAAGATCAAAGATCACATTCTGTGCTTCTGTGCTCCACAACCTCTCTGGAAGTGTTCAGGACCAGGCTGGATGAGTCCCAGAGCAACCTGGGCAGGTGGGAGGTGTCCTTGCCCATGGCAGGGGGGGTTGGAACTGGATGAGCTTTGAGGTCCTTTCCAACCCAACCCAAGCTGTGATTTCCACACCCCTGCTACCTTCACTTCTGCTCCTCCAGCAGTCCCCACTCCATCAGCAGCAGGGTCAGGGTTTGGCAGCTGGGTGAGATCTCCTGGGACCTAGAAGAAAAGGATTTGTATCAAACCAGAGAAGGCCAAGAAGCTGCTTGCATCTGGAAAATCCTCCCTCTCATCTTTTAACCTTGTCCCTGGGGGCTAGGGCAAGCACAAAACTGATCTGCTGACTGCTTGGAAGGGGAGGGGGTGGGGGGGAAACTTTCTTTTTTTTTATGTGCTGGCTCTTTGCAGAGCAGTGGGTAACAGATCTGAACCCTTCAGCCAGCTGCCATGGGGACCATCCTGGCAGGCTCAGGTGTGTGGAGTGCACCTAAAGATCTGTTTCACAGAATACTGGGATGGCTCAGGTCAGAGGGGATCTTGGAGAGGAGGAAGGAGGTGGGAAAAAGGAGGAAGGAGGTAGAGGAAGGAGGTGGAAGTAGGCAGAAGCAGGTGGAAGAAGGAGGAAGGTAGAGGAAGGTGGAAGAAGGAGGAAGGTGGAGGAGGAAGGAGGAAGGTGGAGGAAGAAGGAGGAAGGTGGAAGAAGAAGGAGGAAGAAGGTGGAAGAAGAAAGAAGGTGGAGGAAGGTGGAAGGAGGTGGAAGAAGGAGGAAGGAGGTGGAAGAAGGAGGAAGGAGGTGGAAGAAGGAGGAGGAAGGCGGAAGAAGGAGGAGGAAGGCGGAAGAAGGAGGAGGAAGGAGGAAGAAGGATGAGGAAGGAGGAAGGTGGAAGAAGGAAGGTGGAAGAAAGTAGAAGGAGGAAGGTGGAAGAAGGAGGAAGAAGGAGGAAGGAAGAAGGTGGAAGAAGAAGGAAAAAGGTGAAGAAGGAAGAAGGTGGCAGAAGGTGGAAGCAGGAGGAAGGTGAAGAAGGAGGAAGGTAGAAGCAGAGCCTCTGGTCCTGACTTCCAAGGCGTGCAGCTGGGAGCAGCCTGCCTGAGCTCAGTCTCTTCCATATGTCCCCTCAATGGTTTGGGTTTGTGCCCTGCAGGTCCATATGCTTCCAGGAGAGACAGAGACAGAGAGAGAGAGAGAGAGAAGCTGTGGAGCTGCCTGGGCACACTCAGCCCTGCCGAGCTGCTGCTGCTGTGCCCTCATGCGTGTGGGAGCTACATCGGCTCTGGGGTGGCAGTTTGGCTCCAGGCAGAATGTCCCTTGCCAGGCCATGATTAAATAATGCCACCTAAGATAATCACTTAATGTCTATTACTAATTTAAAGGTGAGCTGCAGGGAAGGAAGGTTCCCAGACCTGCTCCTTCAGCTCCTATTAGATGCCAACGTGGCCAGGGGAGGCTGCAGCTCAGGCTCCAAAGCTACTCCAGGTCTGCTGCTGGCTTGCTGTAACCTCTCCTGACAGTGCCACCTGCACCAATCCAGGCCACTTAAACCCAAAGGACTCCCTGAGAAGCGATAGGGACACCTGGGAGCAGAGGATCAGCAAGGCTGGGATAGACCTGGAAGATCTTCCTTACAGTGAGATGCTGGCACAGGTTGCCCAGGGAGGTTGTGGAGCACAGAGAGGGAGGAGACACTGGCACAGGTGATCCAGGGAGGTTGTGGAACACACAGAGGGAGGGTGAGGAGACACTGGCACAGGTTAGAATCCCAGAATCAGTCAGGGTTGGAAGGGACCACAAGGAGCAGCCAGTCCCAACCCCCCTGCCATGCCCAGAGACACCCTACCCTAGAGCAGGCTGCCCACAGCCTCTGCCAGCCTGGCCAAAAACACCTCCAGGGATCTGGCCCCAAACACCTCCCTGCAGGGGCAACCCATTCCAGCCTCTCACCACTCTCCTGCTCAACAACTTCCTCCTCTCCTCCAGGCTGAATCTCCTCACCTCCACCTTTGCTCCATTCTCCCTACTCCTCTCACTCCCTCACACCCTCCAATGTCCCTCCCCAGCTTTTTTTGTAGCCCCCTTCAGATCCTGCAAGGCCACCAGAAGGTCCCCTGGGAGCCTCCTCTTCTCCAGCCTGCACAGCCCCAACTCTTTCAGGCTGTGCTCACAGCAGAGCTGCTGCAGCCCTCTGAGCATCCTCGGGGCCCTTTCTCTGCACACCTCCAGCATCTCCACATCCCTCTTGGAATAGGAGCTCCAGGAATAGACTTGGAAGATCTTCCTTAGAGTGAGTCACTGGCACAGGTTACCTAGGGAGGTTGTGGAGCACAGAGAGGCAGGGTGAGGAGACGCTGGCACAGGTTGCCCAGGGAGGTTGTGGAGCACAGAGAGGAAGGGTAAGGAGNGCCCAGGGACTCATCCAGCTTGGCCCTGAACACCTCCAGGGAGGTTGTGGAGCACAGAAGCACAGAATGGGATCTTTGATCCCATTCTGTGCTTCTGTGCTCCACAACCTCCCTGGAGGTGTTCAGGGCCAAGCTGGATGAGTCCCTGGGCTGCTGGAAGCTGCCTTGCCCATGGCAGGGGGGGTTGGAATTAGATGATCTTTAAGGCCCCTTCCAACTCCAACCATTCAATGATTCTGTGTCACTGCAGAGGGTTGCAGCAGATGACCTCTGTGGGTCCCTTCCAACTCAATTCATTCTGTGATCTGCTCCACAACAAAGCTCTGGAAGAGAAGGCAATTTTGGCTCTTATTTTTTGGCTGTCAGAACCCAGCTCCTGAAGGCAGAGCTGTTTGGTTGCAACAGATCATCTGTGGTGTTCTTGCTGCTTAATCCTAGAACCATGGAATGGTTTGGACTGGAAAGGACACATTTGAAGGTCGTCTTGCCCCAGACAGAGTAGAGACATCCTCAACTAGGTCAGGTTGCCCAGAGCCACATCCACAGCATCACAGAATGAAGCAGGTTGGAAAAAGAGCTCTGAGCTCATCGAGTCCAACCTAGCACCCAACAGCTTCTAATCAACTAACCCCTGGCACTCAGTGCCTCATGCAGCCTCCTCTTCAACACCTCCAGGGATGGGGACTCCACCACCTCCCTGGGCAGCCCAGGAAGAGATGAGAGCTCCAAGCTCATCCAGTCCAACCTATCCCCCAGCCCTATCCAACCAACCTGACCATGGCACTGAGTCTCCATCCAGTCCTTTCTTGAACACATCCAGGGATGGGGACTCCACCACCTCCCCTGTAGCCCATCCCAGTGCCAATCTCTCTCTGTGCACAACTTCCTCCTAACATCCAGCCTGAACCTGTCCTGCCACAGCTTGAGCCTCTGTCCCTTCCTTCTGTCCCTGGGTGCCTGGCAGCAGAGCCCAACCCCAGCTGGCCACAACCTCCCTGCAGGCAGCTGCAGAGAGCAATGAGGTCTCCTGACCTTGAATATTCACTCTCTAAATCACAAAGTCCATCCAAGTCTTGGATGCAGACAAAGGACACAGGCCATGGACACCAAGTGGGCAATGTTCTTGTAGAATCACAGAATCAGGCAGGTTGGAAGAGAGCTCCAAGCTCATCCAGTCCAACCTATCCCCCAGCCCTATCTCATGGCACTCAGTGCCCATCCAGGCTTTGCTTCAACACCTCCAGAGATGGGGACTCCACCACCTCCCTGGGCAGCCTCTGCCAATCCCTGCCCACTCTTGCAGCAAACAAATTGTTCCTCATCTCCAACCCAACCCTCCCCTGGCACAATTTCAGGCCAGTTCCTCTCCTTCTCTCCCCTGATCTTAGGCAGCAGAGCCCAAACCCCACCTGGCTCCAGCCCCCTGGCAGGGAGCTGCAGAGAGCAATGAGGTCTCCTCTCAGTCTCCTCTTCTCCAGCCTCAGCACCCCCAGCTCCCTCAGCTGCTCCTCCCCAGCCTTCTTCTCCAGACCCTTCCCCACCTTTGGTGCTCTTCTCTACTGCCTTTCCTGTATGTGCCATGTGCCCACTGCCTCTTGTGACTGCTGTGCCTCTTGCCCCCTGCCTTAGCTCCTCTCTGCTATTCACCAGGAACATCTAATCCGACATCTTCCTTCTCTTTTTGTCTCCTCTGAGGTGTTACAGCCTGGCTCCTGATGGAGTTTTCCCTCTAGCTGTTGAGGTCACTGTGCTGGAATGACTCCATCCACCACCACTCAGCTCCTCAAGGAGTCTGACTCTGTGCCCCTTAACAAGGCTATGATAAATCTCACTCCACAGAGTCCCTGTTCTGTCCTGTTCTGTTCACTTTTCCCTCTGACTCTTCTTAGGTGATGGCCTGGCCTTAAGTTCCTGGCTTGAGAGCAGCCCTGGGGAGAGGGACTTGGGGATGCAGCTGAAGATGAGGCAGCAGTGTGCAGTTGCAGGGCAGAAAGGCAAGCAGAGGCTGGGCTGCAGCAGGAGCAGTGTGGGCAGCAGGGCCAGGGAGGGGATTCTGCCCCTCTGCTGTGCTCTGCTGAGAGCCCACCTGGAGTAGTGCATCCAGTGCTGGAGCCCCTGGGCCAAGAGGGATGTGGAGATGCTGGAGGGGTGCAGAGAAGGGCCCCGAGGATGCTGAGAGGGCTGCAGCAGCTCTGCTGTGAGCACAGCCTGAAAGAGTTGGGGCTGTGCAGGCTGCAGAAGAGGAGGCTCCCAGGGGACCTTCTGGTGGTCTTCCAGCATCTGAAGGGGGCTACAAAAAAGTTGGGGAGGGACTTTTGAGGCTGTGAGGGAGTGAGAGGAGTGGGGGGAATGGAGCAAAGCTGGAGGTGAGGAGATTCAGCTTGGGGGTGAGGAGGAAATTGTTGAGCAGGAGAGTGGTGAGAGGCTGGAATGGGTTGCCCCTGCAGGGAGGTGTTTGGGGCCAGATCCCTGGAGGTGTTTTTGGCCAGGCTGGCAGAGGCTGTGGGCAGCCTGCTCTAGGGTAGGGTGTCCCTGGGCATGGCAGGGGGGTTGGGACTGGCTGCTCCTTGTGGTCCCTTCCAACCCTGACTGATTCTAGGTTTCTATGACCATGCAGCATGTCACAAGAGCCCAATCTTCATGGTCCCCAGCAGTAAGGACAGAGGCAGGAGGATTTCCTTCCTATCTGCACAGAAATATTCATGAAGACGTTGAGCTGGCTGGGCTGGAGTGAGAGCAGTCCATCAATAAGTAAAGAGCATCAGTGTCTTGTGGCACTGCTGAGGACAGGGTGACATCTCTTTTGCTTTTATTTCCTTCTATTTTAGGGCAGTCAGATTATAATATTCAGCTCAGAAGGGACACTTGGAGGAAGTTTCTGAGGGTTTGATGGGGGTGGGGGGGAAGAAAAGCAGAGAAGAGAAGCACTTTGTGTCACACTAAGGGAAAGCATTAAGCTCAGTGGGGGGATGAGCAGCTCTGGAATGCCTCAGAGGATGTCAGGGGTTGAAAGGAACCCAAAGTATCATAAAATCATGGAATGTCAGGGGCTGGAAGGGACCTCCAAAGGCCATCTGGTCCAGTCCCCCTGCCAGAGCAGCATCACCTGGAGCAGATCACAATTGGATCAAACCCCTGAGTCCAACCCCTCTGCCAGAGCAGGACCATCCAGTCTAGCTCAAGTCACACAGGAACACATCCAGACAGGTCTGGAAAGGCTCCAGAGAAGGAGACTCCACAACCTCTCTGGGCAGCCTGTGCCACTGCTCTGGGACCCTTCCAGCAAGCCTCCTTAAGCCCCCTCTGTGGGCACTGCCTGAGGGAGCTGGCTGGCAGGTTTCAGTAGCCTGGCCTCAAACTGGAGAGGTCCTGGAGGTCCTTCTTGTCCCAGGGGCTCCAGCACTGGGTGCAGTACTCCAGGTAGAGTCTCAGCAAAGCACAGCAGAGGGGGAGAATCACCTCCCTGGCCCTGCTGCCCACACTGCTCCTGAGCCAGCCCAGGATGCCCTTGGCTCTGCTGTCCACCTGGGCACACTGCTGGCTCCTCTTCAGCTGCCACCAGCACCCTCAGCTCCCTCTCTGCCTGCCTGCTCTCAGCCACTCTGTCCCCAGCCTGCAGCACTGCCTGGGGTTGCTGTGGCCAAAGTGCAGAACTCTGCCCTGAGCCTTGTTCGACCTCCTGGCACTGGCCTGTGTCAGCCTGGAGAAGAGAAGGCTTTGAGGAGACCTCATAGCAACCTTCCAGTATCTGAAGGGAGCTACAGGAGGGCTGGGGAGGGACTGTTCACAAGGTCTGGTAATGACAGGACGAGGGGGAATGGGTTCAAACTGGCAGAGGGGAGACTTGAATGGGATGTTAGGAGAAAGTTCTTCACAGTGAGGGTGGTGAGACACTGGCACAGGTTGCCCAGGGAGGTTGTGGCTGTTCCCTCCCTGGATGTGTTCAAGGCCAGGCTGGATGAGGTCTTGAGCATCCTGATCTAGCGGGAGGTGTCCCTGCCTATGGCACAGGGGGGTTGGAACTGGATGACCTTTGAGGTCTCTTCCAACCTAAACCATTCTATGATCCTATGACTGTGTCCATCTGTGCAGCCTGCCCAGGTCCCTCTGCAGAGCCTCCTGCCCTCTAACAGATCCTCACTTGCTCCCTGCTTGGTGTCTCCTGCAAACTGCCTGATGCTGGACCCAATCCCCTCCTGCAGACCATCAATGAAGACGTAAAACAGGACTGTGCCCAGCAGGGGAGAATCTCCTGGGGGGGGTGCCCTGAGTGTTGCAACCTGACAAAGGCAGGCTGAGAGGCATCAATCCTGCCTGGGCAGGCTGCCTGCACCTCCCCTCTAGCAGGTTGCCACCCAAAGTGGTGCTCAGCCTTGGTCCCTGAGCGGAGTGGTGGCAGAGGAGGAGCTTGGCAGGCAGCCTCCTGTTCTGAATGACTTTACCTGGAGGTAATCTCTTCCACCAGGCTGAGCCTGACATTAAAAATGGAAGAGGCCAGGGACATTTTCCACCCAGAGCTCAATGGGAAGTGGCAGGTGTCGGATTTTTGCAGATTCCTCCCTCTTGGCTCACTGCCTTCTGCTGACAGCGACTGGGAGGGCTCCAACCTGGAAAGGCTCCAGACGAAATTCCTGCAAATGACTCCAAGTGCACAAATATTTATTAAATAGGGGGGAGGGAAGGGGAAGGGTAGAGAAGGCAAAAGGTGGTGGAAGTGGCAATTCTTCAGCTCTAGGGAAGCAGTGTGGGGGGAGGTCGTGTTGGTAGCTGGAGGTGGTCGCTTGCTTGCTGGTTTAAGTCACTCAGGAGATAGAATAAAGAGAATCATAGCATCAGGTAGGTTGGAAGAGAGCTCCAAGCTCATCCAGCCCAACCTAGCACCCAGCCCTAGACAATCAACCAAATCAGGTTGGGTAGTGTGAAACAGAGGAGGCTGAGGGCAGACCTCATTGCTGCCTACAGCTGCTTGAAAGGAGGTTGTGGAGAGGCTGCTGCTGGGCTCTGCTCATAGGTAGAGTCATAGAGTCATAAAACCATAGACTCATAGAATCAGGCATGTTGGAAGAGACCTCCAAGCTCATCCAGCCCAACCTAGCACCCAGCCCTAACCAATCAACCAGAGCAGGTTGGGTAGTGTGAAACAGAGAAGGCTGAGGGCAGACCTCATTGCTGGCTTCTTGTGACAGGACAGGGTTGAAGCTAGAAGAGGGGAGACTGAGACTGGAGATGAGGAACTAATTCTGTACAGTGAGGGTGGGGAGAGACTGGCACAGGTCACCCAGGGAGGTTGTGGATGCTCCCTCCCCAGCCCTCTTCTCCAGGCCCTTCCCCACCTTTATTGCCCTTTTTTGGACCTGTTCCAGCCCCTCAAGGTCCTTCTTGGAGTGAGGGGCCCCAAAACTGAACTCAGCAGACCATGGACATTGAATCAGCAAAGCTGAGCACTGCAGAACTCCAGAGGAGCAGTTTGCCTTGGTTCTTCTTGTGAAACCTTCAAAGGAGCTCTGGTGTGCTTGGGACATTTTCTGCTCCAGTGTTTGGAGCAGTTGAATTCCACTGCAAGCATCCAGCCATGAGTGGGCTGAGGAGGCACTGCCAGCTCCACTCCATCCCCTCTTGTTCTGCAGTGCAGAGAGGGAATGGACTGAACCTTGAGGGGGGTAGATTGAAACTGGAGATGAGGAACTAAGTTAGTACAGTGAGGGTGGGGAGAAACTGGCACAGGCTGCCCAGGAGGTTGTGGATGCTCCCTGCCCAGCCCTCTTCTCTAGACCCTTCTCCAGCTTTGTTGTCCTTCTCTGGACCTGCTCCAGCCCCTCAACATCCTTCTTGGAGTGAGGGGCCCCAAAACTGGACTCAGAAGACCATGGACATTGAATCAGCAAAGCTGAGCACTGCAGAACTCCAGAGGAGCAGTTTGCCTTGGTTCTTCTTGTGAAACCTTCAAAGCAGCTCTGGTGTGCTTGGGACATTTTCTGCTTCAGTGTCTGGAGCAGTTAATTCCACTGCAAGCATCCAGCCCTGGGTGGGCACTTCCAGCTCTACTCCATTCCCTCTTGTTCTGCAGTGCAGAGAGGGAATGGACTGAAGCTTGAGGGGGGCAGATTGAGATTGGAGATGAGGAACTAATTTTGTACAGTGAGGGTGGGGAGAGACTGGCACAGGCTGCCCAGGGAGGTTATGGATGATCCCTCCCCAGCCCTGTTCTCCAGACCCTTCCCTGGCTTTATTGCTCTTTTTTTGGACCTGCTCCAGCCCCTCAACATCCCTCTCAGAGTGAGGGGCCCCAAAGTGACCCCAGGTTTCCGTGCTGCAGGAGCCATCCTTGTGCACAGAGCAGGCAGGCAGGGCGCAGAGGGAGGCAGCAGGGTTTAGCATCTTCCCCATTTCCCCAGCTGCCTCCAGTTAACGTAGCTTATCTCATCAAGCATCAAACAGTGGGAGGCAGCTACAGCCTCCAGCTCGAGGCATCTCCACATCACTCCGTGTGAAACCCCAGGCTGATGCAAAGGAGAAGGTCACACTCTGCTCACCTGCTCCCTGTGCCCATCCAGCCAACCTTTTCTGCCAGCCGGCGCCGCCAGAACGCTGCAGCTCCTGGCCCTGTGCTCGGATCAAGGTTCGCTGCTCCACGCAACAGGCGAGGCTGGAAGAGATCTTAGGGACCAGCGAGTTCAGCCACCTGCCTGCAGCTGTCAGTCCCACACTGCCCTTGAACCACAGCCCTCAGCATCATATCCCTCAGCACCACAGCCCTCAGCATCCCTCAGCATCCCAGCCCTCAGCACCACATCCCTCAGCATCACATCCCTCAGCATCCCAGCCCTCAGTACCACATGCCTCAGCACCCCAGCCCCTCAGCACCACATCTCTCAGCATCATATCCCTCAGCATCACATCCCTCAGCATCACAGCTCCTCAGCACCACATCTCTCAGCGTCATATCCCTCAGCACCACATCACTCAGCATCACAGCCCTCAGCACCACATCCCTCAGCATCCCAGCCCCTCAGCATCACATCCCTCAGAACTGCATCCCAGCCCCTCAGCATCACATCCCTCAGCATCCCAGCCCTCAGCACCACAATCCTCACAGGGCTCATCTGTCTGATGAAGTCAGTGCTGCTCCAGAACTCATAGAATGGTTTAGGTTGGGAGGGAGCTCAAAGCTCAGCCAGTTCCAACCCCCCCTGTGCCATGGGCAGGGACACCTCCCCCTAGAACAGGTCGCTCAGGGCTCATCCTCCCTGGCACACTCTCAGCACCTGAAGGTTTCTGCTACCTTCCCAGCTCTCAGCCAGCAGCCATCCCCTGGGGCTGGGTGCCTGTGGGAGTAAAAACCTTCTCTGTCCAGGCCACTGTCAAAGTGACAAACAGGCTGTGAGTGCACGGCCTGGGCATGGAAGCCCTTGTTGATATTCCCAGCATCACTTGGTGACAACCTGTGATAAATATTTGGTTGGAACTTTTAAACATCCCTCCCAGAAGAAGGCAAAAACAAAACAAAACTTTTTTTGGGGGTGTTTTTGTGTCTTTTGATGGTTTGGGTTTTTTTGGTGGTGTTTTTTTTTTTTTTTTGTCCTCTTTCCCAACTCCAACTTCTTAACCTCAGGTTCCCAAACTTAGAGAGGAAGCAAAATATCATCTGGAGGTACAAGAATAGGAACAGAGGAGGAGCAGCTAGGTCAAAGGGCAGGAAGCCAAACCTCAACTCTGCTGTTGAGCTCAGTTAGGAGCACTGAAGTAAGCTGGAGGCTTGGGGTGGAAGGAGAGGTGGGAAGGTTGGGGTGGAAGGAGGGGTTGGAAGGTTGGGGTGGAAGGAGGTGTGGGAAGGAGGGGTGGAAAGAGGGGTGGGAATGTTGTGGTGGAAAGGGTTGGAAGGAGGAGTGGGAAGGTTGGGGTGGAAGGAGAGTGGAAAGGAGAGGTGGGAAGGTTGGGGTGAAAGGAGGAGTGGGTAGATTGGGATGGAAGGAGGAGTGGGAAGGTTGGGGTGGAAGGAGGAGTGGAATGGAGGGATGGAAAGGGTGGCATGGAAGTAGGGGTGGGTAGATTGGTATGGAAGAAGGGGTTGGAATGTTGGAGTGGAAAGAGGGGTGGAAGGAGGAGTGGGAAGGAGGGGTAGGAAGGTTGGCATGGAAGTNGTTGGTGTGGAAGGAGGGGTGAGAGGGTTGGCATGGAAGGAGGATTGGGAGGAGGGGTGGGAAGGTTGGTGTGGAAGGAGGGGTGGGAAGGTTGGTGTGGAAGCAGGGGTGTGAAGGTTGGTGTGGAAGGAGGGGTGGGAAGGTTGGTGTGGAAGGAGGGGTGAGAGGGTTGGCATGGAAGGAGGATTGGGAGGAGGGGTGGGAAGGTTGGTGTGGAAGGAGCAGCAGAGATGCCTCATCTTGGAGAGCCCACTGGCTGCAGAGTGCAGTCTCCTCTGCAGTGTGAAGGTCAAAGTGATTTGCTGCCTGTGCTGACTGCTGGATGCCCACTCGGAGCTCCAGACTGACAGCTCTGCAGCCCTCACTTCCTCCGTTCCTCAGCACCATTTGGCAGCAGCTTTGACGTGAGCTTGTTCCAGCAGAGTGCTTGTGTGTCTGAAGGCAAGGAAAGGGCTCAAAGCAATTCTGTAATAGGAGGGAAGGAGACAGCAAATTACCTAGAGTGCTTCATCTGCTCATCAAAAGTGAGATGACAGCGTCGTGATGTCAGCTGCAGGCTGGATGTGGCCCTCAGGAATTGGATTCTGCCCCCAGCACAAGAGGGACACGGAGCAGATCCAAAGGAGCCCATAAGGATGCTCAGAGGGCTGCAAAACCTTCCCTATGGGGACAGGCTGGGAGAGTTGGGGCTGTGCAGCCTGGGGAAGAGAAGATCTGCAGGGAGAGCTGAGAGCAGCCTTGCAGTGCCTGAAGGGGCTG
>VWZI01020082.1:310805-343133 GCA_013396835.1 Psilopogon haemacephalus | reverse complement strand
ATTCCAGGAACCTCTTAGATTGCTGGTGCTGTGCTGTGTTGTCTTGCCGCAGTGATTTGACATTGAACCACAGAAATGGATTTCTATATTTCTTTCTCATCTGAGGCAAGATCTGCCTTGTTCTTTCATTATAGATAAATTAATCATGTGGATTTCCTTTCCCAGGTAGTTTGAGAACCACCAGAGTTATCTTACTGCACATTGATAGATGTCCAAAAAGCATGCTATGCTGATCACCTGGGTAAAACCTCTTCTTTTTACTGCTCATGACACCAAAATATACATTAATACTTATCTAGCTTAGCACTTGATAGAGGTCAACAGATTCTCTAAGCTGACCTGGTACTTTTGTGGGTGCTTAAATCAAAACTATAATCATTTGAGTTACCATCACATTAGCTTTTGAAACTGAAGTGATCTATTTATAATCTTCACTTTATCACTTGCTGTCTCTGCTGTCTCTTTGGAGCTCAGTTATTTGATTTTCACATTATTCTTTTCTTATTCCTTTGTACTTCACATGTATTCATTAATTTACGTAACATCTATTGCAACTATAGCTGGCAACTATTGTTAGGTGTATGGCTTTTTCTGGAAATCATCAAGCCTGGCCTCTGGTAGCAGTTGGTAATGCACCCCCCAGGAGACACTTTATAACAAGAGCATTCCAGGATGAAATTTTTCTTGCATTACAAGGTGGTAGACATGCCATAGTGATCTACCAGAGTATTTAGACTGAATAACACCTCAAGGGTCCTTGGCACAGTGATTATAGTGCCTGGAGTGACACTACAAGCGTGACTTGGCTGCATCTGTTCTTTTTGTGAGCCCAGTCTTGTAAATCCTGACACACTGAGACCACTGGCTATCATATCACTGTAGCCAATATGCTCTTGTAGTATCCAGTGTCCTAGAGACACTGATAAATTTGGCAAGTCACAAAGGTGCTGCGAAGACACCTTTTCACTTTTATTCTCTATTATACTGGGTACAGTCTCAGAAAACATGAGAAACAAGGTACTTGAAAGCAATGAGCGTATCTAAGGAGCTCATGGAAACAATACATTTACAGACACCTGGAATTCTAAGCTACCACTAGTGTCTGTGATTTCATGAGTATCTAGCTCCCAGGCAATGCCACTGAATATTTCAAAGCCAGAAATGAAAATGTAGAGTTTAGGGCTAGTTGTATGACCCAAGAACACTATTCTTGTCCTGCAATTTATCCCTGTTGTGTTGTTTAAGCACTGGGCTGTAGTGCTGCACATGTCCTGAAGTTTCCATACACTTGCCATAAGAAGTAGTAAACATATTAGGTAGCAAAAATCTGGGCTGAAATCTACCGTAACACTCTTGGCCAGCATAAGCCAGAGCAATACTGTGAAATGGTGTTGAAAACCACTGTGTATAATTATTTTCAGACAATAAACACATTATCTGAAAGTTCCAATGAAGAAGATTACGTGGAAGATTACACAGCACTACAATGAACAGTGATGCTTTTCCCACTTTTGACATGCAATAAAAAGTAGATGGAGCAAATCACAAAGTTAACTCGATTTAGAAAGGTACGTACATATTGTAAATTATTGTAGGTCCAAGTTGAGTAGCATGTATGCTATGATCAGTTCATAGGTATTCAGCTGGGTGCTTGGAATGCTTTACCAAAGACATTTGAACAATTCTGCCTCGCAAGTGTTGGAGAAGACAAACCTGAATTCCTTTTTGAAAAAGATCGTTTTTTTTTTCACCTAGCAACCATTTGGTTTCTGAATTGACATTGTGGACTATTTCAACCTTTTATGATTCATGAAGAGTCTTTTTTCTCTTGGCTTTTGGAGAGAGAATGATAGGCTGAAAACACTCCTAAATGACTATGCTTGTATAAGGTCTTTGGTCAATACTTAGGTTTCAGCTTCATGTTTAGCATCTCTCTAGTTATACCTGATAGGGTAGTGGCCATTAACAATCCTCATGGCTATTCATTCTTTGTTAGTCAGCTACTGAGCTCTGCAATGCTGCAGTTCGTCACAGGGTTGGTTATCAGGCTTTGGGTTTCCCGTATAGAGATTAATTTATTTTCTGGTCTTTTCACCTTCTTTATCTATAAATCTTTCCTATTTCCTCTCAAGGTTAGGCTATTTCAGTCTATGGATTGAATATCAAGAGGTGACTCAGATCATGCATTACTGATGGAAAGCAGCTCCTTAAATCCTCTACCCATTTTTTAGAATCTAGGAGGAAAGCAAGGGGATGAATCACAGTTCTAGGGAGCATGTGTAGAGATAGGATGCAATTCTGATTAACCTTTCCTGCACACACTTAAGGAAACTTTTTACTTTGGAGTCATACACCAAAAAGGTAGCTTTATATATGAACTAGATTACTTTACTTTCTATGGAGTGGTTTAGTTCATTAAACTTTTGTTTAACTGATAATATTATCTGGGTTGCGGTCTGTGGATTTAGTAATGCAGTCATGTGTGGCTTTTGCCATATCAAGAAATATTTTCTGGCATGATTCCATCAGTTGCATTCAGCCTAATTCCAGTTCTTAGACACTCAGTAAAATTTTAGGCATCTGCTTCAGAGCAGATGGGGTAAGTCTGCGTACCATAACTAAATTCCTGACAAGGACAAGTTGTGAAATAGGCCTCTAAGGACATGCAGAGGGCAACCTACGTAGCTCAGATGCTTGTTGTTTTCCATAGGCAGAAGGAACTCTGGAGAGCTATATGGTCTACTTAGCTTAGGTCTCTGTCTTTTTTCTTGTGATTAATGAGGAAAAGTCCATTCACTCATCATCCTGTGGTATACCTGCATCTGAAAATTAAGGTGAGAGATCCAAAGTCGGGTGAAAAGATAGCATCAGTTTTGCTGATGCACGCTTCCATGATGCTCATGGTAGTGTTGACTTCAGGCAGATTTCATGCTACTCAGAAATAATTAGACAGAGGTCAAGGAATAATTTAGTCAGAGTTTCATAGAATCATGGAATCTGTCAGAGTTGGAAGGGACCACAGGGATCATCTAGTTCCAAACTCCCTGCCATGGTCAGGGACCCTACTATAGATCAGGCTGGCCAGAGCCTCAAAGGTTTAAGTGACTGTCTCCCCGAAGGTGAGTTGAAGCAGGGTTTTAAGTTGGATATAGTTATCAGTTGGAATACATGGTTCTACTTAAGTTAAGTTAAGAGTTAAGGATGAAGCAAACATTCAGGTTTAATCAGCATACACAATATGTAGACATCTAAATGCTTCAGAAGCTCTGGGGAAGAACTAGCAGATTGGGTGGCTCTTGAAGGCTTTAGAGGGGTTCTAGGTATCAAGCTATGTGACAGATTAGTTTGGATTAGGTAGACTTGATTTAACATTTCTTTTATTGTGGTTGTTTTGGTAGTATCTGATGTTCCTATAATATTTAAAAGACTTAATCATACTCATGAGCTAATCTTCGTATATAAGAACCTGAGATATTGTAGGCTAAACTTCTTGCTGTTTATAACACTGGTGTGTGCCTGTGGCAAAGCAGGGAGTTAAACTAAGTCTTAAAAGCTGTTGCCCAAACCAGTGAACCCCTGACCTGCAAGGGACAGCTACTATTCCAGTACAGCTACTATTCTACTAAGATTTTTCATATGCAGTTGCTCTTTTTATTGGAATTAAAGACCATTCCTTTACTTTTTATTTATTTTTTTTTAATGTGTGTGTTCTATTTCTGCAGCTGCACCTTATGACATGTTAGCCCACATAGATCTGAATTATGTTTCATGCATAAAACTGTGAGAGACTTCTTCATAACATTTGGCTAGAGGGCATAAATTCCCTTTCCCTCTCATGCCCTTCACCTTGAACTTGTTTTCTGTGGAAATTGTAGAGTGGCTGGAAAATAATATAGTAAAATAAGAAGTAGAGCAGTGAAAGATTCTTCTTGGAAGCAAGATTAAGACATTGCAGGCTGCTCTGGGTGCTACATAGCTACCTTTGATGATTAGGGCTCAGTGAAATATAAGACCACATACCAGGAAAATGTAATGACAGTAATTTAGAAGGTATTCAAACAGAGCTCTGAGTGAAAGTACAGAAAAATATTAGTAACTCACTGATTTTGGTACTTTACTTAGTATATAGCAGTGCTAAATGCTTGATCAATTTTCCTTTTTATTTTTTTTTTCCACTAGAAATATTAGGAGACATCTACAACATGTACTGAGAGGGTTGTGAGAAAGATCATGTTCCATTCTTGAGGCCAAGCTTGTGTTAGAGGAAGGTGCAAGTAAATGTATTCACACAGGAGAAAATACTTTAGGAAATGCCGTAGGTGGTAAAGCACAAAACTGCACGCTGTAGGTGGTAAAGTACAAAGATTCAATGAGCATAGAGATGTGTTTGCTCAGATTAAGGAAATCCAATATTGCAAATCAATCTGTAAAACTGACTTGAAAATATTCACTGTGATTACTTATAGTTGTAATTCAAAGATTTTTAGACTGAAGCATGTCCTTAATGAAAGGTAAGATGCAGTTGCAGTACAGTTGTACACCAGCAAGGATGGGGAATTGCAATCAGAACATTGATATTTGGAGAATAATTACTGGGAGTGATACCATAAACAGCAGTTTGTAAATGGGTAAACTGAGAGGTAGATCTATTTACCACACATGGTAAGATGCAGAGAGACTTGAGAGCCCTGACTCTCAGGTCAGCCTTTGAATGCTACCAGTTTCTCTTCTAGTATAGAAAAATTACATCCTAATTTACATTATTTGTTATTCAATAATGAAATAATGAACAAATGGATATTTCTTGTAGTGGCAGAATCCAGGAAATGAAAATAAAATTATTGATTTGTTTTAGTCTGAAATGCTTCACAGTTCTGTTCATGCAGAAAAACAGAAAAGTTTACCTTTTCAAGCTGCATAGGGCAATATATAGGCAGAAGGTGCTTTAAGCATGAGGTTCAGTTTTCACCCTGATTTTAACAATTAGTATTGAATACTGTGCTAATTTTCAATGAAAAAAAAAAAAATGTCAGAGATGTTGGTTGGTGGATATATGAGATCTATGATAATAGGAATGTGTTGCCATAGACACAATTGTTCAATATGACACCAGGACACTGCTGCTTAAAGAAACCCAGTGAAGTTGTATTTCACAATGGCCTGAAATTATGCAGTTGTGAAAAATTAATTATAATCCTTTCACTGAAGTGGTGGTACTGTAAGGCTGATTCTAAAATATTCAGCAAGCCATTGCAGCACAGAGTGTTGTCAAATGACAGAAAACTAATGCATCTCAGAAGTATTGAGACATCTTTAAAAATTTTAATTATAGCAGGTGGCCAGCATTTCTGAGCCCCACATAGCTTCACTTCAGGAGCTTCACTTGCAGCTTTGAAATGCCTACATCTCTTACAAAAATCCATCTCATAAATTGGCATGAAATGCCACTATTTATAGAAACTATAGGGCAAGAAGCACAGAACAATGAAAAGGAAAAGTATAAAATGACAGATAGTAACAACCCTGGGTTTGGAAAGCTTTTTTCAGATTTTTACAGCCTTGTGCCTTATGCTTTTTTCTCTCTTTTTTTTGGGTATGAATTAGCAAAGAGGTACATCTGGGTTTGGGCCAGAAGGCCTGGGCTATCATCTAGCTTGACTTCCTGGCCAGAAGTCCTCTGAAATCAGCAGGCAGCAATAATCTGCCCATTTAGTATATTTTGTGGTTTGGCTTGTTCTTCGAGAATGTCATATGCAGCAGCAGCCATTAAGGTGCAGATTTCTGAACAAGTATTTGGAGAGACAAATTCTTATCATTACAAAGGATAAACTTATTCATGCACATAAATGCACTCACTGTCAACCATTAAATTTAATTCTCATTACCTTATTACGTCACGGATTTTGTGAAACACCAAGATACATCAAATGTGAGTGATGAGCTACTTTCCTGTGTTGGTTTGGTGAAGGATAGAGAAAAGCCTTTCCTCTGGTGTACTTTTTTTTATTTCACTCTCTCTTTATACTAAGATTAAAAAAAAAACCAAAAACAAACCAATGAACTGAACAGCTGTATTGCAACTCTCTAGCTCACAAAAGACTAACCCAAATGCATTCTTCTATTTTCTAGACATGAGTCACCTCTCACAGCAGATCCTCCTATCCTCCCCCCTCATGAAATTCTTTTTATAGTTCAGTTTATCTTGTCTTGCTGAGTCACTAACAAGCAACTCTTAGTGGCCTTTCCTGCATTCTGCTTGATAAACAGAAGCTAGAATATCTTCTGTCCACCTGCTTTTCAAGTATGCTTCCGCAAAGTCTGAACAATTGACTTCAACTTCTTGTCACTGACAATCTTATTTCAGAAAGCAAAATATTTTCAGGAAGCTACATTTGAATAGAAATCTTTTGCACTGACAGTGTTTAAGTAATTTTATTGTGTTGGTGAGACCCTTAGGATGTTTGACAGAATCACAGAGTCAATCAGGTTGGAAAAGTCCAACTTATCACCCAACATTTTCTAATCAACTAAATCGTGGCACCAGTTTCTTTTTAAACACTTCATAGAATCATAGAATCATAGAATGGTTTAGGTTGGAAGGGACCTCAAAGATCATCCAGTTCCAACCCCCCTGTGCCATAGGCAGGGACACCTCCCACTAGATCAGGTCGCTCAAGACCTCATCCAGCCTGGCCTTGAACACATCCAGAGAGGGAGCAGACACAACCTCCCTGGGCAACCTGTTCCAGTGTCTCACCAACCTCACTGTAAAGAACTTTCTCCCAACATCCCATTTAAATCTCCCCTCTGCCAGTTTAAACCCCTTTCCCCTCATCCTNCTCTGATCATCTTCGTGGCCCTCCTCTGGACTCTCTCCAACAGTTCCATGTCCTTCTTGTGCTGGGGGCTCCAGAACTGCACACAGTACTCCAGGTGGGATATGACTAGAGCAGAGAAAAGGGGGAGTATCCCCTCCCTTGCCCTGCTGCCCACAGCTGCTCTTAATGCAGCCCAGCACACAGTTGCTGTCTGAGCTGCATGTGCACACTGCAGGCTCATGTTGAGCTTCTCATCCACCCAGACCCCCAGGTCCTTTTCCTCAGGGCTGCTCTCCAGCCATTTGCCACCCAGCCTGGATTTGTGCTTGAGATTGCACTGACCCAAGTGCAGGACCTTACACTTGTAAGGCCTTGTTGAATGTCATGATGTTGGCCTGGGCCCACCTCTCCAGCCTGTCCATGTCCCTCTGGATGCCATCCCTGCCCTGTTGCAAGTCGACTGTGCCACACAGCTTGGTGTCATCTGCAAACTTGCTGAGGGTGCACTCAATTCCTCTGTCCAGGGATAGGGACCCCACCATCTCCCTTGGCAGCCTGTTCAAATGGCCAATCACTCTTTCTGTGAAGAACTTCTTCCTAACATTCAGCCTAAGCCTGCCCTGTGCAGCTTGAGACTGTGTCTTTTTGTTCTGTCACTGGGTGCCTGGGAGAAGAGACTGAACCCCACCTGGCCACAACTTCTTTCTGGTAGCTGCAGACAGCAATAAGGTCTCCCCTGAGTCTCCTCTTCTCCAGACTAAACAACCCCAGCTCCCTCAGCTGCCCTCATAGAGCTTTCAATAATTTAGATCAGCACCAAAACCAAAGTCTTTGATTTTTGGAGCAATTGCTGATAGTTTATGTACTTTCCATCACTTTTGCAGTGTTTATGGGAATAAACTCCATGTAGGACCCACATGTTGATTGAAGATACTCTCATGTCAGTACTCTCATGTTTGGAATGTGGTCTGATAATGGTACGATGCTCTTTACACTTTAGCCAGTGTCCCAGTCATTGTGACTGAATAAATATTCACAAACACCTCTTAAAGAGTCTTTCAATATGTGGATTTCACTTTGAACGTGGTGATCAGCAGGGGATAGGTAAAGATGCTTTCAGATTGTGCTCTTCTGCTTTTGTAGAATAGCTGCATAATCTGCTAAAAGAACACCAGGGAACACTAACTCCTTATAAGTGACATTTACATACAAACTCACTCCTGTACTACATGCAAAAACATTTATTTTATGCCTTAAAGAATATTAGTAAAATTATTTGAAATTAATTTTTTTTAAAAGTATTGGCTTTAAGAGAGGTGGATTTTCACTCAGAATATATAATAATTTAATTTTGTTTATTCTTTGGCCAGATTCTCATATTTTATAGGACTGTAGACCTTTGTGACACTGTTGGAATGAAAAGATTACTTGTACTGTGATTGACAGTATACCCTGTGTTTTTTTTCTGAAGGGATTTGATGTTACTTTTGTTTAATGTGTGAAACAGGGTATTCTGTAACTTCTTGGGATCAAGGGGAGTGTATTTCTAATAATATTTAAGTGTACAGTTAGGGGAAACATTTTTTTCCTTTCAGATAAATCCAGCTCTAGTCAATTGCTATTCTGCTGTTAGCATGCATGTCTCATTCAGTCTTGCCCTCCATGCAAAAGAGATATTGACCCTGTGTACTACACTGAGAATAATTTTGCATATAGAAGTAATAACATGCTACTTATAGACAGGCCCATAGCCAGAAAACTTCTCAGAGAGTTTTTTGCTTTCATAGATGGTTACAGAGAAAGCAGCACCAAAGTCAGTTAGCTTGTGAAGTATCATCAGATTATAGCAGTAATTTGCATCTCATAAGACAATTCAACTGAAAACATTCCCTGGATTTATCTGATCTTCACTGCATGTGACTCAACGGAATATTGAAGTGGGAAGAGGACACCTGTGAAAGAAATGTGCAAGGTGTGGTATTTTAAAGGAGAATCCTCTGACTGCTGGTGGAACTGGTTAAATAACATCAGTCCAACAATGCTCTTTAAGTGCTGGAAAATAATAGAATTGCTTAGATACTGTCAGTATAAAAAAAATCTATTCAGATGTGACTTGTTGAAAATATTTTCTTGGATGACATAAAATTTTCCGTGCTAAAAAGCTGAAATGAATAACTTTGACTTTAGAGACTAATTTTTATAATGTTGATATAATTTTCCGTAATTTACATTTGCTTTGCAATATTAAGCCAGCATTACATGTTAATAGTCTTTTTTTTTTTTTTTTTTTTCATATACTCAGCTGTTTTTCCTTGTGGATAAACATCTCAGTGGGTTAAATTGAAAAAGTTTTTAGAGACATTTAATGTATATAATATTCTCCACACCTCGTCACTGAGGATGCTCAGAGGGCTGGAGCACCTCTCCTATGAGGACAGACTGAAAGAGTTTTGGCTGTTCAGTCTGGAGAAGAGGAAGCTCCCAGGTGACCTTATTGTGGCCTTCCAGTATCTGAAGGGGGCCTACAAGAAAAGCTGTGGAGGGACTTTTTAGGCTCTCAGGGAGTGAGAGGAATAGTGGGAATAGAACAAGGCTGGAGGTGGGGAGATTCAGATTGGATGTGAGAAGGAAGTTCTTCAGCATGAGAGTGGTGAGAGCCTGGAATGGGTTGCCCAGGGAGGTGGTTGGGGCCACATCCCTGGAGATATTTAAGGCCAGGCTGGATGAGGCTCTGGCCAGCCTAATCTAGGATAGGGTACCCCTGCCCATGGCAGGGGGATTGGAATTTGATGATCCTTGTGGTCCCTTCCAACCCTGGCTGATTCTATGATTCTAAATAGTCTGCTGTCCTCAAAGATATAATCATGCTTTGTCTACAGCATTGGAGGTATTTCCTTGAACTTAAAGCAGCAAAATGGTTACAGTAGTGCTTCAATCTGTAACTTTTGGCATCACTCTGTTTTCCTCACAGTGGAAAATCAAGAACTTATCCTATTTTCATGATTGCATTAATTAAGCACCCTGAAAATATTAGGTCTAACTGCAGAGATAGGCCTCCTTAGCAACAGGAACGCCAGGTGATAGTCGCAAAACCAACAGTGAATTGAAAATTGTGTTGTCTAATTAACTGGGTCTGACTTAGAGGATGTAGGTTTTCCCACTTGCTGCTCAGACAGGAGTACTTTTGGTTTAGGAATCCTATTTGAAGGCAGATACCATTCACCTCATTTCAGCAATTTAGAAATAATATTTCAATTGGTGTGTAGGAGGCTTAGACGGATGTAGCAAAAAGGGAGGAGGGAGCACATATGAGTAGTGATCTTCTCATTAGGGTGATGTGTATATGGAAATTAACCTTTTAATGGATCCACAAAGTTGATTGCTATATGCACATTTGCATGTATTGTGTATATATATATGTATGCATACATTTACATATATACACATACACACATGTCCACATTTTCAGTGATGCCTTAAGTTTTAAAAAACTCTGAGTGCCTAGTGGAGACAAGTAAAATTGCATCACATCTGCTGTAAGACATCAGCAACACCAGAATGGTATCAGCTTGTACATGACAGAAGGTCATGAATGATGAAACCTGTTTCTGAAGTTGCTTATATTCC
Organism: Psilopogon haemacephalus; assembly: GCA_013396835.1. NCBI lineage: Eukaryota > Metazoa > Chordata > Aves > Piciformes > Megalaimidae > Psilopogon > Psilopogon haemacephalus. Next base: position 332,688 of record VWZI01020082.1, on the reverse strand, counting down.
TGCTTCTCTGGGGCAATTAAATTCATAGCCATCAATGAAGTTTAAGGGTGACATACAGAAAGGATAAGGAAATCAAAAGTGCTGTTTCTGAGATGAAAGTCTATCCTGAGAACTTTCTGTAGTTAATTTCCATCATAAAAATAAGGAACAGATCTGGAGGTACTAATGGAAGGGCAACTATAGAATCACAAAATGGGTTGGATTGAAAAAGACCTTTAAAGATCATGTAGTCCAAACCCCATCTGGGCTTCAAGTGTATATTGATGCCTCATGTCCAATTCTTTATCCACCAGTATTCCCAAGTCCTTCTCTGCAGGGCTTCTCTCTGTTCATTTGGCCCCTAGTCTGTATTGATACTTGTGACTGACCTGAGTCATGTGTAGCATCTTGCAATTGGTGTTGAGTTTTGTAAGCTGGCCCACTCCTCAAGCTTGTCAAGATCTCTCTCAATGGCATCCCATCTCTCTGGCATATCAAGCAACATTGTTGATACTGATCTCCACTGAGTATGAAAGTGGAAGGTTTCACCTCAACTTGAGGAGAAACCTCTTTACAGTGAGGGTGACGGAGCACTGGACCAGGCTGCCCAGAGAGGTTGTGGAGTCTCCTTCTCTGGAGACTTTCCAAACCTGCCTGGGTGCATTCCTGTGTGAACTACCCTAGGGGATCCTGCTTTGGCAGGGGGCTTGGGCTCGATCACAGGATCACAGTATCACAGGATGTAAGGGGTTGGAAGTGACCTCCATAAATCATCGAGTCCCACTGCCCTGCCAGAGCAGGACCACAGAATCTAGCTCAGGTCACACAGGAATGCATCCAGATGGGTCTTGAAAGTCTCCCTTAAAGGAGATTCCACAATTTTCTGGGCAGTCTGTTCCAGTGCTCTGTGAACCTTACAATAAAGAAGTTCTCCCTTATGTTGAGGAGGAACTTCGTGTGCTGTAGTTTATAGTCATTGACCCTTGTCCTATCACAGGGTGCAACTGAGAAGAGCCTCTGCCCTCCTTCTTCACACCCAGCCCTCATATATTTATAAACATTGATTAGATATCCTCTAAGTCTTCTCTTCACCAGAAGAAAAAGCCCCAAGTCTCGCGATGGTCTCTGGAGGTGTCTTCCAACCTCTAACGTTCTGTCATTCTCTATGTTGCCAATTCCCATCCATCAAATCCATGTCTCTCCAATTTAGAGAAAAAGATGTTGTGTGGGGTCATATATATAAAAGTTAGGGTAGATGACTTTAGTTGCTGTTTCCTTATCCAGATACATTAATTCCACCACTTCACTGTAGAAGGCCAGCATATTATTTAGGGGTGATTTACCCATTGCAAATAAATCTCATCAATTCCCATGGACTTACATACATGCATCTGAAAATATTTTCACTTGAGGGCTAAAACAGTAGTTGATGTGAGGAATTACATAATTGGTAGAATTCTAAAGGAAAAGACCCAAACAGTCATGAGAGGTTTTTGTTGACTTTATTGCTCCTGCTAGGATAAGTTTTCTAAATCATAGACTGTATGATTTTTTATAATTCAGATAGTAACAAAGGAAAAAGTTTTTTTATAATTCAGATAGTATCAAAGGAAAAAGTCTCTAGGTTGGCTAGGTGCATCCAAATGCTGGGTGGCAGGTACTAGAGGAGATGCAGATATGCATAGAATCATAGAATCAGTGAGACTTTCTTGTGGCCTTTCAGTAATTCAAGAGGCTGATAAGACAGCTGGGGACCGTCTATCAGGATGTGGTTTTGACTGGATAAAGGATGATGGGTTGAAACCAAAGGAGAGGAGATTTAGACTAAATACAAGATTTTTTTTAAAGCTGAATGTAGTGAAACACATGCACAGGTTGCCCAAATGATGGTAGAAGCTTCATAGAATCATAGAATGGTTTAGGTTGGAAGGGGCCTCAAAATTCATCTAGTTCCAACCTGCCTGTGCTATAGGCAGGGACACATCCCACTAGAACAGGTCACTCGAGACCTCATCCAACCTGGCCTTGAACACCTCTGGGGAGGGAGCAGCTACAACCTCCTTGGGCAACCTGGTCCAGAGTCTCACCACCCTCACTGTAAAGAACTTCCTCCTAACATCCTGTTTAAATCTCCGCTCTGCCAATTTAAACCCATTACCCCTCATCCTGTCATTACAAGACCTTGTCAGTAGTCCCTCCCCAGCCTTCCTGTAGGCCTTTTTGAGTTACTGGAAGGCTACTAGAAGGTTTCCTTGAAGCCTTCTCTTCTCCAGGCTGAAGAGCCCCAAATCTTGTAGCCTGTCCCCATGTTTCACAAATATACATCACTAACAAAGATTTTTATTGTACTGTTGTATCACACTTTTTTACATTCCATAGACAAATTGGCAAATTGTATTTTTTACAGCTCTGATTACAAGAGGATCTTGTGTTTTTCCCTCTAGAGGTATTTGTTTTTTGGTTTATTTGGCTCTCTTTCAAAGAAACTCTCCATTAAGAGCTTTTTTTCCCCCTTTCACTTTCATAATATACTTATCTTGAATATTCTTTTGTTTTAAAAAATAAATTATTAAAATGGTCACTTCATTAGAATAATTAGTTTACCTATTTATTCTTTACTAAGCCCAAGAATTTACTTGTGTCTCAAGTAAATTCTCAAGGCTTCCAGAAATATCTTGACTCTTGATTTGTAATCATTAAAACATAGCAAATACACTAATTTCCTTGTAAATGGTTAATTATCCTTTGCTTTCAGTTGCTGTGCAGGTTTGAAATAACTTTTAAAGAGCTGGCTAAATTTAAACATTTTCAAGCCAAGGTATTTGTGTAATTGATCAGATTTCTAGCTGAGGTTTCTACCTTATTAAGCTAATGACTGTTATCAGTTGAATGAAGAATAGCTGCAACATAGCTAATGAATATCCACCATTGTACTCTCTTGTAACAAATTACACTTTGCCTGTTTAATGGAAACAGTGGGTACAACCAAAATAAGCCCAAACCTGTGTTATCATGAAAGTATAGCTTACTTCCACCGCTACACAATTTTATATCATATTTCTCTATCTAACAATAGGTTGCCTTTAAATAGTTTCCTCAGTAAAATTGCAGTACAAAAAGTAAAATCCAAAGTGTTTTGAAATGTACAGGTCTCTAGCAAGTACAGTACAAAATCAAGTTGTTTTATGCAAATTTACAATAAGAGCTTTAATTTTCTTTTACTTTTTAGTTTTTGGGTTTTTGTGTTGGTTTTTTTTCCATACAAAAAGAGTATGGTAATTTCCTGGATGAGAATTGCTGAAGGTTTATTTTTAAGTACTGTAATAAAAGCGGTTGAACTTTGGAAGTTCATTCCTGCTTCATTCATGCTGTTACCATGGAAATGTGGATTTTATGCTTAAATGAATTATCTTAGTTCATAAATCATAGTTCATAAATTAGAAAAGCAAAATGTTAATTCGTAATTGGCGAGTGATGGCAAATCATGAAAAGATAGACATAATTTTCCCCAAGTTTCATTTCCCCCAAGTTTCATTTTCCCAAGTGTTTCCAACAATCACAGCGAATTACATTTTTGGGTGGAGAGCAAGCACAGGCTTCTTCTAGTTGTCTAGGGTTTTGAAATTGTGTTAAGCTCTGCATCTTTCTGGGCTGAAACTCAGGCAGTGTATATCACAGAATCACAGAACCTTAGAGGTCGGAAGGGACCTCCAGAGATCGAGTCCAACCTCCCTGCCAAGGCAGGATCACCTAGGGAGAAATATACATACATGAGAATTTCCCAGCTACCTTGTATGTTAGCTTCTGTGGAGAGCAGCAGTGAAGATACTCACTTTCTTATTTTGCTGTTGCTATTCTGTGTCACAAAAATACACATTGCATACATGCATATGTCCTGGATATATGTGAATGTATGTGTACATGTCAACAACACAGAATAAATGGGAATCTGCTTGTCTACACACACTGCTGGCAAGGTGACAGTTTTACTCTATAAAGGGGAATGGCAAGCTTCAGCATACATTTGCACTTCTGCTGCTTCAAAACTACAGGTTTTTGAACTTCACATCTTTCCTGCTCAGTTATCCATCGTTATGACCTCCCAGAAGTGGAAAATTCAAAGAACATTCCAAAAAGAATAGTTTTGTTGAATTGGATATAAAAGGTGGTGCCTTCCTGTTGACTATTTTCTTGATCTTCACAGAAATATTCCTATAGTAAGAATCAAGAGCCATCTAAAGCAAAGACTGTATTCTCTTCATGAGGATTTCCTGTGGAAGGAAATATGCTTTTGAAGGTGTTTTCATGCGAATGCAGGTCAAGAAGAGAAGCAGCTGTCCTCTCAGAGTCACAAAAGAAAACACACATTGTAGAGACATATTAGTCATCAATTTGAGTGAAATTCAGGAAATTCAACTGAGCTGAAAAAATTCTTCACAGACTGGGTGTCTCAGTGAAGGCTATAAGAATCACATCTTCTGGATAGGATGACGACACATACTTGATTTGTAGGTTGCAGGTAAAACAGAGGCATTTAGTAACTCAAGATGCTTTGCAAAGCTTAATCCATTCTGGACCTCTGTTTTTTTAAAGGGTGGTGATTCTTCCTTTCTTATCTGCTTGGGAGAGACTTCACCTGGAGTACTGCATCCAGCTCTGGAGCCCTCAGCACAAGGACAGAAACATGTTGGAGCAGGTCCAGAGAAGGGTCACAAAAATGGTCAGAGGGCTGGAACAACTCTGCTACAATGACAGGCTGAAAGAGTTGTGGTTGTTGAGCATAGAGATGAGAAGGCTCTGGGGAAACCTTATTGTGGCTGTTCAGTACTTAAAAGGTGGTTATAGGAAAGATGGGAAAATAATTTTTAATAGGGCAGTTGAGATAGGAGAAAGGATAATGGTTTAAAAATTAAAGAAGCTACATTTAGATTGGACCTAAGGAGTAAATTCCTTACGATGAGGGTGGTGAGACACTGGAACAGGTGATCTGTAGATGTGGTAAATGCCCCATTGCAGGAAATATTCAGAGTCAGGTTGAATCAGGGTCTGGGCAACCTGATCTAGTGAGTTATGTCTCTGCTTACTGCAAGGGCTTTGGACTATATGACCTTTAAAAGTCTTTTCCAATCTAAACCTTTGTATGATTATTTTACAGTATTCTGGTTTAAAGTAATTTGTAACAGTGAGGAAGCCTTTCCAGAGAAATTCACAGCCATAGAGAAGACTCAAAGGATCAGGTCATCGTGCCATGTAATTTGTTTTAACGTCCTTGCTATAAATGATTTTTATGGCTGATTGCAATAATAATCATGAGGGCTTGGTTGATAAAATATGTTTAAACTTAATACTGAAAAGAAACAATTCCTAGGTAAATTACGTATTTTTCTCATGCATACCTGGTCACAACCTTTCTCAATGCAATAATAGAAGACAGAGAGTAAAGGGCTGGGATATTAGGAAGATAAGTATTAAATGGTACTGTAATGGTTAAGTATGTGTGTGAGATGGTATTTTGAAAACTAATATAGTTTATTAATTTTGTTATTCAGAAGCTCACTACCAACCAGTATTTTTAATAATAATCACTTCTTTGTGCAGTCACGAAAACTTTATGTGGAGGCAGATAAACAGGGAATCTGAAACATTTGAGAAACATAACTACGAACAATATAACAACTATTAAACTTGAAACTGGAAGGAGATTCTTAATTTTAAGTACCTCTTGTTCAGCAGGAGACTCGAGAGGCTCCTTTCTGCTGCTAAGACAGAAGGTATTTGGATTCACTTAAGAATTCACAGAATCTTGCTAGAGATTTGCTAAGAGGCTTTTGAGTGTTTACTCACAAAGTAGGCTCTCTGGATTTCCAGGGCTGCGTGACAGTATCAGGCAGTGCCCAAAGAACGTGGAGCGGTTGCTTTTGGTGGTTTCAAAGACATTAGAGGCTTTGGAGTTTTCCCAGACTCTTTTCTCAGGAAGCTGGGGGTCTGGCACAGTCTCTGACCTGGTTCCTCTTGACTCCTGACAGCTGGAAATTTGCAGATGGGCAAGCAGAATGTAATGAGACAGCAAAACCAAGAGCATGCTGAGGCAGAAGAAACAGTGGCAGTAGCAGCAGGCACGAATACAATGGGCAGAGGAGCCTCCTGTTACCTGCTTATCTCCTTTTGTCAATGTAAGCCCTAGACTGATGGGCCTTTGGACATACAATAGTCAATCAGAATGGCAGTTAGCCAAGCCCAACATATTAGGTAAAAGCAAAGGTGGCTTCCGCCAGCACAAAAGAGAGGGAGCAGAGGAGCACATCTGGGCAAGCCAGGACATGTTCAGGCCTATTTAGACCCACCACGACAGCTACAAAACTCAATTAACAAGATCATGCAGGAAAAATGAAATAAAACTGTTATAGGAAAAATGGTGGCTTAAATTAAATCAGCCCAGGGGAAGGTCTTTGCTGTTTACTGGCCTGGAAGTGAGGAAGAATATTTGACACAGCAACTTTTGCATCAGAATGCCAGGGTGCCAGAGAGATGTTTATAATACTGGAGATGAGAGTTTGCAAATAATCTATTCAGCCTTTTTCTTTCTCTTTCTGGAAATGTCAAGATTTACTGAGCTCAAGCTGCTGATTTAGTTCTTCTGTCTGTTCTCTAGCTGCTATAGTGGAAAGCCTAAGCAAACCTTCTTTCCAGTTGTGACTTCTATTCCACATTCTTCTTTCCATTGTTGTTTTCAGATAGCCCATTGAATCCACTCTTTAGTAGTCAAAATTTTCCATCTAGGAACTACAGACCCCATGGCACACAAGATCAGCAGTCCAATGCTTTCTTCAATATCCCACTCACTAATAGGGGTACTTTCAGTGTAATGAAGTTCCCATAGACATGGAAAATGACATTTCGGTGACAATTTAACATCTTAGAAGTGGGGGAAGGAGTAAAAGCAATGTACGACTAGGATGTTGTATAGATTGTATTGCTGCAACATGTAAGGAGAGTGTATGATGGAGGATTACTGTAGCCATAGTGCCATGACTGCACAAGCCAGCATTATTCCAGCATTACTGCAAAACCAGGAAGAATTACACAACTGGTTGCTCAGAGTCAGTGGTATGGATTATTAGTGTTAATACAAATAGAAGTTGCATGGCCAGACTCTACAGATGGCTTTGTAAACCTTCACTGTTACATCCAACTTCCTGCAGACACCAGCTCTCCCCTATTTTGGAGGACAGGAGCATCATTTCTCCCTACCCACCCAGAGAGCAACTCACTCCTTGTTCAGTTGTTTCCCCCTCTATTTTCTGTGCTGCTTTGATAATTTCTGCTTTCCGTGCGATCATCAGAGGATGATCACAAAATCTCTCATTGTAGCGAGCTTTTTAAAGAACAATTTATAATATTTGCCCACAAATATTATAAGGCTTAAGTGAAGTGGGGCACTTTTCACTGTTGTAGGGGAAACACTCTGGGGTATTGGCTTCTTTACTGAGTATTTCACTCATTGCTTTTATTGTTATTTTCCTTTAAAATGCCACTCTTTCTGTAATACCTGGGGAAAAAAACCAAACCTTTAAAAAAACATTAAGCTGCTAAGGATGAAAATATGCCTCTCTAGTATGGTTTCATTGTTCCTCTACAAGGTTTTCTTACTACTGTCTGGTTTGTTCTGTTTTTATGGAGTACCATAGCACAGTGGGGGGTCTTGACCACAGCTTCTGGACATAATAGCAGTAGGGCTTTTCTACTACTGCTGCTAGCTGCTGTTGCTTTTCTGGACAATGACAGATATTGTAAAGGGCTATCCCCCCTCACTCTACTGAAGCAGAGTGCTTTCAGGACCTCCTGAGATCGAGGTCTTCCAGGGTGCCACATTCCCTCTGCTCTCTTTGAACCTCTAAAGACAACCAGGGTTGCCTTCTAAGTGCTCCCTTTTGCCTTTCTGAAGTCAGAGAAGGATAAAGTAACAATGGAAATTCACAGTTCTAGATAGTGACTCCAGTGCTTTCTGTTATCTAAGAATATTCAGGTCAGAAGTTGTATGCCCTTTTAAAGAGGGTCTGTAATGTGGCTCTTTTGGACTACTGTCTGTGGTTTCATCCTGCTCTTTTTTTAATGTAATAACGTCTTTCTTCTGTGGGCTTCTTCCCTGTGGTACCCTCTTGAAAGAGGTCCTGAGCACTTGAAATGCTTTGCTATTTTTGGCATGCCTGGCGGTCTTGGGCAAGGTTTATTCCTCACTTATTATCAGCTTTATATTGAAGACCGTAATATGACCAATATGTGATGATTTTGAGTCACTGTTAGTTGTAATAAGATATTCTATGTCCTTGATGAGAATACTGCCTTTAAGAATTAGACTGCTGCAGTAAGAAATGTTTTGGCAGAGGTGAACATGCCCTGCAGGGATCTGCTTGTGTAGATTACCTGAAGTAGCCCCTGACAAATGTTTCTAGTTGGTCTGCTATCAAAGTAATATCTTGTTGCTTAGTACAGAGGATTCAATTTTCCAGCAAATTCTCAAATGCCCCATAGTTATTACAGAAGGCATCTGCCACATAGATGGGAGTCTTTCCTTTTCCCTCTTATGGTGTAATGAAGGTCAGGGTCTACAATTTCCTAGATAACTTTTCCTCCTAGATACTCAGGAGTCATGGGAGGTTTTTCTGAGTGAAGATTTTGGGACTGCATTACTTTTTGTTTTCTTAAATGAGTCAGAAGTATTTCATACAGGTGGTCACTTGGGAATCGTATAGTTATGTTCTTTTTGTGACATTCTTATTTTCCTCATCTTGGGTTTGTTTGCCTTAACCCCAAGACGTTAACTTTTCAGGACCATGAAGAAAAAAAGTTTCAAAGACTTTGATGACCGAAAACTTGTGTAATTCCTTTGACAGAAATGAGGATTGAATTTGATTTTCATATGCAGCTACATGCTTGCCTGGGCTTTACCTTGCAGTTCAGGACTGTGCATCTATTTGTCTTTGCTTTTTGAATTGCATTTCTCTGGTGGACCAGAGTTTCCCAAGATGTGTGGTATTTTTTAAATTACTAAAATGTTCATTTTCACTTGTTAGTGTACTGTACTGCAAAAGAATCCATGATTTCTTTCCCCTTTCTATTCTTTTGAAGAGGGTCAGAAAATTGCATCAACTAATTCTCCCATGGTTTTACCGAGCAACACGTCCCTGTGTTTTAGCTTATTGGATGGGTATTGCTGAACTGTCTGAACTGCCATAACTTTGGGATACGCCAGCTTTATGAACTATGGCATCTAGACCCCAGTTTCGTTGCTAATAAAGAACTGCAGAATTAAATTTAAGAACAGAGTTCATCTCTTTTGTTCTGCAAGTCATTGCTTGTGCCAAAGAAGGTTGTGCTTTCTAATTACTTAATTTGTATGACAGATGGAGCCGGGGATCGAATTAAGTGGCTGTCTTAAGATACATTGTAGAGCAATATCTAGCTTTAAACACGACTGCCTTTTTCGTTCCTAAAAAAAGGCACAAACAATGACAGGCTAAAAATAGCTGTTCACTTGGAGTTGACGACAGTTTCTGAGGGCTTGTCTTTAGGAAGATGTTGGAAAAAACCCTGCTGCCTTTTCCCCCCCCCCCCCCCTCCCTTTTTTTTTTTTTTTCTACTTCTTTAAATGCACGTCCTTCTGTTTAAGCTTCTTCACCTCATTGCCCACAGACAGATACCCACTGACTCTGTGATAGGACTTCAGCATTTCTGCAGATTTCCAAAGGGGTTTACGTAAAGCATTATTTAAAGAAATTCTAAAAGTCACTGCAGATATTTCTATTAAGTTATGCTTATCCTACACAAATTGCTCTGTGCTGATAGAGAGGGAGGTAGTAAAGCCTTTTTCACTCTTTGCCTCCCACAGTATCTGCTGCAGTGAAGAAAAAAAAAAAAAAACACCAGGAAAAAAAAAAAAAAGAGAAGCCTTATTTCTGGTTTAATTCCTGAAGACTGCTTCATAATTCAGTATGAATACCGGTGGTTCCTGATGCTGTAAACAAAGAGTTCAGTCTTTGACTTTTGTGTCCCTGCAGTCTAGTAAACAATCAGTTAATTTGTAGCATCCCAGCAGTTGACAGGAGTGAAAGAAGTGGTTTGATCTTATTTTTGTGCTTGTGAATTACAGCTTTGCCTCCTGGCTAGCTTCTGAGTTCCCTCCTTCTGAAAGATATTTGAGCAGTTTGAATTCAGAATATGTACTTACAAATGTGAGGACACAGCCTTCTCCAGGATTTTTTTCTGCTTTCATTTTAATTTTCTTGTGTGTTCCTAATCGCAGCAAAGTAGAAAACAGTGTGAAAACGATGTCCAGTGGCTGAGCTAGGAGCACAATGCAACTGAGGATCTTTAGAACTAGTCCGCTGCATTTTTATTAAATGAGAGTGAAGGAGTAGGTGGGACTTTTTATTTAAAAATAGATTAGCACAGGGGACCGAACTTGCGTTGAGGAGACATTAATAAGCCAGACAGCCATTGTCCTTAATCAGAGACTGTATTTGTAAGTAGAACATGTTGAATCTGTCATGATTGATGACGTTGTCTTTGTTAAAAGGGATGCTGCATCTTTAACAAGAGCAGACAGAAACAGTGCAGAATCTACAGTAAATGTGAGAATTGGGAAAGAAGCCTTGCTTCATTTTTTTTCCTGAGTGTAGCGTTTGTGAATTATTGGAAAGAAAAACATCAAAGCCAGGGGGAAATATAAGTAACCCGCTGCTTACATTTTAATTCCTCACCTTTCCCCTCTGGGTGAGTTCCCCCTCCTTTCTCCCCCCTGAATTTAAAATGCTGGAAGGAAAAGCAACTGAGGTCCAAGTTTCAGACGCTGAAATCCCTGCTAATTGAAATTACTGGGCATATTTCTATATATAGTCGATGAAGAGATATGTAGCTTTCACTCAGTGCCTTCAAGACATGTCTTTCTGTAGTCAGAAAAACAGAGATCAATGCATTTTCAAACTGACAGAGGGAACGGATGCTCCTTAGTAGCACATGCTCGGGATCGTGTGTGTACCGTTTGTGCAGAGCAGAGAAGCTGAATACTGGTCCATATGCTCCTTGTTTACTGCAATGTTTTTTGCATGTTACTGTGCACTCCGGACTAATGTGAAGGTAAGAGGAGACGAGACAACAATCTGGCAGGAATGTACATGTAAAACCAGCTGCAGAAAATGTCTACCTTGTGTTGCTGAATACTTTAGAATTGCTGGCTGAACATGCATATTATTACAGGTGGTTGTGGAGGCTTTGTTTTATCGCTGTCTGTGTAGCTAAAGCATAGAAGCATGTTTTAATTTTGCAGTTTAGAGACCTTCAGTTTTTAACTGCTTGCAGTTCAGGTTCCGGGCTTGTATGGTCTGATAAACATGTTTTGCTACTGTCCAGGTAGGCCAGAAACAAGATGCCAAAGGCTGTTTGTGCAAGGCTACATAGCTTTGTATAAGATAAGGATTTCTGTACTCTAGTCTCCAGTGCATCGTCCAAGTGATGCTGCTTACATGCTTTCTTGTTGATTACTTGTCTGAAAACTGGGGGGTCTTGCTGCTGTTATCTCTGTTGCTTTTTGTGCTGATTTGTTTCTAACTTGAAATACAATGCATACAAACAAATTATAAGCAATATCCTCAGTAATTTAAAAAAAAAAAAAGTATAATTACTGCAAAATGCTACAAATGCCAGTTGGCAGCACTGGTCTCACAGCAACTTAAATTAACTGGTGTTTGTCACTCATGCCAACATTTACTTGCTCTGTTAATTAGTGTCAGAACTTCAGTATAAGTTGCTGTATATATTACCTTTTCTGCAAGTAGGACAATATTAGCAGACAGGATCATTGGCATTGAATAGAGCTGTAAGCCAAGCTGTGGGCCAGCTGTGGGAATCCAGTTGCATAATTTAAATGAATTACAGTCCTCAGTCAGCATATTGGGGAGGTACATTTGGCTTTCTGGCTTTTGCAAGTTCAAATGAGTGTGTTTGTCTGGGAAGAAAAGCACTGGCAAATGCTGAATAATCATAGTTTGAATGCTTTTACCTGGAGAAATAATTGTAAATGGTATTTCGCTTTCAGACTGCTTTAAGCATGCCTCTGAATTAAAGTGAGTTTGCTGTATTTGCACTTGGAATGATAATAATGAAGTTCATATTTATTTATTAGGTCAAAATATTTTTTCTGGACATTTGGTTAAAAAAGAGTTTTTCATTTAAATCCCACATTCTCAAGAATCTGCTCCTTTGTATAAAGCCAAAGTCTGTATTCCTGATTGCTGTAGTAAAATAGCCTTCACATTTTATTACTTTCTAATTAACTTTGTAATTCACTTTTTGTGCCACTTCTGAGGACAAAGGTGAAAAATATGTTTTCTTTGCCTATGTGGATAAAAAGCCAAAAATTACTAGTTCAAACTTTTAATGCTGTTCTGTCTGCCTATGATACATTTATTATCCTTTCCTTATGCTTTTCCTAGAATGTTTTAGGCAGGTCAGTAAATTATATCCACATTATATGCCCTCTGTTCTGTGCAGTAAATTGTCAATAAAGAAATATTTTGAGACCAATCATTCTCTATTGCTCATTTTGTCCCCCAGCCTGCAGTAACTATGCTAAAGGTGTTTTGTGAAAGTGGGTCTGAGACTGAGAAATGATTTCTCAGTTTGAATAAGAATAGGTACAAGGGACATTTCAATATGACTGTTTTTACTGTAACTTCCATGAGATGCCTTATCAGTAAGTGCCACAGCAACTGTTAGGAGTCTTGTAAGTTTAACTGTTGAAATGTCTTTTTTTTTCTTTTTCCATTCATAAACACAGGAAAAGGTGAAAGGCTTGTAATAGTTCGTGTTTGACGATTGTTTGGATAAGATAGCTTTAATTTGTTGGAACTTCTTCAACTGTTAAGTGTCTCTGGAATAATTGTTCAAGATACAGTATCCATTATTTTTCAAAGGATGCTACTTTCAGTTGTTTCAATTTTATCAAACTCATCCACTTTTAATGTATACATCGATCATCTCCTTCCCAAGCTATGCATTGGGGTATGACAACATAAAAAAGCTGAAGAAAGTTTGCAGACCTTCCCAAAAGTGGCTCAAGTAGGGGTGTGTCACTTGTATCCTCAGTAGTTCCTGTACTCTTTTTTTTTTTTTTTTTTTTTTTTTTTTTTTTTTTGCATTTAAAATTAATAAATGGAAGTTCATTGGAAGGTGCTCCCTGTGCTTGGTCATTCTGAAATGTATGACATAGTGTTTCAGCAGAACTCTGTTGCTTTTAACTTGGTTGGCACTAACATAAGCCAGATCTTTACGGGTGGCCAAAATAAATGTAGTACATTATAAAACATCTGTTTTGAGTTTTGTATTTTCCCCCTTTTAAATGGATGGAAAAAAATCTTAGTGGTTCTCAAATATTTTAGTCTCTAAATCATAAGATGGAATTAAACTATAAGTACAGGCTGTAACAGGAAATATATTTGCTTGCCCTGGAAAGTGAAAAAGAAAAGCAATTGGATCTGTTTCTGATGGCAGCTGCAGTTTATGGCTTTAGAGAAAGCAGATTTTTCAAGTTCAAGGTAGGACTCTTGCTTCTTGATTGCTAGTACATCTGAAACTGCCCATGTGAACTTAGCTGGCAGATGCACATTTTGAAAAAGAGCTTTCTTAATCTGAGCCTGTTTTTACAGGTGATTAAAGAGCAGTATTGACCATGAACATGAACCTGCCTATGTGAATTTCTTCCTGCCTGAGCAGAAACAAAGTCAGAAATAGGCAAAAATATGTCTAAGAAGTTGTGAGCACAATATCTTTCTTTGTTGGAGCTTCTCTCGACCTGTGTTTTTAAGTTTAAAAAAAATCTTGGATTAAAAAATAAAAAAGAAAATGTAACCATTACTTACTCTATTGTCTGCTTACCAGAGACATGTTCTTAAAATTCTACGTATTTGCCTGATCACTTTCTTAGTTTCTCACATATGCACAACTTTGCACCTCACTGGAAGATAGCATACATGAGCACTGGAGTCAGGGAATTAAAAAGCAAAAAGCAAAGTCTCCGAGATCAGAACCTTTCTTTTGGCAATATGTAGTGTGCCTGAAACAGTGAACTCCTGCTGTATGCAGTAGTTAATATTATATTTTCATCAGAAGCACAGGCCAGCTATGGCAAGGGGCTGCATAGTGTCCCATGTTTGTAGCTTTAATTGTGTCCACTTTGTATTGAAAATATTCAAGAGATTTTTAGAAGATACCATTTTAAAACTTTCTGTTCTTGGCTTATTCAAGTGTTTTAAATTCCCCTCATGTTGGCAATATTTTCTGTAAAGCTATGGTAAACGTGGCAAACATTTAGCTTCTGTAGTCTGAGTGAAGATTAAAAACCTTTTATGGATTGGAATCTTGCTTTTCTTAAAAGTTTGTAGGAGTTTTACCTTGCCCTTCTCCTGATGAACTCTATGTGTAGTTCTGACAGATTTTACTGTGAATCTGGGCTGCTATTTCTGGCTGACAGTTTGAGGGTCTTACTGGAGGCACAGCTGGTGCTTATGGGAATTTGGGTAGCAGAGCTGATGTCTTTCATTTATACTTTAGTATGGGACTTGATGTGAGTGCTGGCTCACTCACCTTGAAACACCTCATTCTCAGCAGCAGTCAGCACTGGCTTTGGGGCCGTCAGAGATCCATGTAAAAATCAGGGTCTTTTTGTTATAGATTCAGATCCTAAGGCTTTGAAGTTCCAAAGGCTTCCCAGGAGGTTCAGAGTTACTCCAGCAGGAGTTTAAGGCTGTCTTCATGTTAATGGGTTTGCTTGGCGCCTTGCAGACCTGAGCTCCTACCTGAACACTGGGTTAACTAAAAGGCTTTTTTTTTTTTTTTTTTCATTCTTACTGCTAACTTTGGGTCACTGTGGTGGTGATAGAAATTTTCTCTGTATTATCTCTTGTATCTCCTGTGATTCAGCTAAAAGATTACGCTATCCTATGTCAAATTGTAGCCATGAAATGATTGATGGATGAAATTTTGACCTATGCGTTGCCACTTTTTGAGGTTCACAAATGACAGAGGACCTGTTGGGGTAGCAATGAAGTGTGGCCAGGGCCCATGAGAATGCTAGGAGCTAGCACCCTTTAATCACTTCAGCTTCCTCTATTCATCCTCTTGCCCCACCCACACTGCAAAAATATAAGTAATTATTTTAAACTATCAGTTTCCATTTGCAATGTAAAGCAAAAGAATCACAGTAACAAACAGCAAAATGCTTCATTGCCAAAAGCTGCAAAACATCATAAATGCCAACCGAGCTGCTGACTTCTGTCTACATTTTTACACACAGCTGTTACTCATCCCCTCTCCCAGTATATGTTAATAATATAGCTACAAAATTAAGATGCACGTATCACGTATTTCACCACCTGTACCAAGAATTGTCCCAGTGTTCCAAAGGAAAAGAGTTTATGGATATTTCAGGTTTGAGCCTCTAATGCCGAAACGTTTGGCTGTACTGTTGTGATGTTCTTTGCAAATGGGAGGCAAAGGCTAAAGAATTTGGACTTCCAGACCTAGTTCTTGGTTTGTGTTTGTATTTTCCTCCTTCAAAGATTCTATCATGCACCACCTCTCTATTAAGTGAGGAACAGTTCAGAAGTCACACAAATAGGCTTTGATGTAGCATTTTAAAGGGAAGGATTATTTTTTCACTCTTTCTAATGTAATTAAGGATAGACCCAGAAGTAGTCTTTGTTTGAGTTTACTGCTACTTGTATCTCTGATTATATCTAACAGTCTGACTTACTGTACTGATAACTGCATAGTCATAACTACAGTACAAGTAGCAGGTCAAAGTACAGTTCCTCTATTACTGTAGGACGTCAAGGCAAAATGTAGGTTAGTACTAGAAAGCAGAGAAAGCTGGTGTGAAATTGCCATGCTAATAGGGCATGCAGACAAGGAAAAGGACAATATTGTGCACTGTGAACATCTAGTTGCATTTCTGTAATATATCTTGGCACCTGTTTATCAAATGTTTGCCTAGGATATTAAATAAGCAAGACCTTGAACTTTCTAAGGAATTTGTTTAACTGTGGGATCTAGCTTTGGAAGCTAAAAACAACTGAGTTGTTTATTATACTGTCCTCCTTTCCTTAAATAAAGATGGAATTTTAGGGAAGAGAACTCATTGCAAGAAGGGATTAGTGAATTCTTGGACCAGATACTACAAAGAAAGTTTTTTTTTTAAAAAATCATTACAGTAGTAATACCACAGTATTTATTTCTTTTGGTAGCTTACTGAACCCTGCTACTGAAATAGATTGGTACTATCCACTCTCCTGCTTTGCAGGAAGTTAAAGTTCTCATTTATGGCCCGTTTATTCACAGCACAACAGTGATATGAATAGGAGTTCTGGTTAACAGGACATCAGAATCTAGTCTCACACAGTTCAGATAGTAGTTCTGCATAAATACGGTGTACATCATTTCAATCTCAAAGACTGATTTTTTTCCAGTACTGAAATCAAATTTGGCCAGATTTGCAAGTATTTACAATACTGAAGTCCTTTACCAGTCCACCTATCTCCATGTGTTGATTTACAATACAATACCATAGCAAGTTATGAATGAAAATGGTAATTAGAAGAGATTTGCAGCACAACAGCAGCTCTGGTGTTCTAGATATAGTATTATTTGGGCTATATTTAACCCAGAGACCAGAATAATATCCCCCATAAAGGCCATTATAAATGTGAGAATAGCTACAGAGACGCTCAAGCAATCTACCAATAATTCTTTATGAACTCTAAGCAAATACTAATGTTATGCTACAGGGATAAGGGGCACTTATTTAAAGTTAGTCAAGTTAGTCACAGAAACATTTGTTGGAAGACAGAGAAACTAGATACTATTCTTTTAATTCAGAATTTTCTGGATATATTCTAGTACCAAAACCCCCTATTTCAGTTCTATTTTGTGTCTCTGTTTTAATATGGGCTCATTAGAGTTTATCTGATGGGCTAGTCTTATCAGAGATGGATAATTGGTCTTTTGGTTAGAGGAGAATTGAAAAGATCTAGGACTGTATTTAAATTAGTTGATTTTTTTAAATACATGCAAAGTAACTGAAGTATAATAGCATGTCTATATATGGCAACTTTATGTTTACCTAGAAGTGATGAATAGTCAAATCCTCTACTCATAAATCACTGCTGATGGACTTTCCTATGCACTTAAGATGCTAATGTTTCTGTGAGGTTGCAGAAACATTTGATTAACAGTCCTGACAGCAATGTTGCTCACAAAATATTAAGGAATGTGTGGTAGGCCCAGGTGAAAAATATTTTTTCTTGGGAAACTGCAACTCCCATCTCCTGGATGAGAAGAAGTGCATAAGACCACTAATCAGTGATGCATGATTAAAGGCTTCCCAACCATCTCTCTCAGTTAGTGTCTATGTACATTCACTTCTAACTTCATTGGTTTCTCTTATCCTACTGAGTTGGATAAGGTTTTCTGTGTCTGTGAACAGTGTGTTGCATTTTCCAGGGCTGGCCGTCAAGCTATGACTGGGTAGGTTTAGATTGAACGTTAGGCCTTCAGGAATGGCCTCAAGCTGTCACTGGGTAGTTTTAGTCTGGACATTAGGAAAGAGTGGTCAGGCACTGGAATGGGCTGCTCAGGGAGGTGTTGGAGTCACCAATACTGGATGTGTTTAAAAGTCATTTGGATGTGACTCTTGGGGATATGGTTTCAGGTTGAACTTTGTAGAGCAGGGATAATGGTTGGACTTGATCATCTTGGGGGTCTTTTCCAAGAGGAATGTTTCTGTGATTCTGTGACACTTCTTGCTTGTTTACCAAAGAAAGGTTGGAGCTGCCCCACCTCTGTCACAATTCCTGCAGCACTGCCGTGCTTTCCTATGTCACCACTGCAATGTTCCTGTGCCTGGACATTGGACAAAGACTGGGGAATAAATACAGTGGACTAATCACCAAACAATCATTGATAATGCATCTACACAAAACACTGACTAAAAGTGATTGATGGTTGCAGGTAGGAACCTTTCCTTGCCTTGCTTTATTGGTTTTAAGAAACACTCCAGTAATACATTTTCATGTACACCTGCTATTGGAAAGGCAAATTGAAGGAGAAGAGTTTTGCCCCAAAAGTTGTCTGTACCCACCAGTGGTATATCACATAACAACCAGAATGTTTCTGTAATTCTGTGATTCACAGGTATGTCCCACCCTAATGCTGCAGCTACTGGCTGTGTGTATATTTTTGACGTGCTGAGATGTTTTGTGTCTTTCCAGGCTCCCATTTTTTTGGCATGGAATCAATAGATTAAATGCCTGCACTTGAAGAGAAGGCTTTGAGGAGACCTTACAGTAGCCTTCCAGTATCTGAAGGGGGCCCGCAGGAGGGCTGGGAAGGGACTACTCACAAGGTCTTGTTATGGCAGGATGAGGGGTAATGGGTTTAAACTGGAAGAGGGGAGATTTAAACAGGATAATAGGAAGAAGTTCTTCACAGTGAGGGTGGTGAGATGCTGGAACAGGTTGCCCAGGGAGGTTGTGTCTGCTCCCTCCCTGGATGTGTTCAAGGCCAGGTTGGATGAGGCCTTGAGCGACCTGATCTAGTGGAAGGTGTCCCTGCCTATGACAGGGGGTTGGAACTGGCTATCTTTATAGAGTTGGAAACAAAGAAAGTGTCTTTGGAAGCAAAAACATACAAAAAAAAATTCGAAAGAAAGAACTTTTTTCTTTCTTTTTCCCCCAGTTGCGGACACACACCAAAGAAATGAACTCTGGAACATAGGCAGTCTGCATTCCACCTGTGTCCTCATGCCAAATCAATGAGGGAGAGCTACAGATTAATGACTAATACAGAAGTTACAAAATGAATGAAAAAAATATTATTAAAAGCAGAGGCATCCCTGTTTTCTCAGAGGAGGTGGCTGAGTTTTCTCTTTGTATCTCCAGACAGATCTGAGTGTTTGAAGTAGTATAAATTCTCCTAATAACTGAGTAGCTTCCAGACTTCTGTAAAATGAGCAAAACAAAATCTGAATCCTATAAAAACAATTCAAATAATCCTTGGCACAGGCTTTTTTTTTTTTTTGGTTTAGTCTCACTTTGACTGAAGAGGTAAGCCTCTCAAATTTCAAATAAGGATCTCTGCAGAGAAGTAATTGGAAAGGCTTGCCTGCCTTTGATGGCACAGAGGATCATTAAAACCTTGGGAAAGGAGGATTGACTGGAGAGGTAAAACTCGGAAAAACATTTTCATCCAACTTGCAGGACTGGTGAAGAAAAATCTTGCAGATGCTCCACACATTTGTAGATATTTTGGACAAGATTTTCTGGTTGGTCCAGATTTATTTTCAAAACTTCAATTTTCATCTGTAAACAACTTTTAAAAGTCTCCAGGTTTTCAAGTTAGGCTGAACAATCATAATTAATGTAGTCTGTCAGCACAGGCTGTAAAACTACCAGGAGTTGTTGGAGGGAAGAGACATCTCCTGACACCTGTTGTACCTTTTAGAAAAACATTTTGCTTCTGGTGAATAATTTCTGATGAGGGAGAACATCTCACAACCTTTGCAAATATATTATTCCAGGGGTTAATTGCTCTGTTGGAGGCATGTGCCAGATTTCCAGTCTGAATTAATCTAGTTTCAGCTTCCAGCTTTTGGGTCACTTTCAATTCTTTGCTGCATCTTAATCCTCTGGACTCAGGTTGTCGCCCCCATGAGTAGCTCTGTGCTGCAGTGAAGGCATCGCCTAATCATCTCTTTGATTAAGTAAATAAAAGGAGTTCCTGGCATCTTTTACTGCAAGGCATGGTTGCCAGAGCTCTCATCCTTCTCATTGCTTCCTTTTGAGCTCTCTCCAGTTTCACAGCAGGCCTCCTGATCTGTGCATGCCACAGCTACACGCAGCCTCAGAGCAGCTGCAGCCCCGTGCAGAATGAATAAATCTCCTGGCTCCCACTAAAGGTACCTTGTATTTATCCTGGGTTACACTGACTCCTTTAGCCACATTACTGCACCGGGAGCTCAAGTTCTGCTCTATATCTAGCAACATTGCCATCTGCTTAACAGCAAACCTGTCTGGAAAGTGCTGTCTTTTTTTTTTTTTTTTTTTTTTAATTTTATTCCCAGAGTCAGGACTTGATTGCTGTTTGTGTTAAAAAACACAGTGATCTGTAGCAGTGACCTGTCTTCTGCACCATTTACCACACTACCTTTTTTCTATCATTGCTAAATCTGGTCAGTAGTAAGTGACTGAGTTTTCACCCCGACTGTTCAGTACTTGAAAACCTTAACTGGCCCTGAGGAGCCTACTGAACACAGCTGATCAACTGTCCTGTTTGTAATTGCATTCTGAATCCTGTCAGTTAGACACTTTTTAATCCATTTAATGTGTGCCGTTTTGGTTTTGTTTTTAATAAAATGTCAGGCAGCACCATGTCAAATGATTTACAGAAGTCTGAGTATATTATATCAATATTGTTACCATTGTCAGCCAAATTTGTAATCCTATCTGAAAAAAAGGATAGCATGTTAGCTAGCTAGACAGAACCTGCTTTACATTAACCTGGCATGATATGATTTTATTTCCTTCAGAGATTAATATATATTTTATCAGCAGCTCAATGCTCACTGCTTTCGAAAAATTAGCTAGAACAAGCACAACAGAAATTACTAGGAATGAATCTTTGTAAACCCAGTCCTCGTTTAAGTCACTGTGTAGAAACCTCTCTATAGCTGAACTGTAAGCCAAAGTCATGAACTATGGAAGGATTGTTCTTTAAAAATAGGGATCGCTCTGTTAAAATGGAAAAGTGGATAAAGTGTGAGTGAAATAAAACATGTGTGGAAGAGATGGTTTCATTTATTGGATCATCTCTAGTGGTTGAGAAAGAGTGAACATTCTTCTGGGTACCAAGTGCCCTTTGGTCTTCCTTGTATTCTTAAATCATCATTGCTATGATATCAGCTAACAACTCAGAGTCTAAGACATTATGTGAAATGTCACTTTAATAAACTAAATACTACTACATACTTCTTTTAGGAAAGGGAATTGATAAGACTTTGAAAGATGATTTATTTCTATTCTATGAGATGACCCATGGAAACAAATAATGAATGCATGCTGAGAAGTCTGATTCTGTGTGTGGGGTGTCCCTGCCCATGGTGTTGGAACTAGATGATCCTTGTGGTCCCTTCCAACCCTGACTGATTCTATGATTCTAGGATACCAGAGTGCTGATCAGCACTTCCAGACATTCTTGTGTGCTTTTGCAATGTTATTAATTTTATGTGAAAACCTGATCTTCTACTGAATCGCAAGATACATTCATACATCTCATGTAGTGCTCGACTTCTTAAAACTGGCTACATGAAGGCTGCGTACTGGTTTCTAGCACGTGTAACAAAGGTGTGTAAACGACAGTGAACATGAGGCTTTTTGCCTCTAAAGCAAGAAAACAATGTAAAGAATTCAGGTGGCATTCAGCTCACTTCACTTCAGACATAACCGATGTAAGCATATATATACTGTGATTTCAGGCTCCCTTTAGTGTCAGTAGAGAGGAATTGTCTCTTCTAAGGCATGATTCATATGACCTAGTTTAAATATCTACTTGGGTATGAGATTAATTGTGTCCTGAAAGTGCCAGTTTCTCTCCATTTACCAGACAGAGCTTAGGTGACTAGCTGAGTATAGGTCTCTCTCACATAGATATTTCCATTTAGATAGACTAATCCCATCCTTCAAAGCAGCAAAGATGAAATATTAAAATGTTGGTCAGGACAGCCTCTCTTTCCCTTTCCCTTTCCCTTTCCCTTTCCCTTTCCCTTTCCCTTTCCCTTTCCCTTTCCCTTTCCCTTTCC
>VWZI01020082.1:286027-307236 GCA_013396835.1 Psilopogon haemacephalus | reverse complement strand
AAGGAAAAGTGTCAGATGATTCCAAAATATGGCCTTGATAGTATAACCTAGATAAGTTACTCTATTGTTGTTCATATTTCTTACTCCTCCTTCTGAAGCAGCTGGTACTCCTCTCTGCCAGAGAAAGTCAATGAGTATGATGATTCATGACAATCTTGTGTTTAGTGTTATAATGGCAATCACAAAAATAAATAAATAAATAAATAAATAAATAACTAAATAACTAAATAAATGTAGTGCTGGAATTTCATCCTTCAAAAAAAGCCTTACGAAATTAAGATCTGGATTTGTATAACTTCTGTTACATTTGGCTTAAGTTTACCTTCCTGTTCCTCCTGTGGGAGTCCTAGCAGAGGAATTCTGATATTTACTTATCTACTATAACCACAACTGGTTGAAAATGTATTCCCAACTACAAAGGGAAAATATAGCATCAGTAGGAATACAAAACCTGAGGCATCATTTGGAGTATTGTGCTCATTTCTGGGCTCTCTAGTTCAAGTGACACAGGGAACTACTTGAAAAAGTCCAACAGAGGGCTACAAAGTTATTTAGGGGAACAGAACATCTCCTCTTATGGGGAGTGGTTGAGAGACCTGAGGCTGTTTAGCCTGGAGAAAAGAAGACTAAGAGAGAAGAATCTGATTAATGCTTACAAATACCTTAAGGGTATTTACAGAAATATACAGTAAAAAGGGAATACAGACACCACACCCCTCCTGGAGACCAAAATCCCCAAGAGAGGGAAACCAAAACCCCCTACCACCTTTCCCCCCTTCCCCCAGCTTTATCTCACCACCTCTTGATGATGCTGCAGATAAGCTGAAGATCAGGGAGATTAATGACAGGAGAAGAAATTAGTCGTTTTAGTGATTTAACTCTGAATTAGTTCAAAGGCAGAAAGACAAAGGAAAGAAGCTGCCGGAGCCTGCAAGACCCAAGCCAGACTGGCCCTCTGCAAGCACACTGGCTTATCTGGATGTTTTGGGAACATTTCCCAAAACAATCTTCTTTCTTCTCTCTCAGTGAAATTCGGTGAAGTGACACTGTAGGTTTAACTCTCTCTCAGTCAATAGTCTAATTTCTCACTCAAATTCTCCAATTAGCTCAAACCAACACAATCCACCCCTGTCACTTCACCCAGTTTTAATGAGAATTATCTATCTAATCTAAATAATAAAATATTTACAATAACGAATATTTACAAATTCAGTTAATTCCAGATGTATCTTGGATGTAGGTGATTGAAAAGCTCAGAAAACAGGAAACAGTTTGTCTCCTCACAGATGAGATGAGACCAGGGACTCCCAGGTGACATTGGGTTCATGCTCAGGTGTATTGTAGATTCTGTTGTGATGGACTCCAGATGAAACCTAGAACAGAAAACTCTTAACACTCTAAATTTAAATTCTTTCAGCTAAGGTTAGATTTATCTATGGAATACACTGGATTTCACCATTCTCCTGCATTTCCCAGTATGTATGACCAGGGCCTTCTTCATAAACCACCCCTCGGACAGGTTTCCCTTCTTACCTGTGCCATTGGTTGTGAAGATGCATCCAGACACACATCAGAAGATGGTAAAATGTTGAACTGGGAGCCAGAATACCTTCACTTGTATTTCAACTAATTTTATGCCTTCCAAAATCACTAGGTTATTTTAGCTTAATCTTCTGCTTTCAGCAAAGGGCTTTCCAGAGAAGAGAACTAGGACTGTACTAATCCTTAGAGTCTTCAAATGAATTGCCTATGTTCTTAAATTAATATAGATGGCGGTAGCTGTAATTTATGTAGTATTTCTATCAAGATAAATCAACATTAGGATCAGTCAAATAGTGCTGAAAATTAGAGTAAATACAAAATTTTCATAGAGAAATTACATGTTTTTGTCAGTCTTATGTTACCTTTCCTGGACCTTGTTCTGTCAGCACAGTCTGTATCCTTACACAGCCCAGCAGTAATTATTTCATTTTTTCTGTAGTGAACTAATCCCAGGATGCCTTCTATCACCTTTTATCAGCAAAAACACCTTTCAAATAGTAGCTAACCAGAAAAAATATGCCATGTTAAAATGAAACCCAAGTGATAAATGCAGACAACAGCTGTGAGCTTTTTCAGTTGGAGAGTTTTATTTGGAGGCAGTATTCATCCACACAGATGGTTGAGATGGGCTATGGAAGTGCATTAATATATTTACTGCAAGAAATTACAGTATTAGTTTTTAGTCAACAGGAAAAATGCTAATCTGAAACCTAGGTCATTATAATTTTGTGAAGAAATATTCAAGAAATTAATGTAAGTTCTTTGCAGAGAATTCAAGATTCTCTGCTTGCATAGGTAAGAGGAAAATGCTCTAGAAACATTAATAATAATTTAATGTAGGAATAAAACATATTTCGGTGACTACTTGAGTGAAATCCTCTTCCTCTCTGTATTTACTTTCCAGCACACAAAAATGTCACAGATGTTACAGAGCCCTCAAGGTTTCTTTTCCAGCTTAAAGACGATTTCCTTGCAAAAACCTTTGTAGAAGACAACTATAAACTGTGGAAAAACAACCCACAGCTCTGCAAAGATTTCCAATAGCACTGGATGGTTGTTGTATGTCACAAAGCCCAAGGCTATTATTTACACCAAGATCTTTCTAGTTCTTTGAGCAGCCTAGCACCAAGAAGACAGAAATATAAATGAATTCTGTTTTATTGCCCTGCTGCTCTTGGTTTAAGTTTCTAGCCTACACCTGTTAGAAAATGGCCATAAGTCTCAATAATACCTGTTTTGCTCTACTTCCCATTAATTCTGTTTCATACTACTTTGACTGCACCATTAGATAGAACAAATTGATGATTTAAGCCATGAATATTACTTTATCATGCTTTTGACTTATTATTTGGATTCTAGTTATTGCATCACCAGTTATAGATATATACTGCCTCATATAATTAATTTCACATGTGACTATAGTACAATCAGAAGAGAAATGAAGTAGATACAGGAAGTATTCAAAATTGTGTCTTTTAAGCAAAGGAGATTTACTCAAGTTTTTTCTGCTTTAAATATGTGAAATTTCAAAGTTTGTTCATGATTGTTATTCATGCAAATGTGCCTAATTGTTATTGAGGGTGTGTATAATTCCACATTCCTAATCCAGAAAACAGGAGCAGTTAGGATTTACAAGTAGCATTGACACTGGGAATGCTACCTTCTAACTCAAGAAAGCTGCCACTTTGGTATATTCTGAGTCACAGCTGCTGTCTTCAGTGGTGAAATTCCATTTTTCACTGTTTTTTGCTCCTGTTAGAGCTACTGATTCAACACAACTGAATGAGAGTGAGGAGACACCTCAGTGCTATTTGGTGCATCATGAACAGAATTGTCTCCTGTAGTAAGTTCCCACTGAAAGCAACAGGGGATCTGGAGACATCACAGGGGCATAAACTGAAGTTCGTGGAATTGCTCTGGTGTTGTGCTGAAGCCTGGCAGAACATTTCTTGATATGGTTGAGTCTCAGATACCTGAGATAGGGATAGAGGCAGCTAGAAATTGATTTTGCTCTTTGCAAATGGAGTATATCCTCTTCAGAGTCACTGAACAATACGGTGCTACTCCATTATACCATTTTGTGCACTTTTCGTAATGCTTTTTTTCTGCCTTTTGAAGACCACAGGTTTTTTTTCCTTTCTAAAAACAAAAAATATCTCAGTGATTGATTTTCTCCACTTTTCAGTTTGTATTACATTGTGAAGCTTAGTTTGAAAGGTTTATATTGTAATTCATACAAGATGCTTCAGCTAGATAGGGAAATCAATGGTGATAACCATCAATAGCACATAACCGAATTAGGAATGATGAATATTCCTAACAAGATTCATACATGCTTTTGCTTATGTACCTTGCATTTATGTCAGATTGATCTTCCTTAGAATAAGTAATTACACTGCATTTATAAGGTAAGCAACATTTTTAATAGTCTGTTGTTTAAATTGGTAGCTGTGGGCTAGGCTGAAAGTCAACTCTGTTCAAGTAATTGGTACTATGACTCAGACCTTGTAACAGATGTACAATTAGGTTTGGTTTTCTTTCAAACCCTTTTCCAGCCTTGATTTTCTTTATAAGAGAGTCTAAAGAGGAAGGAAGACTTTCTTGTCTCAACAGCAGCAAAGGGAGACTGAAAAGAAGGAAAGCTTCTATACATAATACTCTTGTTTTTAGTGAGAAATTTACACATGTATTGACAAATTTAGAATTACTCAGCAGTAGAGACATAGAGTTATCTGTATTTCCTAGAGCTGATCCAACAGGTAGCATATCATCTTAACTGTCCATTGTTATTTTTCATATTTCTCCCAGAGTTGTTTTAAACTTTACCATTTCATTTAAAAACAAACAAACAAACCCAAACCAAATAGATTAAGATTTTATTTTCTATGCCCAAGACTTGGAAAAAAGAAAAATCTTAGTATTCATCTTAAAATGATGCTCAGAGCACCTACATAAATTCTGCGTTTTCTTTGATCCCCACCCCCTTTCTGGTTTAAAATTTAAGGCATACTAACTTTTGATTCTACAAATTCAACTGCAATTCAGAAATTCAGTTTGAACTGTCAATCCCTTCTGCATCATTAATGAAAGAGATTTGATGGATCGGAACTTATCTTTTCAGTCCTTTGAGGACAAAAGGCAGCTCACTCTCCTAGAGCCTAGGTGGGTTCAGCAGTGCTAGCAATGGCCACATTTTTTACCCAGATGCTCAGTCTGACCACCAGGAGCAAATATATGGAAGACAAATACTATTTTCATCAAATTCGGTTACCCTTGTTACTCTATCTGTACATGCACAGAACTGCAAAGTGCATTTCTGGTTCAGTCTGAAAACTTGGTTAGATGTTTCTAGCACATAATTCAGGATAGCTTTCTTCACAGAGAGAATGATTTGCTATTGGAATGGACTGCCCAGGGAGGTGGTAGAGTTGCCATCCCTGGAGGAGTGCACGAAAAGCCTGGATGGAGCACTTAGTGCCGTTGGATAGGGCTGGGTGATAGGTTGAACTGCATGATCTTGAGGTCTCTTCCAACCTATCTTATTCTATTCTATTCTATTCTATTCTATTCTATTCTATTCTATTCTATTCTATTCTATTCTATTCTATTCTATTCTATTCTATTCTATTCTATTCTATTCTATTCTATTCTATTCTATTCTAGTAAACCAAGAATCCTAGTTAGTACTACAGCTGCCATAAAGTCCCTTTGGAAGGAAGCAGATCTAGAGCGTAGTTTACACTGGAGCAGAAACTGGGTAATGGAAGCAGGGAGGGGATTTAGAATAGAATCATAAAATCAATTAGGGTTGGAAGAGACCACAAGGATCATCTAGTTCCAACCCCCCCTACCATGGGCAGGGACACCCTACCTACATCAGGCTGGCCAGATCCTCATCCACTCTGGCCTTAAACACCTCCAGGGATGGGGCCTCATCCACCTCCCTCGGCAACCCATTCCAGGCTCTCACCACTCTCATGGTGAATAACTTCCTCCTCACATCCAGTTCATTTCCTAATTAAGTCTCCAAAGATAAGGTGAACTCACTACTTATATCATAAAATCTCAGGATGAACAAAGTATTTTCCTCTCTGAACCTAGGTCTATGATGGGAAGCTTCTCACACTCTGCCTGTCTGTAAGAGGAGTTTATGAACTCACATAGTTAAGGCGTTTAAACTGGATTCATGCTTCAGCAGAGCGGTGTGCAGGTCCCTGCAGCTGCTGCTTGCTTCATTTTGTTTGTTTGTTTATGTTCTTGTGGAAAGATGAAGCACCAATTTACGGTGTGCACCATGTGGCAAAAGGAAAACTCATAAATAGTGGCTGAATGAGATTCTTGTAAAATGGTATCTCTAGGGAAGGGGAGTTACAGGACTTGTAACATTTCTCTTCTGCCTGGGATGTTTGGCTGATACTATGGATGAAAGCTGAAATGTATTTGACTTATTAGGACAAGCTGATGAAAAAAGTCCAGATTCATTTTCTGCAAATAATTCTCTGTGTCTTTGGATAGAAATAGATGATTATCCCCATGTCTTTTCATTTTGCGAGAGATTTAACATATTATATCCTGCAAAAAGAAGCAGGAGATGGTACTTTTCTACAAAGTAACTCCTGTAGAGATAGCTAATGCTTTTTCAGGCACTTTGTCCTCATAAATGAGATCGTGAAATGGAATAACTGGCAATTGAATTCCTGACTAAGGGTTAGTCTTCTTTCCCCATTTGTGCTGTGGCTGGATAGGAGATTTTAACTTTAAATAGACTTGATTCCTCTTCTACTGAGATTTTACTATTATTTTCAGTATTCTAATCACTACTTTACGAGCGGTGCTGTAGTATTATGCTCTAAAACTTTTAAACACTCAACTTTCTGTTAATAAATTAAAATAAAAAAACTCTAATCAATTTGGTCTTTCAGGTAAGGTCATTCTAGCTTTAATAAGAATCAACACTTTAGGAACCTTAAGTAATGAAGCTCCTAATTGCATGTCATTAATATGGGCATTACAAGGTTTTAAAATTCTTCCTGGAATCTGCATGTATTAGGACAGGTGTGAATACAAATAATGTACTTCAGCAACTTTGATTAAGCTTCAGAAGCATTTTCACAGTAATTCACTAAAGTACAAACCTAAGAACAGCTGCATGTGTGTGATAATAAACAGAAGACTTCTTGAACAACGGTGGTGAGTTTAACCTTGTCTTGATGTCTGTTGCCCACCAAGATGCTCTATCACTCCTCTCCTCAGATGGATGAGGTAATAGAAAATAGACAAAGGCTAAAACTCAGAACACTGGAAGTTGATAAATGAAGCTTTATATTTAGAGCAATGCACAATATACAAGCAGATATTTACAATGTATAACAGATATTTACAAATATATCCAGTGAAAAGGTAATATAGAAACACCCCAGCCCTCTCAGAGATCAAAATCCCCAAGAGGGGTAACCAACCACCCCCTACCACCTTCCCCCCCTTCCCCAGTCTTATCTCACCACCTGTTGATGTTGCAGATAAGCTGAGGTAGATCGGCCAGGGGGATTAGTAGTAGGAAAGAAATTAGTAGAATTACTAAGAATCAGCTACAAAAGGCAGAGACAAAAGGAACCATGCAAGAGAAGCAGCCACAGCCCTGAGCGGCCTGAAACCATCTGACTAGCTATGTTTGGGTTACACTTTTTAAAACATTTTTTCTTCTTTCTCAGTAAAACTCTGGGTGAAGTGACATACTGTGTTTTCCTCTCTCAACCAATAGCCTAATTTCTCACTCAAATTCTCCATTTATTTCAAACCAGCACAAGAACACACAGAGAGATCACTCAGCAATTACCATCACAGGTTAAACTGACTTTACTTGGGGAAATTAAGTGAATTTGTTTCCCATCAAGTTAGAGTAGGGTAATGAGAAATAGAATCTTAAAACACCTTCCCCTCACTCCTCCATTCTCCCTGAGCAAAACTTTTGATCCAAATTCTTTACCTTCTCACTTCTGAGTGGCACAGGAGGATGGAGAATGAGGGTTGCAGCAAGTTCATCACATATTGTCTTTGCTAAGGACTCCTCACACTCTTGCCTTACTCTACGGTGGGATCCCTCTTATGAGGGACAGTCTTCCATGAACTTCTTCAACTTGAGTCCTTCTAGTAGGCTCCAGTTCTTCACAAATTTCACCAACATGGATCCCTTCCACACCGTGCCATCCTTCAGGGACAGACTGGTCCCTCACATGGTCACAAATCTTGCCAGCAAGTCTGCTCCAGCATGGGCTCCTCTTCTTCAGAGGTCTTGCCAGGAGCCTGCTCCAGTGTGGACTTTCCACTGAGTTACAGCCTTCTTCAGGCCCACCTGCTTCAGGATTGGGTCCTTCATGGGCTGAAAATGGATATTTGCTTCACCATGGTCATTGCCATGAGCTGCAGGGGAATCTCTGTTCCAACACCTGCAACATCTCTTCCCCCTCCTCTGTGACTGACCTCAGTGTCTGCAGAGTGATTTCCTTCATTTATCCTCATTCATCTACTCCAGCTGCTATTGTGTAGCAAGTTTTTTTCCCTCTTCTTAAATATGTCATCCCAAAGGTGCTACCACTGGACGTGACCTTGGCCAGTGGCAAGTCCATCTTGGAGCCAGCTGACATTGTCAGATGTGTGGAAAGCTTCTGGCAGCCTCTCACAGAAGTCACCCTTGTAGCCCTGCCCTCCAGAAAAACCTTCTTGACAAACCCAATACAGTTCTTCAGAAAGAAGAGATGGAAGGCATGTAGACTCCATAATGCCTACATTTCTTACTGAACTCCTGCATCTAGGAACTGCATGTGTGCTAAGCTACCAGGATCATTTCTTCTTGACTAGAAGTACAACTACTTCCATTGAGGATCCCTCAAGGATTTTGGAGATCAGTTCTGTAGTGCACTGAGGAAACAAACAAGAAAAGACACAGCAACAAGCTTCTAAATGGAAAAGTGATGGTGGCACCATCTACCTGCTGGACTGACTGATCCACAGCTGTGTCCCTGAGAGTGATGTACACAGAGGGATACTTCAGCCAACATCACTGAGTGCCCTGCCTATGGTTGCTTGTACAGTTGGGTTGGTCTTGAAATGCTTCCTAAATGACTCTGGTTTTCATCCAGAGGTTCAATGAAAATTAATTTAATTTTGATTTTTTTGTGATTTGAGCTTCTTGGAGTTACTGAAGACAAAAACACACAACCTGTGTAGTGGAGTTGGGAGAGACAGCATCCTACTCATAAAGTGAATTTGCTTGGGTATTTTTTTTTTCCTTGGTTTGGTTGTTTAGTTTTTGTTGTTGTTGTGATTTTTTTTTTGTTTGTTTTTATTTTTGGGTGGGTGGGGATGGTTTTGGTTTCTTTGTTGGTTTTTTTTTCTTTTTTTTTTTTTCCGGAGAAATGCTTCCTATAAATAAAATACCATAAGACTATGTTTGTTTTAAGGAAGGATAAAAGAGACTATATTCCAGAGATGGGACTTTTGCCATCACTTCTGAGAGCTCACCCTCACATAAATAGTTGAAAAAGTCATTGTTGTCAGATACCATCTCCATGGAAAAAAATTAGCTTATTTGTTTTTCTTCCACAGAGACAGCATCTGTTGAGTGAAGCAAAACAAGGAAAGTAAAGTAATACCGTCCTTATAAATGATATCATTCAGTTATACTGGTCCTGTATGCAATTGTTTTTTATAGAACTCATTTGGTTTTACATCTTTTTTATGCATTACTTAAATCATATTTTTGCTGCTGGCATCACAACACAGATTTCACAAAGTAGGTGAACTGAAAGCCTGGAGAAGAGGAGACTGTGAGGGGATCTTATCAACGCTTGTGAATATCTAAAGGAAAAGACATAAAGAGCATGGGGCCTGACTATTTTATGTGTTGCCCAGTGACAGAACAAGGGGCAGTAGACACTAACTTGAAAGTGAGTAGCTCCATCTGGACATGAGGAGAAACCTTTTGAGAGTGGCAAAGCACTGTAACAGGCTGCCCAGAGAGGATGTGGAGTTTCCTCTGGAGATTTTCAGAACCTGCTTGCATGCATACCTGTGCAACCTCCTCTAAGTTAGCCTGGTTCAGCAAAGGTGTTGTACTAGGTAATTTCTATAGGTCCCTTCCAATCCTGCAATTCTGTGAAAGGGTATTCTTCAGTTCTTGAAGTCATCGAGTGTGGATCCGCAGTGTGTTCTCACACTCTAATCTGCTTACATGTTCTCCTTGCTTCCACCTACACTGAGGATACTGCCACTGGATTAAAGCTCTTTAGTGATTTGCCTCCAGTAACTCAAACGGCTACAGCCAAAACCTGGGGAATCTTTTTCTGCTTTGCTTTGTTTCCATTTCTATCTATCTCTGCAAGCAACATCCAGGAGAAGAGGGATTGTGTTCAACAGTCATTCAGTAAAAGCCACTTTCCTCCCTCAGTAATGATGGGTTAATTCAAACCATTTTTTTTTTAAGTTACAGAAATGTGCTTGCAGGCATTTTATTATTAACATTACTAACCCCAAAGGTCACAGATTAGCTAACTCTGTTTGTACTCTGATCTTGTCTCAGCTTGGGCTCATGTGTTGCACAGAGCTCAGAGCGAAGGAATCTACAGTGGCTCTGGATGAGGGATTTAACTTTAGAGAAGCTACTGATTTCTCTGCCTTGCGAGCGAGCTTTCTACAGCCTTGGGATACTATCATACAATTGATAGCCAAGCAGCCATGTATGGGAGCAAACACAAGCCCTGAGGTAAAAAGATATATGAACAGACCAGAGGAGGCTAAAATGTGGTGGAAGATACTGATGGTTTATCTGGAAAACAGAGGATGAAGGCAGACATTATCATTCAAAGAAAACAGGTAAGGGAATTGCTCTGAACTTTAGGTAGAGTACCTCGTGTGCATTGCCTCTCCACATGTGAAGCCATGGTCTAGGTGTCAGGATGTATGGTTTTTCAGATGAATACCTGTACTCCAATTCTTCATGGGAAGGAGAAATGATTTCTAGAGGATTGCCTTCCTTTCGAAAATGGAAAGTGGAACTGGTGTGGTGGTGTGCAACACACAATTAGCTCAGTTTTTTCTGTCCTAGTATCTTTTTTTTTTTTTTTTAAATCTGCTGAGGGTCCTTCCCTGACAGTGCATGAGCAATTATCTGTCAGCTGAAGGGGTTTTCTTTACTTGACAGCCAGAATAAAGCATATTGAGCCAAGTACTTACTTACCTCTGGGGCAGGATTTGAGGTTTGCTGTTCTGTGAACTGTGAATGTGTTACTGAGAAGTGCATACCTGGAAAGCTTGCATCCAATGGGTAGGGAATGTCTGAGCCTTGATGACAGAGAAGGATTTGGATTGCTTTTCACACTAGGATTGCCAGATCGTCAAGCCTGTGTACCCACAGCTATCAAACAGCAAAACTGAATTAGTTTAATAGAATTTTTTTTTTATTCAGAAAAAAAAAAAGAAACAACCAACAATATTTTATATTTAATAAACTGTAAAGAAGGTTTTTAAGTGTGTGGAACTGTAGTAGAAGAATCTGGATATCTAACTAGTACAATGAATTGTCCAGTGTGAACATGTGTTGGTAACAATGAGAGTCCCAAGGCCTTGCCTACTGAGTTAAAAGAAGAATCAGCCTGACTGCAACATTTTGCATAATCAATTTGCAGGGCAATTATCTATGTGCAAATACATATTGTTTCCCTTTTCTCCTCTTTAGAACTTTTGTGCTGTTGCTCCGTTTGTGGTCTTCAACTGATTTTCCCTTGCTGGGCTTGTGCTACTTTTATATAAGATAAGGAAGGTGAATGACTGAAATTAGTGGTTTTGATAAACAGAGGCAGGTTGAAGGAATATGAATTTACTCCTAGAGGTGGGTTGCTTGAAGATGACATTGGAGGTGGAAGAATGTAATCTCTATAGAGCAATGTTGCTTTGGGAAACTGCTTAGTGTGGCACAGCACCTTGGATGTGCAGCACAGATGATACAGCATTACTGTAGTAGAATCTGGGGAAAGACAGGGTTTAAGCCAGATTCCCAGCCTATGTCAGTGATAGCAGTGACAGTTCACTCAGAGGATTTGTTATCCCTCTGCCTCATTGTTTGATGAGATGTAGCAAATATAAC
Organism: Psilopogon haemacephalus; assembly: GCA_013396835.1. Lineage (NCBI taxonomy): Eukaryota > Metazoa > Chordata > Aves > Piciformes > Megalaimidae > Psilopogon > Psilopogon haemacephalus. The sequence goes on along the minus strand of VWZI01020082.1, from coordinate 295,553 downwards.
TTGGACATAGAGACGGGTTTTTAACATGGGATTTTGCCAACATGTTTTCTTTTACCTTTGACATGACAGTGAGAAAAGCCCAGCTAGCTGACAATTTGTTTGAACCTGTTCCTTGATTTCCTACCCAATGCCATGAATAGGCTGACAATGTCTATACAGTTCTTCTGCCTGTGCAGGTTTCATGTTTCTCTTTTTCTCCTTCCCAGGGCCTTTGTAGTTGCGTAGCTGCATGAGTACTTCCAGGAGTTGGCTCCTTCCAGTCTTAAATGCTGGATATTGTCTGCAGGCTAGACAGATTTTAAGTCTTGTTTCTGCTTCTTAATTTAATGCCAGGCCATCAAGAGACTGCTGGTGAGTGAGGACATTAAACAGAAACCCCACTCATGAGACAGTGTCAGCCTTTCCTGTAGAGATAAATTGTTTATCCCAAAACCAATGAAACAGTCAGACCAACCACATTTGGGAAACATATTTATTTCAGACATTCCTCTCATGGTAGGGCAGGGACTGTGGTTAAATGACCATGTTATGACCTCAGGACTTCACAAGGAATGTCGGGCCCTGGAGCTATGTATGTGTATAGTAAGTGTTGGGAAGTGGAAGGATGAAATTTGTTTAAGCATCTATCAGTATTGGATCCATGCCCTCAACTAGTCAGACCCATAATCTCAGCTATTAAACTAAGCAAACCAAAAGTCTGTGATCTCTTTATTTGAGCTTAAACATATAGATGTATCTCATTCTCTGTCTTGCTGCAGGGAACACACAGCCATTGCACAAAATGGACCTTGGACATTTGAAGGTCCAGCTGCCTCCTCAACATCCATCTGCTTCCAAGGCCTTTCAGCTTTCTGCTTCAAAAGGGCACAAGCCAGGGGGTGGCTTCTCAGACCTTTTGGCAAAGTTTTTCCAAACTTTTACAGAATAACATAGCATGGGAACTGCCAGCATCAACTTACTGAGTGTCAGCATAGCAGGGAAGCGGTAACCACAGGAGTGGCTGGAAGACCCTTGCCACAGATTGCTGAGCCCTGTGCTGCCAAGAAAACAGTAGGTCTACGGGGAGTTAGGTACTGGTGTGGTCTGCTGCTGGGGTGAAATACCTGATTTTTCTGGCAAGAGTCAAATCATTGACTTTGGCACCTCTGAAGTAATTGGAGCGGCTTTTCTGTGGCACTGAACCTCACACAGATGTTTACCCAGCAGCAAACAGATGTTCAACCTTCCTGCTGGATGTGAAGTCAGTTGGCCCACACTCTACTCTGGTATAAATAATCATGCCTGATGTGAGGCAACAAAGAATTAAGATTGTTGATTCTTTTTTTCAGTACAAGAATAACCTGCTTGAGGTATTTTATGACTCACGTTCAATAAAATCACTGGTGCTGGCTACCTAGTAATTTGAAGCGAAGTTTTATTTTACACCTGCACTTAAGGAAATGCTGTAAAATTGCCTGTGATTAAGTGGAATCAAAAGACACAACAAAAATCTTACCGTGAACTTTCATCTTCTTCTGTTTCCCTTGGTTTTGACTTGCTGCTTTGAAAAGATTGGGCTTGGTTTAGCACTAAAGAGCAGCTTGCATGTTTTCTCAGACCAGAGCACTTTTGTTTGCTCTCAGAAGGACACAGATGTCTTTACAACAACCAATAAAGAGGGTTCTGTTTTACTTTCCAATATATCCTTACATATATCCAATATATCCTTACATTTTTGCACCACCACTCTTTGAAGGAGGCAAACTTCCATTTCAGCATGTCTTTCTGCTTTGCCAGTCTGAAGGACTGTGTTTTAGAATGTGTTTTCCATTTTACAGCTGTATCTTGCTAGTTCTGATAGTGGCAGATATAAAAACACTTAACCATCTTAGTCCTATTGTTCTACCAAAGAGTGGTAAGCTCTGTTCTTAAAAGCTCTCACCTTTGTTAAAGGCAAATGCCTTTGTTAAAGGCATTTCAGTCTGAGGTTCAGGGACACCTCAGGCTTTGTGTTTGAGAACCTTTATTAAAGATGCCTTGATGATATCAGGTTTTATCAGTCTTAGAGAGTAGAGCTTTCTGAGTGAGTGCTAAAGGCATTGTTCGCCGCACATCAATCAACACCATCAAATGCATCTCTGAAACTTGTGATGATGAAAAAACCAGTTATTATTGTAGACCTTCATTTTCCCTCTTAGGACTTAAATTCAGGCTGTTTAAATGTTCTTCCCCATACTGCTACACTGTGTGTAACAGCTGCACATCTCCTACTGCCAGTTTCTGTTGTATTAGCATCATCTACACCTTCAACTGCAACATCAGAGGTATTTTTGCCATTCTCATTTTAGCAAAACTAGTGAAAGAAAATCTATTGCAAGAGAGAGTAGTCCTAGATTCTGCCTTCAGCATAAACTACTGTATAATTTAATTTGCAGGTCAGATTGCTGCATGTTGACTGGTATTCAAGTTCTGGAAAAAAAAAATAGATGATCTGGAGCTTTGGTGTCTTTGTGTCTCACCAATATTTTGCAGTTCACTCCATTAGTGATAACACGGTTTGGTGTGTTGATGTTTTTGGGTGAGTTCTCATAAATACTGAGAGTGAAAAAAAAATCTCTTTGCATTCTCTCTTGCATAGATCTTCTAGTTCTTCCCTCTATTGACATATTCCTGCTTATTGTCTCCCATTGTATCTCTTGATCAGGATACTGGTGTACCTCTTGTGCAGTCTCATTGTGATGTCTTCTTAATGTAAGTATTTGTACTCCAATTAGTTGTTTCTTTGTGCATTCTCATCTGCTGCTATGAGTAGGTCATTGCTTTGTTCCAAACCATTCATATCTTCAGTGTTAGAGTGGGGAGGAGAGGAGCATGACAGTCTGTGTTTTCATCTTGTTTTCTACTTCTGTGGTTGTAGCTTTTGGGATGGATTGATTGATTGATTGCTTATGTACTGTGTTCACCATCGATTTTTGAGATCCTACTGCTTTGAAGAAACTCTAGTTTATACCTGGCATTTTCTTCACTAGCTGCAGTTATTCCATCTGGGCAGGGTTTGGGGATCTTTGACTCCAGAAGATTGATTGCTGGGGAAATCAAAGTGCCCATGTGTCTTGTCAGTTAGATCTTTGCTCTTTTGGTGTCATAAAAGTCCAAGACTAACAATTCAGTGCTTTAGTCAGTTAATTCCATTAGAGTTCTTGTTTGTGAGTGAATCTCTTTCAGGGGGGTTGCAAGGATACTTTTAAAGTCAGTGAACTGAAACTGTGGTTGCTATAATCTGCAAGCTGAATTTTTGGTTCAGGGCAGATCTTCTTCCTGCAGAGCCTACTTGGCTTGAAAGTCATCACACAATTACCTCTTTCTTATGCTTTCTACCTTTCACTACTTCTTTGTAGCAATGGGAGCTACTGGGAGTTCAGATTGTTATGGTAGTTTCAGTAATGCTTAATAACACTCACCAGGAAACTAATATTCACAAGGCTATTCCAGCACTGAATTTAGCTTCTTAGACTTCCTAATTTTAAACTTAAGATATAGGATGTGTTAAAGATTAAAGCTCCATATTCACTTTGTACACACTTGCGGATGCTGCAAACCATTCCTGACTGTTGCTGTTATTCCCATATATATGAGTGCACTGCTCAGACAGAAGTGCAGAAAATAGGGGTGTAATGAGACCACTAGAAGAAGTGTACTGAATATGCTTTTATTCTCTCTTAAGTCATTGGAAGTGTAGTAAACTTACAGGAGTACCATGGGTTTAAGTGAGAGCAAAGCTTGACCCACTGTGGTGAATTACTTCCACTTCTTTGAAATTTCTTAGTTTGTCATAAGCGAGTTCAGATCTGGTGTTGAAGGGAAGGCAGGGTGAGCAGCTGTTTATCTGCATGGCCACTCCACACCTAGCAGTGTGTGGAGCAGCTACTGAATTCTTGTCTTCCTCCTCATGGTAAATCTGCCTTGAATTTGACTAGAGTGATTTCACTGTGCTAAGATGAACATGCCCTAGGTTGTTAAAGCATGGAAATCCTACAGAATTCGGCAGGACCTTGGGATGCAGCAGATTTTCTGAAGAAACTGCAGTCAGGAGATGGGCAAAGAAACACTATTCCTCCCTCTGTTATCTGCTAAGAAGAAATAGAGACACTACTGAATTAAATTACATCAGTGAAAAGATAAGGCAGTAATAATCATGGCCTGGTATTGCTTTGCAGTTCTACCCATCACAGTGCAACATTTTGATGTGATAACTCTAAGCAGCAGTGGCACAGTCGTCAGCAAATATCATGATGCGATGAAAGGCTATTTTGATGCAATTATATAGTAACAGCATCTCTGCCCATCAAAATGGTCACTGTCCCAGCAGTTATGACAACGTTTAAAAATCATGCAGTGTATTTGCATTTGGAGAGAGAAACACAATGAATCAGTGTATTTGTTGTAGCTGTACATTCACTGTAAATGTGGACTAGTTTTATTTTCAGAACACTGCACGTGTAACAGGATCAATGTACTCAAAAACTATTGACATCAGCTGCAGGAAATTTATTGCAGGAATTTGCCAACGGAGCTCCGTGGTGCAATGTAAATGACTAATGTTTCCATTACAGTATTCCTTTCTACACAGACTTTAATTTCTACACAAGCTCTCATGTCTTTGAGTGGAACTGTTTCTACATAGTACTTTGTCAATGGAAAATTTACAGTACCTGGAATAACAACAGCTTAGTGGATTGCACTTTGAATGCAATTGAGGCAATTCATTTCTTCCAGCTCTTAGAACATAAACATTTACAAGTCAGAACTGTTGTGCCCTTCTCTTTTGAATCTATCTGTGGACTTCAATGCTACTTCTTAAAATGCAGCAGCAAATGTAAAACTGTTTCTATGATGCCAAAGGAGCATCACAGTGAAAATTTATATGAAGAATAAAATCCAAGTGGTGAAGAGTGAAATACAAAAAGTAATCAAGATGGTGATTGCTCTTTGAAGTCTATACAGTCTATTCAATAAATATTTAGGATGAACTTGATAACTATCTCCACTTTCTTGTCCTGCCTCAAATTCTGTACTAAGATGCTACTTACAGCAGCTCACACCTGTCGTGTCCACGTGCTTCTTGAACACCTCAAGGGATGGTGACTTCACCACCTCCCTGGGCAACCTAGTTGAACGGAAAGTTGAAATTCTATTCAACAGGATAATGAATTACATTTGGGTTACATGGCAATTAAAGAACCACATGTAAGATTTTGTGTTGCAACAATGGTTAAAGAACAGTGAAGTCCAGGCAGATATCTGAAAGGAGTCTTTTGGGGTGCCTGGTAGTAAAGAAAGCACATAGGAAAGTGAACTCTGTAAACCATCTTAGTAAAACTACTACTGAAGAATCTCTTAATGAAAAATAACCTGGCTGTCTTATGAGCTGCCATGATTTGATTCAATTTTGAAAACGTATTGTGACCACAGATCGTGCCCAGTAGATCTGCCAGGGCTGCCATGTACATTCCTCTTTAAACTCAGCAGAGGTTCCTGGTTGTGGGGTAGGGTTTTTAAAGATGGTTGATTTTCTGTCTCAAGGAAAAAGTCACAAGCTAGGCTCCTTTTCATTATATATAACTTATATAAATCCGAGTTTACACTGGGCACAATCACTGATGAATATTCATGTAATCTAGTATCTTTGAGGAATTGTTATCCTGTTTAATTATGCTTTAAAGCCTGTGATCCTCTTTCCTGTTGATAATGCTTCTTAGCATATTTCCTGTTGTGGAGAGTGTGAGACACTCAAAGATGCTGAACACATTTGGTGACATGGGATATCGTGCACAAGTGAGATTCATTTTCATCTCTTTTGAGAGCTGAGGCCAATGAAATGCTTAGTGTTGTCTCTGTGAAGTTAAGATCAAATACTCCCTGCCATTGGGATAACAAAGTAAGCAGCATTCCATGTTTTTCCTCTGCTACTAGACGGTGAGACTCATTCATTTTCAACAGAATTTCACCTTTACCAGCCACTTTCTTTGTCACTCAAGTTGCTCCCCAAAAGTAGGAGTGTGGCCATTCTCAAATTTCAAGAATTAATCTTTGGGTAGGGGCAATTAAGCAAGCAGTACTGAAAGGGCTTGCACCATGTTGTGCAATCCTTGGTCTAGTTGTGCTGAATAAACAAGAGTCTTTGTGCTCTGTAGTAGGTTAGAACTGGGTTGAGCTGGGGTTATGTTGTGTTTTGCGGTGCTGCAGCTAAGCATTGATAAGCAGCAGTGTTGTGACTACTGCTGGGCTGAGCACCCAGGCTGGGGGTTTTGGTTTTTTTTTCAACATCTCCCCGCCCCAAGATGCTAGGAGGATCCAGACTGGCCAAAGGGATATTCCATACCATATGATGTCAGCTCAGATATAAGAAGGAGGTAATAGGAGGAGTTTTGGGGGGAAGATTTCGTCTATGGCGTCGGTCCTCCATGAGTAACCATCAAGCATAGAGAGCCCTGCTTCCAAGACCAGAACATCGTCCATCTGATGGGAAGTAGAGATTAATATCTCTCTCTGCTCTTGCTTCCGCGCGGTCTGTTGCCCTTTGCTTTATTATTATTATTAAAATCGCTTCTATTCTATAAGCAGCCTTTGTTATATTTTTATTGTTCTGGTTTTTTTTTCCCTTCTCCCCTGCCCTTTCAAGAGGGGGAGTGATAGAGTGGTTCTGGTGGGCGTTTGGCCCCACAGCTGGGGCAAAACCACCACATGCTCTTACCTCCAACTGCTCTCCAAGTAGTAATGAAACTGATTGTAGTCTCTGACTGCTGCCTTTGGAAGTTTCTCTCTGTGTGCACACAGTAGAGTTAATAAACACAAACTGGAGATGGGCCTTGGAGTCTCTTTTTACAGACCTGATTGTGAGGAATAAATATCTATACTTTGGTACAACATTGTCACCTGTTGCAGGTAATGGGGCAAAATGTTTTTGGAGTTAAACCAGAGATAACCACATCACCCTGAAGATTTTCAGTGTTTTTTCATGTCTCCTTAGACATTTTTTCCTGTTCTTTTGCATGTTCTCTCTGATTTTTTTCTGTCGTCTCCTTCCTGAAGGGCTCAGGACTGTAAAATTACTCATATGGGAAAATATAGATTGCCTGAAGACACTTGTTTTGTATCTTCCTGGGAATATTGCAAGCATAGGTACAGAAACACAGTTGCAACATAACTGATCTTTGCAATTCAATATCTTGAGGGAAAAAAAAATCTTAGTGCTACCTTGGCTGTGTTCTCATGGTACCCATGTGCAGTTTCTGTGCTTGCAGGCTCACTGTTTACATGTAAGCACCTTTCTAACAGCTATATCACAGCTGGTTATGTGGTATACCACTGGTGGGGACAGGCAACTTTTGGGGCAAAACTCTTCGCCTTCCCAATAGCAAGTGTACATAAAAATGTATTACTGGAGTATTTCTTAAAACCAATAAAGCAAGACAAGGAAAGGTTCCTACCTGCAACCATCAATCACTTTTAAGTCAGTATTTTGCATTATCAATGACTGTTTGGTGATTAGCTCACTGTATTTATTCTCCAGTCTTTGTCCAATGTCCAGGCACAGAGTAGTCTTTATATCACAGGAACATTCAGTGGTGCAGGAATTGTGACAGAGGGGGCACAGCTCCATTCTTTCTTTGGTAAACAAGCAAGAAGTTTCATGGAATCACAGAAACATTCTGGTTGGAAATACCCCCAGGCTCATCAAGTCCAACTGTTATCCCTACTCTACAAGGTTCACCCTTAAAACATATCCTCAAGCACAACATCCAAATTACTTTTAAACACAGGCAGGGTTGGTAACTCCACCACCTCCCTGGGCATCCCATTCCAGTGCCTGACCACTTTTTCTATGAAAAAAATGTTTCCTAATGTCCGGTCTAAATCTATCCAGTTGCAACTTGAGGCCATTCCCTCTTGTTCTATCACTATTTACCTGTAAGAGACCAGCAGCAGCCTCTTCATAATACCCTTTCAGGTAGCTGTTCTATTTCTTCTATTCTGTTCTATTTCTTCTGTTCTGCTTCTTCTATTTGTTTCTGTTCTTTTAAACCTTGGTTAAACCTGGAATTTTTATTCTGTCATAAATACACTTTACACACTGATTTATCTTTAAGACCCACTTAAAGGAGGTACATTTTTTTTTTCTCAAAAAAACCCAAACAAAATAACAAAACCAAGACAAAAAAAAAAAACAACAAAATAACCAAATAACCCATCATGCTTTACTAAATTTTTAAAAAGAATATTTTCTTTTTTAACATTACATTTAAGCATCATTATTTTTGAGGCTTAAGAAAAAAACCAGTTGTCTTCACAATGGATATTTACCTATATTCATCTATCACGGGGTTTTTTTTAGGATCACTTTTGCTTCACAACTATCTGTTAAAAGAGTCTGGAAAGTTTAATGACTGTGATGTAAACTGGATATTTACAAGTTCAACTTATTTTTTTCCCTCTTCTTTACAAACTGACTCGTCTTAGTGTTCTGAACCTTAAAAGGCAGGATTTGTTTATGCAGAGAGTGTTATCAGACATTGGGATAGTCTGTCCAGGGCAGTGGTGGAGTTGTTATCCCTGGAGGTGTTTAAGCATTGGGCATCTGAAACGTAGAGACATGGTTTGGTGTTGACCCTTCAGTGCTGGGTTGAAGGTTGCACTGGATGATCTTTGAGATATCTTCCAACTGGATGTTTTCTGTGACTCTGATTCTGATTTCACCATCTGTTCCTAGTATCCACCTGGAATTTGTTAGTTTGCTTTTGTTGTATTAGTAATCAGATACAAGAATAATTTTGTTTGATTTGGCTATAAATGTAAATCTGGCTTTATGGTATGGGAAGGGGGAAAGAATGCTGATCAGTTGCACGAATTTTTGTGGACAGAGATTCCTAGGACCAGACATTTCTGCTCTCCAGTTATGCTTGGGAGACAACCAAATAAATCATAACTCCACACTTAGGAGCATGGTATGTAGGAACAGAGAAGAAATAATGACATAATATCTAACAGTTATATTCTAGTATAGAAGAGAACTAACTTCCCCTCTATCATGGTATAAAACCATAGAGGACCAAAGAATATTTAAATCAACTTTTTCTATTCACCCATTAAGTTCTTGACAAGATACCTGAGTAGGTCTGTTCCACAGTAATTTAGTAGCCACAAAGGCACCACAGTCTCCAAATGGATTAGAAGAGTGGTAATTTTAAATGCTAAGAACATGTTTCTCCAGAGTAAGATGGGTATTCAAGTCTATTGAAAGATGGTCTGACTGTCTTTACATAGTATGTGGTGCACTACCTACTACATCATTATGTAGTACGTGGTGCAGTACTACTCAAGTATTGACACTTGGGTGGTGACCAGACAAGAATAAAAATGTTTCTACCAGTCCCATTTCAAAATGATTTTGCTTGATGGAAAATCTGTATAATGGGTGGTGCCAAATATTGATTTCTTTTCCTCCTGTATTTCCAAGAGACTCTTACTGCTTTATATTGCCCTTTTT
>VWZI01020082.1:243285-286006 GCA_013396835.1 Psilopogon haemacephalus | reverse complement strand
AGATATAGTATTTGGAACTAAATTTAATTGAATGCTAGACTTTTTTCTTTCTGCCCCTCTGCTGTAATTCCATAAGAAAAAAAAAATAATTAGTTGAACTTATCACAGGACATAGAGCCAGGAGTTTCCTGAATCCCTGCTCTGTTGTTAGACACTTGCCTTGGGAAGTCATTTAATTTCTGTGCTTACAGTGGAAAGCTGTACTTGCTGATTCCTCAGGAGTATAGCACAGCTAATGTTAGCATAGGACTGGGAAGATATATTCTGTTCTGCTTTATCATGTATCCTATAGTCAGGTTCATTAAATCCTTTTTTTAGATTCTGCATTTCAGACATTCTTGTGTCTCTCTGCTTCTTGCCATGATCTCCCTTGACTATACATAGTTTTTTTTCTCTCAAGTTCCATGTGTCTTCCTCTTAATATTTTAGCCTGGCTTCATCTTTCTCAACAGCTGGAGAGACAACATTTATATTCTCTTTTTTACCTGGGATTTGCTTTTGGTTGCTCCTTGCCTTGTTTGCTCCAGGAGAATCCTGCTCTCAAAGACCCTGGATCTCCAGTCTCAGATAGTTTTTGGGCTGTACTCCTTCCTTCCAGCTACTTCTCTGATCAAGTTCTTTGTTTTAATAGCACAGTATCCCATTGCACATACAACTCTTCCATGATGGTAATATTCTGCTATGGGGATCTCTTGAACAAATCTTTCAGTAAGGGTGGTAGTAATGGCATTATCAGAGGACTGTTTAAAACTTCATGTGAATACTTTTGACCTAGTAACTGACAACATGGCTGATGTTATGCAATATACCTGTGAAGCAATATGCACATCATAATGTCCTTGTGCTAATCATTACATATACAGTTCTTTAACTAGGGCACCACAATCTACAGTGTGTACTGTTTTTTCAAGTCCTGGGACTTTGACTGGAACCAGCTTCTTTTATTATTAATGACATCAATAACTTCATCCTTTTTGAGTTTCCTCTGACCAAATATGTGCATTAGTCAGCCTCATTTTTGAAAAACCAAAGCATGTGACTCTTTTTTATATCAATCTTCTCTATCTCTTTTATCTATATCTCTTTTAACTAGTGGGTTTCCTTTATCTTTCCAGACAATGTTTCTATGAACCTGGTCTACCTTAGCATTCACAGCATCCCACGAACCAAGGCAAACCTTCACAGAATCACAGAATCACAGAAACACTGAGGTTGGAAAAAAACCCTCAGGATCACCAAGTGCAACTGATAAGCCTACTCTACAAGGTTCACCCTAAGCCATATCCCCAGGTGCCACATCCAAACACATCCAGGGTTAGTGAGTCAACCACCACCTACTGGGCAGCTCATTCCAATGCCTGACCACTCTTTCTAAATAAATAAATACATCCTAATGTCCAATATAAACCTACTCAGTTGCAGCTTGAGGCTGAGTTCTATGACTAATTACCTGTCCTTTCAGGTAGCTGTAGAACGATGAGTTCTCCCCTCAGCCTCCTCTTTCCCAGCTCCTTCAGTCTCTCTTCAAAAGGTTTATTCTCCAGGCCATTCCTCAGCATTGATACCCTCCTCTGCACTCACTCCAGCACCTCCACATTTCTCTTGTATTGCAGTGCCCAAAACTGAACACAATACTTGAGGTGTGGCCTCATCACAGCTGAGTACCAGGGGGCAATCACCTCCCTACTTCTGCTGGACACAGCATTTTAAACAGAAGGCAAGGTGCCATTGTATTAGAACCTTGTAGTCATAGTTCACAAAGTACCCATTATTCAGACACTACAATTTTTATGTGTGGCTTTCTAAGTTTCCTTTAGAGATGCATCCAATGTGATGTCATTGATTTGCAGTTACTCCAGGAGTTGATCTCTTCACTTGCTGCAGTACATCTGCATGCTAGCTAGAGAGCAAGAGGAGCCCTTTTACCTGTTCTGTTATTTTCCTTCTTTTGTACATGGTGGGAGAGATAGATCTTCAGATTCTATAGCTGTGAAGAATGTAATGGTTATATGTGTGAAAGAGATATTCACAGAAATTAATGTCTCAGCAGGGAAGTGTGGTTTTTTTTAACCCCATCCCTCCTAGTGGCACATCTTTCCTTGCTCTCAAAGTTACAACTTTGTCTCAGTGATTTTTCTCCATGCAGGCTGAGTCTCCTCAGCTCTTATTCAGTCATTCAGCTTCAAGCAACTACAAACCTATAAACCTCCAACATCTTTGAACCAGCCATAACACAGGAATACTTTGCCCATTAAAACAAAGCTCTTGAGACAGGGCACTGATGCCTTTCTTATTGGAAATATCCACTGTTCCCTTGAGCATATTTTTTTTTCAAGAACTGCTTGAATTCTTCTTTTGTTATCTGCCTTTCTTCAACATATGCAAGTCATAAATAGCCTTGCAATCCACCTGGCCTTAAAAGACCATTATGAAGCAAAGTTTACAATGCTAGGGTGAATTAATCCTGAATAACAAATTTTATGGATTTCTACATCACTGCATATGAGCTAGGAAAATACACTTTGAAGATAGATCTATTGTACTGTGTTCAGTTTCCTAGAGAAGTTTTGGTACCCTGTCTGGCTGATTTACAAAGAAAATTCATGTATTTTCTCTACTGCAGAAACTGTGACACTTCTGGATAAGTTTGCCCCCACTGTTATTTAAAATCTGCAGGGTGAAATAATGTCGGTAATATTGGTAACCTTTGACCATACTCTTTTGCTTTCACTCTCCTCTCACATGTATAGAAGAATGAAAAGTAAATCTGCACAATGGTTAATGTGGTTCATCTTCTGAAATGTGTTTCAAGGGTTAGAGCTGGGCTGGCCAATAAACTAGTGACAGATGCTCCCTATTACTCCCTCTCTTTTCCCAAAGGAAAGAGAAAAGGAATAAAGGAAACAGACTTATGACAATAATAACAACATAAAATAAAATATATACAAAACCACATAAACCAAACATCAAACCAAATCCCTGCCAATGGCAACTGCAGCATTGGCAACAGGGGCTGTTCACAAGGTCTTGTAATGACAGGACGAGGGGAATGGGTTCAAATTGGCGGAGGGGAGATTTGAACGGGATGTTAGGAAGAAATCCTTCACAGTGAGGGTGGGGAGGCACTGGAACAGGTTGACCAGGGAGGTTGTGTCTGCTCCCTCTTTGGATGTGTTCAAGGCCAGGCTTGATGAGGTCTTGAGCGTCCTGATCTAGTGGGAGGTGTCCCTGCCTGTGGCAGGGGGTTGGAACTGGATGATCTTCGAGGTCTCTTCCAACCTAGACCATTCTATGATTCTATGATTACCACTGATGCTGTGGAAGATACTGGATAAGTCCCAGACTGGACACAGTGGCAGATGGGAACTGGATTCAGGATCTGGATTCTGGAACAGGAGTCTAGAATGTACAAATTAAGATCAAAGGTAGAATGCACAGAGCCCTCCTTAGATGCTGGACATTGAAGAAGAGAGAGTAGCCCTTGTGATCCCTCAGCTGTATCCTGAACATGGCATTCATGGAATTGAATAGCTCATTGATCAGTTTAGTGTCATTTGTTGTATCCACTTATTCCCACAAGTGTGACCTTTTACTTTCTGCACCTCCAATGTGATACATGAGATTTAGCAGTGATCTTGCTCTGCACAGGAGCAAGAATATACAGGTGCTTTTCTGCATGCCAGTCCTTGGTATCAACTATAAACATCAAGTGCTATCACTTCTAGTGGTTTCATCATCTGTGAAAATATGTTAACTTCAGAAAATGCAGTTACTTAGAAGAGGCTGAGCTGAAAAGTAAAATTACTGAAAATAATTTATTCTATTCCAGCTCAAACCAGGACATTGTGCTTTTTCAGAAACTCTATTAATAGCCGATTCTACACATGTGATAGCTCTTGAGATGACCTGCTCCATGACCTTCCCTGGTACTGAGTTCAGGCTGACAGGTCTGTAGTTTCCCAGATCCTCCTTTCTTCCTTCCATATAGATGGGTTCATTTATGCCAACACTTAAACACAAGGGCACTAGCAGGAAGAGATCTTCACTCCTGAAACAAATTCCAATGGTTTTCACACTAGGGTCTAGCAATGGTTCCCCTTAGTTGAAGAAAGGATGAACAAGAAGCTGCATTGCTCTTTTCACCCTGGCGATAATACAAGGTTTTTCTTAAACTGGCTGTGCACGTGACTGTCTGATTTACTGGGTGACTTATCTGCCACCATATCATCAATTTAGGTGGCAGAACTATATGGAAAAGGAAAGGCATGCACTGTTAAAAGCTTTCATTGAACACCTTTGGAAACATGCTCGTTTTGTTTCACACAAGCTGCTCAGAAATTACAGGCTATCTCATGCTTGGGTACCTTCCCTCCTGTTGATGTGCAGCCCCTTTTCCCCCACAGGTCCTGGTCATCTTGGAGACCTGACAGTGGTGGTAACCTGGTAACTTGGTGGCATCTGCCTTATATAAGAGGCTTAAAAATCATTACTTTCATGCAAAGGAATCTCTGCAAGGAGGTGGGATCCAGAACACTGTAGGGTTTCTTGGAACATCCCTGCATCTGCTGCCTGGTTATCCTCAATGGGAAGGAAAGAAATAGAAACCAGACAGTTATGAAACTCAATCCTTTATTGACTGCCTTTAAGAGATGTTTTTTTTTTCTTGCAGAATTAGCCTGAACTTTGGATGTAAATAAATTTTTTTAGACATTTTAAATCCTGAGTTGGCTGGAAAGCAGACATTTGGACTAAATGGTCAAGATTCATATTCTACATAACCTGCAAAGTACTTTGAACATGAGGCTGGATTGTTGACCCTTAAAAACCCTCAACAGCTGCCAAGACTCATCTCTTTCATTCTGCTCTGTAGGGAGAAGCAGAATGTCTACATGAAGAGTAGTAAGTAGGCTTGGAGTGTCTCTGTGTAAGTTATGTGCCAAGAGAGAGACAAGCTCCCAGGCACCCAGGCATTTGGCACATGTGGTCTGCACTGCATCCCTTGATGGCTTCCAAGCTGTGATGGGAATTAGGCAGAGAGGCCACACTGGGCTGGTTTGGGCATGAAAAAATTATTAACACCATCATCAGGCTACAGTGCCAACATTGCTCACATAACCCTGAGGGGTTCAATGTACTGAATCAGAGGTGTTGTGGGAGGGTTGGAGGCAGATGGAGGAGGAGTTTGCATTCTTTTTTTCCACTTTCTCCCTATGGCCTTTGTTGAACCTGACAAACAAGAGTTACAAGAGATTGCACTGGTGTTTGGCTGGCCACAATTTTTTACATTCCACCTTGTCTCTGGACAAAGCATTTATATAGTCGTCATATAGTAACACCTGATTAAACCTCACAAAACATTAACCTTATTAATATTTAATAGTTATGTGCAAATTACAGTCAGCCAATTAGTTTTCTCTGCAACTTCAGCAGTTTCCCAAGAGACTGATGCTTAAGTACCTTAATTTGTCTCTCTGATGAAGGTGAAACTGTTAAAAGAGTTTTAATTTGTGGTCTAGTTGTCTTTTCAGGTTTTTTTAGGAATCACTTGAGAGATGAGCAGATGAAATGTGTTTACTTTTCTTTTATTTCCTGCAAAAGGCAAATGAAACGTTGATACTGAAGCAAATATAAAGCTTGGTAGTACAAGTAGGTGGTTTCACCTTATGGATATACTTACACCTCCACAAACAAAAGATGTTTTGCTCTTTCTCTAACATTGAATTAGCTGTGGTCTGTATTAATACATTGGTTTATTGCACGCAATTGTCTTCTACCTAAAAAGATCCAGATGTTGACTACTTACTAATAAGATGATCTTTTGCTTTAGCTAAGAAATCAAACTTTTGCCCATTTGTGGTTCAAGGTTATGATGGTCATTTTCCCCCTCATCAGCTTTGGAGCAGAGAAAAGTATGATAGCATATGACAAAGTGCATGGTAAGATGATTCTGTGATCAAATAAAGCTAAAAATTTACAGATTTGATCTTGAAACTGAGTAGGCAATATAAAAAACCAACAGACCAAGGAAAGTGTCTGTTTTAAACTCCTTCACTCTAGTGTAAAGAGGTATTTGACACACACCACACATAGATCTCTCATTTTGCTGATGGTTTCTCAGATATCTGATACAGTGGGAAAACTGACAACAGTTTTTATTTCATTACTTCATTGCTGTTAACACAACAGAGCTGGCCATATCTCTATGTGATGTGATTAAACTATTCTCTAGCACTGCTGACAGCAGGAAACGACTCCATTTAGCTATTCCAGCCAAAGGTCTTGAGATGAGAGCTCATATAGTCATTACCAAGCTTGAGCAGTGCTGTGAGGACTTGATGTTAAAACTCTGCACTAGCACTTTCTGCCTTTCTAATGAGTCTCATCCTCATTAAGACATCTCTATTCTTTCATTTTCTTGCCACCTTAACTTCACTTTGCTTCTTCCGGCATGTATTAACTCATTACAAAACTGATGCCTTTCAAAATGCCTGTATGGACCTTCATTTGTTTTTAAACCCTGTACATGCATTGGTTAATCAGGTGGTGCTTTTATTTGGTATGCTGTTTATTTTTTTAACTGTTTCAAAAATACAAGTAAAGTACTGCCAGGTAAGATGCAGGAATTTCTCTGCAGACTCAAATATATTGTCCTCACATATCACTTAATGGCTCAAAGCAATCACAGTAAAATATCTCAGTGTGAACCAATTGTGTGATCTCTCCTCTGAATACAAGCAGAAAAGTTCCAACATACTGCCGATCCAAAAAAGCAGCATCAAAATAAATATAACCAGCAGATCAGGATAGGTGATTCTGCCACTCTGCTCAAGTGAGACCTCACTTGCAATACTGTGTCCAGCTCCGGGGCCCTCAACACAAGAAGGACATGAACTTGATATGGAGGTCCAGAGGAGGGCTACAAACATGATCGGAGGGCTGGAGCACCTCTCCTGTGAAGACAGGCTGAGATAGTTGGGGAAGTTCAGCCAAGAAAGCACTGAGGAGACTTCCTAGTGGCCTTTCAGTATCCAAGGAAGTTGGAGAGACTATTTACAAAGACATGTAACAATAGAACAGGAAGTTTTAAACTAGAGAAGGGTAGATTTCAATTGGACATTAGGAAGAAGTTGCTTAGTATGATGGTGGTGGAACACTGGAACTGATTGCCTAGGGTGATGGTGGAGAACACATCCCTGGAGACAGTCAAGGTCAGGCTTGATAGGGTTCTGATTAGTCTAACTTATTTGGAGATGCCACTGTTTGCTGAGAGGTGTTTGGACTAGATGATCTCTAGAGGTCACTACCAACCCAGTGCATTCTGTGATTCCATGAATCCATGCAGTGCAGGAGAACTATCACTATCATAGCTTTTTTCACAGGAGTAAGCAAATTACTGTCAAGATTGGGATAAAACCAATTCCTTTTAAAATGCTAATCCATTTCATAGCATTATTTGTTATTTAAAATCATTATCAAGATGGCAGCTTATGCCCTGTTATCACCTGTGATTTCTCCCGTGTCTTCAAGGCATGATGTTACTTTTTAGGGTTATGCTTGGACTTGCACAAAATGTTGTTAGTCCCGGTTCAAATTCAACCTGACATCCCAAATGCAGTGAGGTTAGTGGTTTCATCATAGCCTCAAGTGCACAGTAGTATGCTGAATAAACCCGCACACAGAATTCTGCTAAATTTGGACTCTAAGGGGGCCCTAGCACTGAGTTACTATGGAAACAGAATTCTTCTTTTCTTTAGAAAGAAATTCCCCCTAGGTTCAACAGTGTGAAAATATTCCCTATATTCCACCTCAGCAATGTTTCCTTCCATTATTCTTTTGTGTCCACACTTCCGTAATAAAAATTTAAAGGTGACTTTTTTGACTTGTCCACTTAATATTCGATTTGATGACTAAGACTGTGTGATAACGGAACTGAAGGAAAAAAGCAGTGCTTTTCCCTCAAAGCTGTTTGGATAGCCATATACATATATATATATATATATATATATAAAAATAAATGCTGATGACTTCCAGGATGAGCAGAACACAGACTGTTTGCTCTTCAGTCGATTATGTAGACATAGGAGGAGTCTCTTTCTAGCAAGCTGTCACATACAGGCTGAAATCTGATTCTGCACATTATATTTGCCATTCCATCTGGGTCTCAGGATGAAAGATTTTATGACAGAACACAAATATAAGATTTACAAGATGAGAATACCTGGACAGGATGGTTGTAAATAGAGAATTATGTCTACACAGAAGTTGGACAGAGGCTTGGGCAGGATGGTGTTTTTTCCTGGGACTATATTTGCAATAAATACATTTTGAGAAGTAGTTTTAGGAGGAACTGTGGGAAAGCTGCACAGGAAGAGAACCAAGCTAAGCATTAATGAAAGGTGCTGTGGTACAGGAAGGTAGAAGGAAGCAAAGAGACCTCTGTGTGTGTAAAAGAAGAAACTATGTAAGAGCACAGAGTGTGAGGGAGCAATCTGGACTTGAGAAGAGAAAGAGATTAACATTCAGTCAGAGGAGAAGTTCTGAGGCTTTAGCGTAAGAAAGTGCAATTATGTTTGTAAGTGGACAGCTCACCAGCAGATAGACTGAGCAGTTGAAGAACGCTTCTCACTCGTGTACCTGTGTGATACTTTAGAGCAAGACAGATGCTCCTTCTACCTCTTCCAAAAGGGATAAAAGAAAACACTCTCACACAAAGGATTGGAGAGGATTGGAACATTTCATAGAATCATAGAATGGTTTAGGTTGGAAGAGACCTCAAAAATCATCCAGTTCCAACCCCCTGCCACAGGCAGGGACACCTCCCACTAGAACAGGTCACTCAAGACCTCATCCAGCCTGGCCTTGAACACCTCCAGGGAGGGAGCAGCCACAACCTCCCTGGGCAACCTGTTCCAGCATCTCACCATCCTCACTATAAAGAACTTCCTCCTAACATCCCACTTAAATCTCCCCTCTGCCAATTTAAACCCATTACCCTCATCCTGTCATTACAAGACCTTGTGAATACTCCCTCTCCAGCCCTCCTGTAGGTCCCCTTCAGATATTGGAAGGCTACTATATACCATTTAAATGGAAATGCCATTCAAAACCACATAAAACATTACAAAGCATATAAAAGACACAATATCCGTAGTCTGGGCTTAACACAGAGCCCCATAAAGCAAAATTTCACACAACCCCCCACTTTAAACCAGGAGATTGTCCAATTTGATCACAGGTTGAACAAGCAAGTCCTTTAAAAATTGTTACTAACTCCAGCATAACTTTAACTTTATATTCAAATATAAACACATTCTATTTTTTCCTGGTCTGTCAACTTTATCTCCTCTCTTGTAAAGATGACTTGAACATACATTTTTTAAAAAATCTGATTTGTTTTGGTAGTGAAAAAACACTGATGAAAAATATTGAAACTCTCTCCATATAGCCCAACTAATCTTCAACAACAATTGATTATCCTTGCTTTGGTAAGTCAGGTTTGTAAGGTCATACAAAGACAAAGGAAATTAGATAATTATAGACTTACACTCCATGAAGAATTTCCATTCATTCCTGTAAATAGAAAGCAAATAATATAAATTATGTGTGGCACAGAGCAACACTGCAACCTTGGAAGAGTGTTAGCACACATAGTCTACATAATGTGGAGAGCATAGACAAACTTCCATTGCCATGTAATATGCATCTGTACAGCCAATGGCCAGGTTCTTTGCGCTGTTGAGGATATCTCCAATTCTCCAAGGTGTCTATTGGAGTCTTGCCCTTGGAGAGAGCCTGTAGGACAGAAAGCTGGTAGAAGCAGATTTATTTCTAGCTGTGAAACAACTTTCATGTTGTCAGTAGACACTTGGTTGCAAAATGTGGCAGATCGGGAAGTTATCTGCCCACACACACTTTTGAAATAACCCAGGCTAGACTCAGCTGGCTGGAAAATTCNTCTGGGCAACCTGATCTAGTTGAGGATGCTCCTGCTTACTGCAGAGAGGGTTGGACTAGATGACCTTTGGAGGTACCTTCCAACCCAGAAGATTCTGTGATTCTAGCTTTGGCAATGAAACTTGTCCCTTTCACCCTGCCCCAAAACTTGTTGCATGGTCAGAACAGTCAAGTAGNATATTTACAATATATTACAGATATTTACAGATATATACACTAAAAAGGTAATACACAAACACTGCACCCCTCCAAGAGATCAGAGTCCCCAAGAGGGGCTTCCAACCACACTACCACCTTTCCCCCACTGCCCATTCTTATCCCAATATCTGCCTTACATGCCAGGTAAGAGAGGTAGATCAGCCAGGGAAGGTTAGAAGCAGGAATTGGTTACTTGGGTTACACAGATCCATCTAGAAGTCAGAGAGAGATCAGCAGCGAGAGCGACCCTGAGCAGCTCTGCCTCATCTATGTTTTGATTCTTACTTTTGTATGTCTCAGTAAGCAAATGAGTGAAGAAGACATCATGAATGTTTTTCTTTCTCAGCCTATAATCTAATTTCTCATTAAAATCATCCAATTAGCCTCAAACCAGCACACAAAAGAAAGAAGCAGGAGATACTTTTTGTTATAGCTAAGTCACTTTTTCTTGTTCCCCCTCTATTACCTTGTAAAATGTCAGTTGTGAGGACCACAGTAGCTCTCCTAACTCCTTAAGGGATGTCCAAATCTGAATTCCTAGACCAGTGTCTTTGTCATGGGAAAACATCATACATCAGAGGATAGGAACTGAAGTCTCATACAGAGGATTTCACTTAGTCAAATTCTGTGTCCAGCTGAGAATTCTGTGTCCTTTTCTGAGAATTCACTCTTCCTGTTACTAATTTCTACAATTAGAGGTCGACTATTTCAACATCTTCTGTGTGTTAGGAATAAGCTTTTGAATGTTAGGAACAAGTACTTTACCACGACAGTAGTGGAACACTGAAACAGGTTGCCTGGGGAGGTGGTTGAGGCCCCATCCTTGGAGATATTCAAGGGCTCAGCAGCACTCTGGGCAACCTGATCTAGTTGAGGATGCTCCTGCTTACTGCAGAGAGGGTTGGACTAGATGACCTTTGGAGGTACCTTCCAACCCAGAAGATTCTGTGATTCTAGCTTTGGCAATGAAACTTGTCCCTTTCACCCTGCCCCAAAACTTGTTGCATGGTCAGAACAGTCAAGTAGAGACTTTTGGAGAGATTTTCAAAGGTGCAACTGGTATGTGGGTGTTAATGCCTCATTTACTAGTGCTAGTCAAAGACACCTTCTTGTTTGTGCTGTTGGTTTCATAACAAGAACGAGGTCTAAGACTTTGTGGTATTTCTGACTCCACTTTGAAAATAGTTTCAAACAATATTTGAGGAGACTAAATCTCCAAAGTGACACATAAACAGTTTTCCCTGGCAAAATCCCTATCACTCCTCTTACTGATCAAAGGCAGAGAACCCTGCAATAGGAAGTCTGTGTAGTAATCCTGGAGAAAATTGTACATTTAAGAAATAAAATTATTGTAAAAAATGAAGATAATAGTACTTAAATGATATGCTACAGGTAACAGAGAGTCTCTGCCTATGGCAGCCCTTAGTTTTATTTTGGAAAGAGAGTAGAAGTGTGTTACAAGTTTCCATGATGCAAAGGAATACAAGCTTTAACAAACTGACGCTTTTATTTTTTCCATGTTTTGGTTTTTTGTTTGTTTTTTTTTTTGTATTTTAAAAATTTAACAATCTAGACATACTAGCTGAATTCTCCTAATCAGTTTTATTATCCAAAATCTGAAAAAAAAAAAAACCCAAACCCAACAGACGGCTCATTGCAATCATAGATTTGTGGGTGGGTGTTTTTTTAGCAATGACACTACTATGGCTATTTGAAATACCATGTATACCAAATTGACTTTTGAAATTAATTTCAGGGATATTAACTTCTGATAAGTGTATAATTTAATTTTGATTACAAAGTGTATTGATGTCACCAGGAGGTACCTAACAGAAGGTTTATAGAACAGTTTTTTTTCAGCTGAATGAGGCTTATAGAAGGGAATCATCTGAGCATATTTTAATGCTTTGTAATTTTGATTGATGCTTGTTGCATTAGTAGCAATCCAAGTACTATATCCCTTAAGACTCCTTTCTAACATATTTTTAGAAAATCTTAGGTCTGTTGAAAAATCAGTGTCTAGTTCTCAGAACCTTTGTGGGACATAGAATCTTACCAAAGGATTAGGTGCACCATTAGAAAGAGCAGTTGGAAGTGGGTTAGGAGCTTCCTGCCTTCCCCCCAGTTAAAGTTTAACAGACTGGCTCAGATGGCTTGAAGTAAGATAAAGCTGTATTTTACACCAAGCTAAATTTACAAAGATATATACAAAATACATTTACATGTATTTACAATTATATGCAATTTAGTAATAATACGGAAATCCATCCTTCTCTGTCCTGGGCAAAGAAGGCCCAGAAGGGGCCAACACCACTCTCTCTCTCCCTAGGGAGCAAACAACACAACCAGCAAAGCTCAACTGTTATTTGGTCAGCCAAGGTCAGTGAAGGAGTTAGAAAGAGAAGCAAAGCAACAATAAATAGATCCAGTGCCCAAGAACAAAGAGAAGAAAATTATTTCTATATTGGCTTTTTATACTTCTTAGGAAATCATAGAATCATACAATCCGTCAGGGTTCGAAGAGACCACAGGATCATCTAGTTCCAACCCCTCTGCCATGGGCATGGACAACTCACACTGGATCAGGCTGTCTAGAGCCTCATCCAGCCTGGCCTTAAACACCTCCAGGGATGGGGCTTCTACCACCTCCCTGAGCAATCCATTCCAAGGTCTCACCACCTTGATGGTGAAGAACCTCTTCCTAACATCTGAATCTATTCATTTCTAGCTTTGTTCTCTTCTCCCTAGTCCTATCACTACCGGACATCCTAAAAAGTCCCTCCCCAGCTTTCTTGTAGGCCCCCTTAAGATACTGAAAGGTCACAATGAGGTCACCTCAGAGCCTTCTCTCCAAACTGAGCAGGCCCAACTCCCTCAGTCTCTCCTCATAGGACAGGTGCTCCAGTGCTCTGATCACCCTTGTGGCCCTTCTCTGGACATGTTTCTGCTCATCCATATCCCTCTTGTAATAGGGTCCTGGTATGATTATTAGTAATTGATTATGAATTATTAATATTTTATTAATATTATATTTCATTAATAATAATCAAAATTTTGGGAAAGTTCCCTGAGGTTCTTTGGGTGTTCAGTCGATAAGAGGCAATTACACAAAGTTTATTACTAAACACAGAATCAAACAGTTTAAACAGTTTAAACAGCCAGAACTTGGTAAACAGGGAACTTGATAACAGAAAATCCTAATCCCGACTATACTCACAGACAGGATAGGTACAGAGTGTCCTGAAGGAGGAGGAAAGGTTTGCCTTGCTGCTGCTGCAAACTGCAATGCAGGCTGCAAACACGTGGCCGCTGTGAAAGAGGTGAGAACAGCTGTCCCGCTTCGGTAGAACACAGCAGGAAAAGAAGCAACGGTTCTAAGTCACCCTCCCTTAAATAGACTATTTTGAAGGGTGAAACTGGCCAATGGGTATTAGCATCCATTGGTTTGGCCAATGAATTCAAAGTCCTGTGCCTAGGTGTCCACCCTAACACTTGAGGGACAGCACAAGATGCCTGACTTGATCATGTGCCACTGGGCTTTCTCAGACCAAACCCCATTTGTTTGCTCACATCCTGCAATTCCTGGACCTTGCTACAGGAGGAGGAGAGCAGGGGTCTGAACCAATTTGGGCAGGATTTATGCCCTACCAGGACAGGCTCCAAAACTGGATGCAGTACTCCAGGTGGGATCTTACCAGTGCAGAGTAGAATGGAAGGATCACTTCCCTTGCTCTGCTGATCACGCTTCTCTTGGTGCAGCCCAAGATCTGGTTGGCTTTCTGGGCTGGAAGAGCACATCAACAGCTCATATTGAGCCTCTCATCTACCAGGACCCCCAAGTCCCTCTACCCAGGGCTGCTCTCAAAATCAGTCGCTGCCAGTATATATTGGTGCTTGGATTGACTCAACCCAGGTGCAGGACCTTGCACTTGGTCTTGTTGAACTTCATGAGGTTGGCTTGTGCCCACCTCTCCAGCCTGTCGAGGTGCTGGATGGATCCTTTCCCTCCAGCATGTCAGCCACACCACACAGCTTGGTGTCATCAGCAAACTTGTTGAGGATGCACTCAATGCCTCTTTCTAAAATTAATGATGTAGACTTTATCATTGTTCTTCTTTCACAACCAGTGCCCCACTCAGATTCTGCACTGAACTTGCAGGAAAGTACCAATTTCTCTTATTAGAATGTTCCAATAAGTCTTAAACTACCACAGCAGTGCATGAAGAAGGAGCACTGACGGTAAGAAGTCACTCTGAAATAAACTAAAATCTTCATTCCGAATCCATTTCTATGTTTCCCAGTTAGAGTTTTCCACTTGTACCAGTTTGAGGCCATGAGCTACCCAGAACTAGAGGACAGAAGTGACTCTTACTCCTTTTGAAGAGTAAGGATGAAGATACTGCACACTGATTAGAAGTTTAAAGAGATTCTATTTACTCGTGCATATATGCAAAAGGCAATCAGGTAAAATGGGTACATCCACAAGCTAAGCCAAGTCTATCAGACTAAAACCGTCTAGAATCCTCCATCCCTTCCATCCCCAGCAGGCCTGAGAATAGGCCATAATTGTCCTCCCACCCACCACCATCTTAAGCCTACAAAGCCTCAGCAGGCTGCATGACATGGCATAGAAATTCCTTGCCAGCTAGAAGCCATCTCTCCCACACAAACCATGAGATAAGGAGAGACTCATGCACTTCCTAGAGAAAAGAAGTGAAGGGAGGGGAGTCAGGCAGGGAAGAGAGGGAAAGGAAAGTGATATCAGCCAGGCACTGGCTTATAAACTGTGACACCAGAAAATGGAATAGAATAACAAACTCACAACATCCTGGGATGACCAAGTCTATCCCCTGGGACAGGTCTTGGTCTCTGCAGTTTTCTCAAGGGAACCTGGGACCCCCTGAAGCCACCACACTACTAGATCACAGACACACAGAATCACAGAATCTGTCTGGGCCTCACACACACACACTGTCAGCTCATGTTGAGCTTTTCATCAACCCAGACCCCCAGGTCCTTTTCCTCAGGGCACCTCTGCTACGAGGACAGGCTGAGAGAGTTGGGGCTTTTCAGCCTGGAGAAGAGAAGGCTTCGGGGAGACCTTATAGCAGCCTACCAGTATCTGAGGGGGGCCTACAGGAGGGCTGGGGAGGGCCTCTTCACAAGGTCTTGTAATGACAGGACAAGGGGGAATGGGTTCAAATTGGCGGAGGGGAGATTTGAACAGGATGTTCGGAAGAAATTCTTCACAGTGAGGGTGGTGAGGCACTGGAACAGGTTGCCCAGGGAGGTTGTGTCTGCTCCCTCCCTGGATGTGTTCAAGGCCAGGCTCGATGAGGCCTTGAGCGACCTGATCTAGTGGGAGGTGTCCCTGCCTATGGCGGGGGGTTGGAACTGGATGATTTTTGAGGTCTCTTCCAACCTAGACCATTCTATGATTCTATGATTCTATGATTCTCTCCAGCCACTTGCCACCCAGATGTCAGAAGAGTGTGGTTGTTGCAGCAGTGCACACTTCTGTGTACAATCTGTTGTTGAAGTGAGCAGATATGCAGAAGAGTGTCCCCATAAAAATGGTGCAAATCACAACTTTTACAAATAGTCAGGGTTTATGAAGATCTGTAAGAACATTTCTGATTTTCTTACATCCAGATAATGAGTGGTTTGCTCACAGTTACAGGAGGTCTGTGGCAAAGAAGAAAAAGAACCCAATGCCTGACGATTATTTGGATTAATTTTTGAACCCGGTCCAGGACCATCAACACATAATCATTCTTCTAGTTTTTACTAATTGTGATTTACACCAGTTTTCTGTTTATTTGGCAGCAGTTCTTGGTACTTTGTAAATATCACGCTTTGGACCAGACATCCTGAAATCTAGTCCAATGCGCTTGAAACCTTCATCATAGTGCAATGATTGGTAATATGTCACTGTATGGGTGTAATTCCATACTGCATTGTGCCAGCTGTGCAAGCACATATGGAAGTATCAGAGAATGTTGGGTTTCCTCAGAAATTGTCTGTGAGGGGGTGTCAGAATCCAGAAAAATATTTAAGCTCTAACTCTAAACTGGCACATCCTACTGTTGCCTTGTTGTTTAGCTAATTCAGTTCCACACTGAATGGGCTTTAAGAAAAAAAAAAAGGGGAGACACACCTGGAGACTATTCCTGCATTTTTCAGCTCTCACTCTTTCCTTGTTCTTCTCCTGTGATGCTTAAACCAAGTTAACATTCAGTGTTTCACTGCTCATATTGCCAAAGCACCCAGGGAGCCTGACACATGAATCAGAAAAGCACAGTACAAGCACAGATCAGAAGGCTGTCTCAGTTCCAAAGACCTTACAACTGAGGTGAAAAGCCTGGGAAAACAGAGAGACTTGGGTAGATGGAGAACAAAGGAAACAAGAAGCTGATGTTGGCTAGGTAGTAAAACCATCATACAAGGAGGCAAATCTTGGATTTTTTTTTTTTTTAATTATTATTATTTTTCCAATGCATAGTGGGGGACTAAATTGTTTTAGAAAGTTTAGACGAGAAAGGTGAATTAGTTTTCAGGTGTCAGGGAACTTTTCTCCCCAGCATTAGATGTGGCATGAGAAAAAGGCACACAAAGATTAGAATTTTTAACATTGGCCACTCAGAAGGAGAATCTCCCTCTGTCACTGAATTGGAGATAATGACCAAGGGCAGCATTCAGAGGGCATTGACAGAGAAGAGAAGCCTCTATTAGATGCAGCAGGGAAGTGAAAGCCCACGCTGGTATCACAGAGAGAAGGATGATATGGTCAAATTGATGAGATGGAAAAACTATCTTGTGACAGCATCTAGTATGAATCAGAACAGACCAAGTCAGGATCTGTCGTGGCCGAAGAGAAGACAGAATTTAAAGAGATGATGAGCTTGGGAAAATGCTTAATCAGTATTGATGGCTAGCACAGACTTCACCTTTGAGACACTGCACACAAAGAGTTTAACAAGAGAGAAACAGGAGAAGAAAAGGGATTTTAGAGAGAATGCAGTTCTCCTAAGTCACATGAAAGGTCAGTACCATATTCAAGAGCAGGATTTAGGACTGCCGATTTCCAGCACAAATTTCTACTTGTTGAATCATCCATTGCTTGGGAAATAGTTTATTTTTGTAGCTCTGTGAACTTAGCATGAACTTTGCATGTTTTTACAATACCATAATTTGCAGAGCTCCAGACTGAGAGCAGATGAGTCACGTTATTTAGGCAGAAAAGGATGTGCTACAGTACCATGGCAAAATCCCCTTTCCTTGAGGATGAAATCTTCTCTCCTCCCACAAAGCTACTAGTATGTTTCAGAACTCCACATCCACTGGCAAATATATCACTTATTTTGGCATTTAATTTCAGCATGACTACTTCAAGATAATATAAGGCATTAAAGCTGTCAATATGTTTGAGTGACAAAGACAGAACTGAAACTGTTACTCTCTTTTCCCCTTCCAAGTGACAAACATAATTTGTATTATGTGCCGAGTATAACTTACTGCAGTGCAACGAGAAACCTTTACAGTTTGCTTCAGCCATATGCCCATGCAGATGCAAGCTGTGTCTCTAAATGTGTTTGTGCAGCACCAGGCACCAGGAGGCCCTAATCCTCCGACAAGATTCTTCTGTGCTCATTATTTTGAGTGATATTTTGAAAAGTAATAGGAGAGGATGATATATTTAAGAGCCCCTTTAAGCTGCAGTACAGCACAATGATTTGAGCTGGTGCATTGCTTTCATCTGCTCCTGCTGCTTCCCCACAAGATTCTCCTCTCAAAGAGAAGCAGGAATTTTCTAAGTCATACAGCTTTGAAAAGTAAGTTTGTCTGTGCACGAGCAGGGGGAGGTCAGGACCAAGAGCAGAGATTGTGGTTCTGTGTACAATTTCACTCTGTCCTTTATGTCCGGCCAGGTTTTTACCTTCCACATCATGCACTGCCCATATCTTCCCATCTTCAAATCACTGACAGTTTGAAGTATCAACCAGAGCAGATCTGTCATCATCAGAAGTCCAGTCACTATGCTCAGCATCTTTACAAAGGATCTGATGCTGCTCTAAAGCATGTGAAATAGTACTTCAAATTCAAAGAAGAAGCAGAATTTTCCTTTTGAGGTAGGGAAAATTGTGGTTAAAGAGGTATATTTAAGCAAGGGCAGAGGCCAAAGAAAGCTAAATGGTGGGCTCTAGTAAAACACACCTGCATCTCTAGAGGCCATCTCCTCACCACTGTTTGAACCATTCCAACTAGTATTTTCCGATCTGAAGCTGATCAGGAAGGAACCAAGCCTATGCATGGACAGCAGCCAGTTTCTGCCATTTGGCTTTCAGGATCAGTGACTGCCCTGCTTTAATTTATCAATATGGACATAAATACAATATCCATATAATTGTTCAGGTAACTGCATTCTGTTACACTTGATTTCTTGTTCCCAGTCCTTCAGGTGAAAGGTTCATTCTGCTTTTGCAGTTAGGAAGTCAGGGAGTTGAGGGCAATGGGATGGAGTCTAGTTGGAGGCCTGTAACTAGTGGAGTCCCACAGCAGTCAGTACTGGGAGCAGTTCTGTCTGATGATATATTCATCAATGACCTGGATGAGGGCACAGAGTGCACTGTCAACAAGTTTGCTAATGACACAAAACTGGGTGGAGTGGCTGCCACACCAGAAGTCTGTGCTGCCATTCAGTAACACTTGGACAGGCTGGAGGGTTGGGCAGGAAGAAATTGAATGAAATTCAACAAAAGCAAGTGTAGAGTCTTGCACCTGGGAAAGAACAACCCCAGGGATCAGCATAGGTTGAGGTCTGAACTGTTGGAAGGCAGTGAATGGGAAAAAGATGTGAGGGTCCTAGTGGAGAGGAGATTGCCTGCGAGCCAGCAGTGTGCTCTCGTGGCCAGGAGGGGCAATGCCATTCTGAGGTGTAGTGAAAGGACTGTGGTTAATAGGTCGAGAGACAGAACACTGGAACAGGCTGCCCAGGGGATTTGTGGAATGTCTCCCTCTGGAGATATTCAAAACCCAGCTGGATGTGTTCCTGTGTGATCTGGTATAGCTGATCCTGCTGTGGCAGGGGGGTTGGACTGAATATCTTTCGAGGTCCTCTCCAGCCTCTGAAATACTGTGATTCTGTGAATCTGATTTCCAGCCTGAATGACATTCTCTGTCCTTTTTAAAAAAATTAATTTCTCTGTAACTTTCCAATTTGAAACTCTCTTGTGTGAGAAGAGACTTAAACCATCATATTTGCTCATTTTCATGGGAGCTTGGTAGTGGCTTAGCATTACTCTCTTCCCTAGAACTCCTTGTTCAGTGATTACTATGATTACTTTCTCATAAGGCTTTCTGTTGAAGGTTCAAAAAGAGGCTAGAATTGACTAATACTCCATTTCACCTCCTCCATCATTTAAATCCGTGATACAATGTCTTACAGAAGCCATTTCTTTTATTGGTCCCTAAAGTTTTGTTTTCTTTTCAAATGGCTGTTTTCTTTTTTTCGATTTGTGTTTTTATAGCAAAAATTCAATCAGAAGTCTGATTCACATTTTCAAGTGTAATGTTATTTTTGAAAGCAGTTTATTGTTGAAAGTGGCATTTCCGGAACAGCAATCTGAACTGTGGGGAACTAGAAATACCCTAGGAGGATCAGTGACTTATAAAATAACATAATTTTTTTTTAAGGCAGGGAAAAATATCAGATGAATGAGCAAGTTTAGGAAAACCAGCAGAACTCAATTAATTTCCTTGCTAGCCTTGCTAGTTTTTACTTCCCTGAAGCTATTATTAAGAAAGTAGGAACACTGCTAAAACAATAGAATAAAATAATTAAAATATCCTTTAGAAATCTGCTTCAATTCCATAACAGCACTTTTCCTTTACAAGAGGGACACATATTGCAATTTCCTCAGATGACCAAATTCACTTTTCAGAACCTCTAATGTGTGTTGCAATAACATCTTACTGCGTCCTACTGCTATGTTATGTTATCTGCTCCATCCTTCCTCCAGCAAAGTATTGCCGGGGATTTATGTAGCTTCGCATCTTTTGTGTGATGTATGCCAGGGGCATGAGGAGCATTAGGATAACTTGGAGGAAGGTCAAACCCTTTTAATTCCTGTGAACCAATCTTGAAAGATTAAGTGCTGGACAGACTTGGGAGGCCAGAAGAGTGGAGTGATAAGAGTAGGAAAAGTAGTTTCCTAATGGTTGGAAGCATTTGTGGACACAAATACATTAGGAAGAACATGAACTTGACCAAAAAAAGTTGCTTCAAATGATAGCCATCTCATATTTCTGAAGTGTGTTTTATTTGCAAAGATTTGTGAAAGGCAGAGGAACGCACACCAAATGCCTGCTCAACAACATATAGGACTAAGAAAAATCAGGGATTTTACAGGCGAATAACTGCCTGAAGGTTGGACTGAAAGAATTACAATAAATGAGATTACATCAGGCTGGTGGTCAGTCATCAGTGGAGTTCTCCAGGGCTCAGTTTTAGGGACAATGCTCTTCAAAGTTTTTTTGTAAATTATCTGGACATAGAAATAGAATGTACCTTAAGCAGGTTTATCAAGGACACTAAATTAGGAGGAGCTTTGGAGCCCCTTGAAGATAGAGATGCCTTACAGAGAAACATAGATATACCAGAGAGCTGGCCAATTCCCAACCCTATGAAATTTAACAAGAGCAATATTCTCCACCTGGGACAGGGTAATCCTGGTTATATATACAGTAAGAGGGATGAGAGGCTGTAGAGAAGCTTTGCAGGAAGAGATCTGGGGACCTGGGCTGATGACAGATCTGAAGGAAGAGATTTGGGGGTTTTGGTCAATGACAAGTTGAATACGAGTTAACAGTATGCCATGGCAGGTAAAAGGGCTAACTGGAATGCATCAAGCACAGCATAGCTTCCAGATCAAGAGTGGTGACTGTCCCGTTCTACACTGCACTAATGCAGCCCTACCTCAAGTACTATCTGCAGTTTTGTGTGCTTCAATATAAGGACATCAAATTATTACAGTGTTTCCAGAGGATGACCAAGTTGGTCAAGTATCCCACAGGCAAGACTTACAAGGCTGAGATCACTTGATTTGTTCAGATTGGAGAAGAGAAGGCTGAGGGGTGGCCTTATCATTCCCTCATGGAGGGCAGCAGAGAGAGAAGTGCTGATCTTCTCTCTCTGGTGACCAGCAATGAGACATGAGTAAGTGCAATGAAATTGCATCAGGGACAGTTCAAACTGGACATTAGGTAAAGGTTCTCCACTGAAAGTGAGGTTGGTCACT
The DNA here is from genome assembly GCA_013396835.1 of Psilopogon haemacephalus. NCBI lineage: Eukaryota > Metazoa > Chordata > Aves > Piciformes > Megalaimidae > Psilopogon > Psilopogon haemacephalus. The sequence continues at coordinate 264,557 of VWZI01020082.1, read as the reverse complement.
GGAACAGGTGGTCATGACACCAAGTCTATCAGAGTTCAAGGAATGTCTGGATAGTGTTCTTAATCATATGATTTAGTTTTAGGCAGTCCTGCGAGGAGAATGGAGTTAAGCTCTCCTTCCAACCTGAGATATTCTATGATTCTATGCTTCCGTATAGGGCAGGAGAGTGAATAAGCAAAGTTATAGGTACTAAACTGTTTCATTTTCTTCAGAAAATTGTAACAGCCCAAGATCTGTAGATGTTTGTGTTTGTCTGATACTAACCATGATGTTAAAAAAAAATGCACACCATGATTTATTCTCAGTATCATCATGTTGCAAAAAGCACACATCAAGACAGGTACCTGTGACCTTAGTTTATAACCATCACCTTGTTCATATTCCTGTAGTGTTTGTTTCTTTTGTCCAGTTCTTGGTACATAAATATATTATAGAACACAGAAGATCAGCAGTCCCTTGTGTTGAGTCGGAATTTAGGACAAGAATGCTGGGTTTCACAGATGCTACCTTCTTGTGGTTTGGCCCTGGTGAATTTACTTTACTTCTTGTTACTTTTCTTTCTCACCTGTAAAACAGAAACAACTGTAGCTGTCAGCCTCCTGTATCGTCATGTGTGAATATATTCACACATTATAGTAGTGAGATCAAAATGGTTGTGTTAGCAGCTAAAGGAACTGGGGTTGTTTGGTTGGGAGAAAAGGAGGGTTGGGGGTTGACCCTATAAGTCTTTACAACTACCTGAAACGAAGTTGTAGCAAGGTGGGTATTGGTCTCTTTTTCCTAGTAACAAGTGATAAGCTGAGAAGAAATGGCCTCAAGTTTAGATTGGATGTTAGAAGAAAATTCTCCACTGAAATGTTCTCAAACACTGGAACAGGCTCCCAAGGGACATGTTCAAACCCCCATCCCTGCAGGTGTTTAAAAGATGCATAGATGTGGTGCTAAAGGGCATGACTTAGCACCAGACTTGGTAAAGTTAGATAATGGTTGCACTCAATATTAGAGGTCTTCTCCAGCTACAATGATTCTGTGAATATGATACCTAGGTCCCAGTGGCAGCTTTGATTTGCTGTTACTGCCACCCAGACAATAAAAGTCTGCCATATTCTTCATTGTTTTCTTGATAATTAACCATTTGACAGTTATCAGATCCAGTTATAGGCCTTTTATTGATGAGTTGAAGCAATTCTCCAACATTAAGCTCAAGGAATTCATCATGAATTCCTGTTTCCTGGTTTAGGCTTCAAAACTGACAGTTGGGGGAAAACAGTACTTTTTTTCTTTTTCTCTTTGGCTTTAAACTGTGGAAGTCTAGGATGAAAATTAATAAAAACTAGGAAAATCTGGATCCTTCAAAGCCAGATTCTGTTTCAGACTACAGCTACATTTTATATTACCTTGCAACACTAGTGTGAAATGCAGTACTGTATATTGTCAAGTAGTAATTTCTAGTGGAGCTAAGATGAAGAAAAAAATATTTACTGTTAATCATTTGAGTCAAGAGAAAGTAGGTGAAAAAGAAGTCAGAGACTAAATGCCAGATTGACTGTAAACTATTTATTACAGTTCAGTGGCTACCTCACATTATTTGGAGTTTTCAATATTTCTCAAACTCATTTGTTTCTTTAAATTAGAGAAAGTATTTAACCAAGGATTTTCAATTAATTCTCTGCATGTTAAGATCAGAACACAACAATATTTGAACTCTGAACACGGCAGTGTGTGTTATAATTTGGTTTCATAAGCTGGATCTTATCTATTAAAATAAACACATTAATAAAATGTGGCAAGAAGGAGATGAATACATGAATATAAAGCCGTGATAGACATTTTTCTATTGCAGACTGTTTATTTCTGAAGATCAAGTCTTCAAGAAGATTAAACAATGCTGGAGAGATAATTAAGCCAAAAAAACTAATAGGCACAAGCTTAAGAAGATGCTGATATGATAGAGGAATGTTAGCAGAGCTGCAAATTAGCAAACAGAGCTAGAATGTCCTTGGTTCTTGTGTGAGTTTGAGGCATACAGGGCTGCAACATTGCAGGGGCTGTCCTCTTGCTGCTCACATCCACATCTGAAGCACTCCACAGGGGTAGCACAAAGTGAACCCCACTGCATTTTAGTATGGGAAGGATGAGATAGAAGCTTATTGCTCACCAGGCTATTGCATTTCTTGGGGCTCTATCTTGGCTGCTTCAAGCCTGTGCAACCAGTACAGAGGTGAAATTCCTCAATCTGGTTCCTGGGAAGCATCAGCTATGAGGAGTGGGGAATCACCAAAATCACAGAATCATTGAGGCTGGAAAAGACCTCTGAGATCATCAAGCCCATCCTATAACTTCACATCAGCTAAACCATGCTACCAAGTGCCACATCCAATCTTTTCTTAAAGACCTCCAGGGATGGTGACTCAAGCACCTCCCTGAGTAGTCCATTCCAGTGACTATTCACCCTTTCCATGAAGAAGTGCTTCCTAACATCCAACCTAAACCTCCCTTGCCACAGCTTCAGACCATGCCCTCTTGTCCTGCAGGGTTCCTACAGAGCATGTTCTTGTGCTGTATATAAGCCTGGCTTTCGTGCAAAACATTCACCTGGCCTGGCACTGGTAATATTTTACCTTTTGTATTCTGCTCTCTCTCAGAAGCATGATACATTCGTTTGTTATTTGTGAAGATTTACCACAATATATCTTCATGCCTATCAACCAGAGCACCAGGAGCACTTGGCAGTGAATTAATTCCTTGGGACATCGAGGATTTTTTCCTTACACAGCCAGTGCCAAAACAAGAGCTCATACTTGACTCATTTTCTACAGAAGTTCACTGCAAACGATGAGCAAACCAAGATTTTTTCAGGTTGATGTAGACACAAATATATACCTTCTGTTTTTTTCTCCTGCAGTTAGTAAAAGTTAGATGTTAAAAAGCCCTGTTTTCTATAATTAAATGTGTTTACTTGGCCCATTGGGAGTTCTTTACATATTATCACTTTCATTGTACTTCATTTGCAGTCCTGATCACAAGCACTCAGAATCATACATTTACCCCAGAATCAAAACAAGAGACTTTTGAAACATTAGACTTTCGAAACATTAGACTTTCAGATTATTACATTTGCATGCAAGTTGAGTTGGTAGAATGCTTTCATGTCACATTTTCAGGCTTTTCCCTTTAATCAGAAACTCTAGAAAAGTTGTCCCTTGTTGAGTGAAAGCCTAAATGCTTCTAAAAACCAGGCATTTCTGGGAGATAGAGTTTTAACAAGAGCATCATATGTTACTAAAGCCATTGTAATATTACAGGTGTTAGAAACTATTATGCAGCATTAGATTGTTAGAGAGCTTGGGGACTTCACTGTGAAATTGAAAGTCGGTCCTGGTTTTGTATTGACAATTCAGAGCATTGCAAACAGACCATAAGATCAAAGCAGCTGGTACAGAAGTCCCTAAATCCATGTAGTAAGTGTCTCAAGGATTTTACTGTGGACTAGGCTTTGGATCTAACTTATCCACCATATACGTGGTTTAAAATCTGTCGGTCTGAGGGGATATGGATGGATAAGGAGAATGAAGGTAGGAAAATGGGTAGTGACACATGCTAAATATAAGGTTTGGGAGATTTGCAGACATGTCTTTTGCTTTCAAATTTTGCAAGAAAATATTTCAAGTTGTATGCTCAATAGATAAGTCGAACCAACTTCCTTGTGAGAAGCCAGTAACTCAGGGGACAGTTGCCTTTTCCTAGAACTTACTCACTGAGAGCATGTGACAGATAGAGGACTTTAATAATTTATGAGTACCATATGTTGACCTCATTATGATGCATACAGCATAAACATGTTGAGTTACCCAGCAAGATATTGTCCAGATATCTGGACAACACAATACAATGGTCTAAGTTGTCTTTCACCTCTCCAGAGCAGTCTAACATCCTCAGAGGCTACTGGTTGGGTTTCTTTGGTCTCTAGAGAGCCTTCAAAATGAAGGTGTTTGGAAATTGTTGATTCAGAAGACAAAAGAGGAGAAGGAAGAGGTGTAGGATTTTAAAAGATGTTTTCTGGTGAAGGAAACCAGAAGGAGGAGGCTCCGAGGTTACCTTATTGTGGCCTTCCAGTATCTGAAGGGGGCCTACAAAAAAGCTGGGGAGGGATTTTTTAGGCTATCAGGTAGTGAGAGGACTAAGGGGAATGGAGCAAAGCTGAAGGTGGGGAGATTCAGACTGGAAGTGGGGAAGAAGTTCTTAACCATGAGAGTGGTGAGAGCCTGGAATGGGTTGCCCAGGGAGATGGTTGAGGCCTTATCCCTGGAGGTGTTTAAGGCCAGGCTGGATGAGGCTCTGGCCAGCCTGACGTAGGGTAGGGTGTCCCTGCTCATGGCAGGGATATTGGAACTAGATGATCCTTGTGGTCCCTTCCAACCTTGACTGATTCTATGATTCTATGAAACACCAGCAGACAAGGGCTTGGTAGGTGCCTGAAGAATATAGTCTTGTCTAGGTCACCACCAGCACAAAGATTAACTGCTCAATTAACATAAAATAAATCAAATCAGATTGAAGTGGTGTATTGATCTACTACTGATTTTTAGTAAACTGGCCAGGAGTGAAATATGTTCAGGACATCTATCAGCAGCGTACAGATAAGCCACACTATTAGAGACCTAGAAAACATTAATATATGCCTAGAAATGTCTATATATCTTTTCACAATTATTTGCATAATCTTCTAAATATACACACATTCAACACTCACAATCTCACACACACCCACACACAGAGCAAACACCTTCTCCTTCCTGGAGAGCAGGTCCCCTTCCTTGCTTACTGTGAAGCCACAGGTGCTCCAGCTTCATGGCCAACTGTGCTGCCCTGACAAACAGGGTCCTACACTGTGGCCACAATAACCCTATGCAGCACTACAGGGTGGGATATGAGTGTCTGGAAAGCAGTCTGGCAGAGAGGGACATGGGAGTACTGTTTCACAGCTGGCTGAACAAGAGCCAGCAGTGTGCCCAGGGGCATCTTGGCCTGTACCAAGAATAGTGTGGCCAGCAGCACTAGGGATGTGATTCTGCCCCTGTACTCAGCACTGGTGAGGCTTCACCTTGAGCACTGTGTGCAGCTCTGGGCCCCTCACTGCAAGAAAGATATTGAGGTGCTGGGGTGGGTCCAGAGGAGAGCGACGAGACTGGTGAGGGGGCCGGAGGGAAAGTCTTATGAGGAGAGGCTGAGAGAGCTGGGGTTGTTCAGCCTGGAGGAGACTCAGAAGGGACCTTAATCACTCTCTGCAACTATCTAAAATGAATTTGTAGTCAGATGGGGTTCAGACTCTTCTCCCAGGCAACTTGTGACAGGATGAAGCTGAAGCTGTGCCGGGGGAGGTTTAGGTTGGATGTTAGGGAGCACTTCCTCTTGAAAGAGTGGTTTAGACACTGGAATGGACTGCCGAGGGAGGTGGTGGAGTCACCATCCCTGAAGGCCTTTTAAAAAGACATTGGATTTGGCACTTGATGGCATGATTTAGCTGCTGTCATGATGTTAAGCTATAGGCTGGGCTTGATGAACTCAGAGGTCTTTTCCAGCCTCAGTGATCCTGTGATTCTGTGATTTTGTATATGTGCTGACGAGAAAACCACACACGTACTGACGTAGACATGCCATCTGTGGGTGCTTGCTGCTTTCACACTGTGAGCCCCTTAGTTAGGTGCAAGTATTTCTTGGTGTCCACAAGGTGGATGCTGCATTGGGCCTCGGATGGAGATTGTGGTGATAAAACAGCTTCTGGCAGCATCAAACCAATATTGTCTACTGCCCTGTTCCCATGACATTGTGTCTCCCCACTATGATAGATTTTCATGCTGTTTTTAAACTTCTTTAATAATTCACTGGTTGCTGTCTAACCCAGCTGGTGGTTGTTTTCCTCCTTCACACAATCACTGTCAGACAAACGCTTTTGGGTAGTTCTTTTTACCCAGGCTATTAGTGAGCACCCACGCACACCACTGTGGGCGACACATGGTGATCTTACAGAAAGGCAGGAAACTCAGTAAGTGTTTGTGTCAATTCACTGAACTTATTCATCCAGCTAAAAATGTAAGCATGCATATCAACTGCTATTATAAATTATTTTGTTATCATTACGCATCATAAATATTGATGTATATGTATATATACACAGAGAGAAATCTGGCAACTATAAATTCCATTGTCTTCCAACTGCAAAGGGAAGGGGAAAATGTAAAATGAGATAAAGCACATGGATCAGGAGAAAGAAAAAAAGCTGATACAGTTATTAGTTTAAAAGTCCATGTCCTGAGGTAAGCATACTCAGTACTAGAAAATGTGATATACAGATAATCTTAGAACCACATGTAAAGGGTTAAGCCTATCTGAAACCTTATCCTGACTCCTTCCTGGAGGTGGTCTGACTTGCCTCCAGGTGTCATGTTTAGTCCCTTCCCAATTCCTGCCACAGACTGCTATAAAAGGGGGGACATTTTGTATTCTCTCTCTCTTGGACCCTCCTGTCTGCCAAGCACCTTGCTGCCGGATCACCATGTGCTCCCCAGCAAACGGAGGGATATAACCATTTTCTTTTTTATAACTCTAACTAACTGCATTTCACCATCAAGATCCTGCATCCTGCTTCATCCACCATCATCAATTCCAGCATTTGGGCTCAACTCCCATTTCACGGGTTGTATTCTGTTATTGTGTATTTTGATCCCTTTTTCCCCTTTATCATTTGCAATACCTCTCATTTTCCTGCCCAGTATTTTCATAGAATCATAGAATCATAGAATGGTCTAGGTTGGAAGTGACCTCAAAGATCATCCAGTTCCAACCCCCCGCCACAGGCAGGGACACCTCCCACTAGATCAGGTCGCTCAAGACCTCATCCAGCCTGGCCTTGAACACATCCAGGGAGGGAGCAGACACAACCTCCCTGGGCAACCTGTTCCAGTGCCTCGCCACCCTCACTGTGAAGAATTTCTTCCTAACATCCCGTTCAAATCTCCCCTCCGCCAATTTGAACCCATTCCCCCTCATCCTGTCATTACAAGACTTTGTGAATAGTCCCTCCCCAGCCCTCCTGTAGGCCCCCCTCAGATACTGGTAGGCTGCTATAAGGTCTCCCCGAAGCCTTCTCTTCTCTTTCAGCCTGTCCTCATAGCAGAGGTGCTCCAGCCCTCTGATCATCTTCGTGGCCCTCCTCTGAACTCTCTCCAACAGCTTTGGTTCACTTTTCCCCATCCTATGTACCTTCCCTTACCTTCTATTTATTGTTAAATTTTATCTCTTTTTTACTTCCAAATCAAATTGAGTATCGGGCTTTTGAGCTCAGGGGGGCCAGTTTAAGCCCAATACACCACAGCATAATGAATCTTTCTAATACATATGATGTTCTTCTACCATGTGGCTTAGTCTACACACAGAGCTGAAAGCAGGGATCAGGTTAGGCCACAAAAGTTAGGAGAAGAGCAAAGAGACAAATCTGGTAAGTAAAAAAGTTATTGTAGGTGATTTCATGGACTCAATGGTAGAGTCACTCACCTCCTGCCTGGGGCTTTGTACATCTTTAGACTGATTGATCTGTGACAATTAGTAAAATCAATAGCTATAGGCAGGAAGGACAATGTGACCATCACTGATGTCACTATTGAAAACCTTACAGTAACGGAGAAGAATATTGTGTCCCAGTGGAAAATTCTTCAGTGCAACAGTGTGAGCGTTCATTACAGCTGCACTTCATTATAAAGTTTGCCTGATTATTGCAATCACTTTTAAAATGTCTTGAATAGCTGAGGTGACTGTCTTTTCTGATTTGTGGCTAAGAAGCAATTTTGAAGTTTCTAGAACAAACAGGAAGGAAGTTAATTTTATTTTAGGCCTGTGACTCAGCAATGGATCAGCAAAACCAAAAATGAATTCAATTTTCTAGTCATCAGTGAAGCAAGAGGTGGGGATTTCAATGAAAATTTATGTTTATACCCTGGGTTGGTTTTTTTTCTCTTTTACAGATCCTTTTCTTATGTTGATATCTTAATGCTTGACAAAATAACTTATGATACCAGTGTTGATAATATAACAGGGAAGGTAGTGTCCAAATTTCAAGATTTAAAATAATTTGATTGTAAAACTCTATTTTCTTTGCTTTTAAAAAGCTCTCTGTTCCTCTTCTGAGTTTTATTTTATGCAACTTTTAAAACTAGAACAAAAAAAACAAACCAAAACCCAAAAACCAAAACATGCAGGGAGCTTATTATCTTCTTTTAAACTCTTGAAGACATTAATCTATATTATAGATTATATATCCTGCCCAAGATAAACAAACACGCAAAGCATATCCAAAATGTCTTATAGGATTTACATAATCAGAAAATACTTTTCTTGTTATCCAGTAATAAGATCATAAAAGCAGCATAAAAATAGAAATACTATTTACTAGAGAATGTTGCTGATGTTCTGGTTTGTAAGTCTGTATTTCACAATGGAGGCCAAGGCACATGAAATATGTTTGCGGCATTACTCAATACTGAAAAAATGACATAGTGTCCAATTCTTTAGAATCAGCTTTAATTTTAGTTCCATCCTGTGCCATCGTCATGTAACAAATCTCTTTTTTTTCCAAAATTTGAATAATAGACATCAGGAGATTGGAGAATTTCACATATAGAAAATGAGAAAAAACTTTCTTACAGCATCACAGAATCATAGAATCACAGAATGGTAGGGTTTGGATGAGACCTCTGGACATTGTCTAGTCTGACCCCTCTGCTAAAGCAGCATCAGCTGGATCAGATTGCACAGGTATGCATCCAGGTGGCTTTTGAAAGTCTCCAGAGAAGGAGGTCCTACAGCCTTTCTGGGCAGCCTGTTCCAGTGCTCCATCACCCTCACAGAAAAGTTCATGTGACACCTCCTGTGTTCTAGTTTGTATCTATTGCCCATTGTGTCTTCAACACAACTTTGTGGCTTTGATTTTTTTTTGCTTTTTTTTTTTTTGTTTAACTTTAACAGACAAATTAATAATAACAAAAATATGTTCACAGAAAGTTTTCAAATATTAATTATTTCTATAAGAGTAAAATAGTTATACATAAGTTATTCCCTAAGTCTAGGGGTATTGTGTATTCGGTGAAATATGATTTCTAGTTATGGAATAGAGAGTAAATGACTGAATACATTTTTATTAATTGTATTTTGACAGGATTTTACTGAATCTATGTTCCACTTTGTATTAGGTTTAAGCCAGCTACCTCTGAGCCCAAAAACCCAAAAAAAAAACCTCAATCCAATTTGGAAGAAAAAAAAAGGTATAAAACTTTAACAGTAAATAGGAGGGAAAAGGGTTTTCTACAGAAGGGGGGAGAAAAGGGAAACAAAATGCAGGGTATGGAGAATGAGGCGAAAAATACAGAAGCTGGGGGAGAAGGGGAAAATAAAATGGGAATCAAAATACAACTATAACATGTGGAAGGTAAATTGAGTCCAAGGGCTGAGATGGATGGTCTTGACGTTGGATGAGGGCAGGATGTAGGAATTTGATGGTGAAAAGCGGTTAGTGTTCCAAATAAAAATGGTGGCAGAGGAGCACATGGTGGTCTCGCAGCAGAGAGCAGATAAAGTAGTTACCCCAGGCAGAACAGGAACCAAGAGAGAGAAGACAATCTGGACTCCCCTTTTTATAGCAAAGTCCTAGCAGGAAGTGGGAGTGGCTAACCACAACACCTGGGAAAAGGTCAGACCACCCCTTGGGAGGAGTCAGAGGGTTCCCAGGTGGGCTTAACCTTTTACACACTTCTAGGGTATGGTGATTAAAATCTGGGTTACAAAATTGGTAGTAACTCATAGGGAAAGATTCCATAGCTTCATTTTAATTACCTATTTAAAAAAAAAAAATGTTCTAAGTTTTACCATAGGTGATATATCTTTTACCATTGCCAAGATCTTGGGAAAGCCATCCTGGCGATACTGTTGTGTCTCAGATGATTTGTTTCCTGAAGCTAACATTAAGCATTTTGTATTGGTATGTTGGATATTTGAGAAATATGAGTGCTGAATTATCTGTTGAGTTTTTAATCATCTGGACCCTTTTACTTTTTTTTGTCTGGGTTTGTTTGGGTTTTTTGTTTGTTTGTTTGGTTTTTTTTTTTAATGTTAGTGATCAGTTTGAGAACTATTCCATTATCTGAACTACTCCATTACCTGAAAGGGGCCTACAGGAAGACTGGAGAGGGACTATTTGCAAGGTCTTGTAATGACAGAATAAGAGGTAATGGGTTTAAACTGGAAGAGGGGAGATTTAAATGGGATGTTAGGAGGAAGTTCTTCACAGTGAGGGTGGTGAGACACTGGAACAGGTTGCCCTGGGAGGTTGTGGCTGCTCCCTCCCTGGAGGTGTTCAAAACTAGGTTGGATGAGGCTTTGAGTGACCTTTTCTAGAGGGAGATGTCCCTGCCTATGGTAGGGGAGTTGGAACAGGGTGATCTTTGAGGTCCTTTCCAACCTAAACCATTCTGTGAGTCTATGATTCTAAGTGATCCTGCAGCAATTGTTTAAAGCTCTTTGTTGTAAACATGGACTTTGTTAGAGACCGCAATTAATAATAGATTATCGCTTCTAAAGAAATCCCTTGAGAGTCTGTCTTGTGAATTATCTTAATACAATTAAGTTGCATGAATGACCCTTAAAGTTCTCACTTTGGTCTTCCAGATTAAATTATCAGTCTGCTGTTTTAATATTTACCACACTGTTATACTTGTAGATAGATGTATTGCTCACAGCTGGCCTGAAAGCATGTTCTGCTGTAACAAGGTTATCCCCAGTTCTTCATTAGAGGAATAATCAGGAAGGCAAGGAGCAAAGTTAGATTCAGTGTTTTGACTGGGCAGTGCAACTATGCAAAATCTGTATTTCTACATTCCAGCACTCCTACCATTCTCTGCTGAGATGATGATTTATTTTTTTTTTTCCTTCAGGAAATAAAATGAAAAGTGGAGGTAAAGGTGATTACTTCCATCAGCTCTCCAGACCAGATTCTGATGGCATATTTGAGTTTTCATCTACTGAGCAGCCCCATTTCCTTTTCTCCCAATGCTCACCTAGTTTGATTGTTTTTGAATATGCATTCAGCAGTCACAGCCTGGCTGTTTTAGCACTCAGAATGAGACTTGGCAACTTTTGCACATTACCTAAGTCTAACATCCATGCTAAACTCACAATTAGCATGGCACAGACCATCTATGAAATTTTAAGTTGGCAGCAAGATGACCAAAAATTGGCTCATGTTTCTTATCTTTGACACACAGAATAACACAGTGATTACAGAAAAAGAGTGTTATATTTAGAGAAGGAAGGAGGGCTTATTTCTGTCTTTGAAGCCTCAAAATCATAACAGCAGGTCTTATCCCATTGCAAGAGCAGTCTCAGAACAGATGGACTACAGCAGTGCTCTGATCTGTGTTGGACAGTAAGTGGAACAGATTTCAAAGATGCAAAGACAAGATTGGATAAAGAGGTGTTTGAGCCATGGAGATAAAATGGTAGTGTTATTCACAAGGAAAAAAATGTATTACTTACATATTTACACTTTACATAGAAACTCTACTGGTTCTATTCCACCTACCTGTTTAATCTTACAGAGAAAGTAAACAAACAAACAAACAAACAACAAAAAACCCCACCACAAAACCAAAACCCCCAGCATTTACAGTTCTCCAGAAAAAGATATTTTCCTTTTATAGAAAGGTGAGAGAATCTAACTTTCAGAGTGACCTAAGAATAAATTTGTGAGTGTTGCATCATTCTCATCAGCAGTTCATGTCCAGTTGCTGTCCAGGGTATCACTGTGAAGAAGATTATGTCTATGATAAAATCCACCAAAAATTCAATCTTATGTGAGGAACTTGTATCAGACTGTCCACACCAGACTGAGCCTTTCTATGAGATCTATTTTTTCCTAGATATGGGTCTTTTAGTGCAGTATTAATTCACATCAGTGTTTTATGACTTGCTGAAAGATGCTTGAAAGGGTGTGGGATCGGTATTATAGACTTGTTTGTGCATTCTGTACAGTATACACAGAAGAAAGGATTCAAGTGGAACTATCTGCTCTTCATCAATGACACTTAGGCTATGACTGCCATTTGAGGACAAATCCAAATAAAAGTATGCAAGTCCCTCTCAGCCCTAACATATATAGAGCTGTTTATTAATAAAGTATTTCATAGAATCAGTCAGGGTTGGAAGGGACCACAAAGATCATCTAGTTCCAAACCCCCTGCCATGGGCAGTGACACCCTACCCTACATCAGGCTGGCCAGAGCCTCATCCAGCCTGGCCTTAAACACCTCCAGCAATGGGGCCTCAACCACCTTCCTGGGCTCTCACCACTCTCAAGGTGAAGAATCTCCTCCTCACGTCTGGTCTGAATCTCCGCACTTCCATCTTTGCTTCATTCCCCCTAGTGCTGTCACTACCTGATAGCCTAAAAAGTCCCTCCCCAGATTTTTTGACGGGCCCTTTCAGATACTGGAAGGCCACAATAAAGTCAACTCACAGCCTCCCCTTCTCCAAACTGGACAGCCCCAACTCCTTCAGTCTGTCCTCATAAGAGAGGTGCTGCAGCCCTCTGATCATCCTTGTGGCCCTTCTCTGGACACACTCCAGCATGTCCAAATCCCTCTTGTAATAGGAGCTCCAGAACTGGATGCAGTACTCCAGGTGAGGTCTCACTAGAGTGGAGTAGAGGGGGAGAATCACCTCCCTCAACCTGATGGCTACATTTCTCCTGATGCAGCCCAGGCTCTGGTTGGCTTTCTGGGCTGCAAGTGCACACTGCCAGCTCATGTTGAGCTTCTCATCCACCAGCACCCCCATGTCCTCCTCAGGGTTGCTTTCCAGCCAGTCACTGCCCAGCCTGGATTTGTCCTTGGGATTGCCTCAACCCAGATGCAGGACCTTGCGCTTGGTCTTGTTGAACCTCATGAGGTTGGCTTGTAGCCACCTCTCCAGCTTGTCCAGGTCCCTGCCCTCCAGCCTGTCTGCTGCACCACACAGCTTGGTGTTGTCAGCAAACTTGCTGAGGGTGCACTCATCAGAATTCATGCTGAATACTTTTGATGCCTCAGTAATGTCTTCTTATTTAGAGGATAAAGAAAAGCTGTGGATATTGTCTACCTAGGCTTTAGCACAGCTTTTGATACTGTTTCCCACAACGTTCTCCTGGAACATGGCTGCTCATGGCTTGGATGGGCATACACTTCGCTGTGTGAAAAATTTGCTGTCTGGCTGGGCTCAAAGAGTTGTGGTGAACAGAGTTAAATCCAGTTGGTCACCAGTGGTGTTCCCCAGGACTCAGTATCTGAAACAATTGTCTTTGATATCTTTAGCAGTGATCTGAACAAGGGAATTGAGTACACCCTTGGTATGTTTTCAGATGACACCAAGTTAGGAGGGAGTGTTGATCTGCTTGAGGGCAAGAAGGTTCTGCAAAGGGATCTGCACAAACTGGACCAATGAGCCAAGGCCAACTGTATGAGGTTTAACAAGGCCAAGTACTGGGTGCTGCACTTGGGTCACAACCCCATGCAGTGCTGCAGGCTTGGAGCACAGTGACTGGAAAGCTGCCTAGAGGAAAAAGACCTTGAGGTTTTGGTCAACAGCAAGCCAAACATGAGCCACAAGAGTGCCCAGGTGGCCAAGAGGACCAACAGCACCCTGGTCTGCATCTGGTATAGTGTGGCAAGCAGGAATAGGAAAGTGATCATGCCCTCATACCTTGCACTGGTGAGGCTGCACCTAAAATAATGTGTTCAGTTTTGGGCTCTTCACTACAAGAAGAACGTTGAGTGTTGTCCAAGGAAGAGTAAGGAAACTGGTGAAGGATCTAGACAGCAAGTCTTTTGAAAAGTGTCTGAAGGAACAGAGATTGTTTAGCCTGGAGAAAATGAGGCTCAAGGCTATATTTTAATTTATACCATTTTCTATAACTACAAGTAAGTTTTAGTGTGCGTGATCTCAGTCATTTATTTTGCATTTGATCTGTACTCGCTTTTCTACCAATCTACACTAATGCTGGCATGCTATGTTTTGTTAGGTCTTGTGCTTTAGTTTTAATGAATATAAAACAACTACTGTGTGTTTCTGATACGGCTTGGGCCTCCAAAAGCTGTCTGTCTAACTGGCTAGGCCATACCTTGTGTACTGTGTCCAGTTCTGGAGCCCTCAATTTATGAAAGGTGTTGAGATGCTTTCACATGTCCAGAGAAGAGCAGCAAGGCTGGTGAGGGGGCTGGAGCAAAGCCCTATGAGGAGAGGCTGAAGAAAAGGAGCAGGAGGAAGGAGCAGCCCTGAGGAAAAGGACCTGAGGGTCTGGGTGGATGAGAAGCTCAACATGAGCCAACAGTGTACACACGTGGCCCAGACAGCAACTGGTGGGCTGCATTAAGAGAGGCATTACCAGCAGGGCAAGGGAGGGGGTTCTTTCCCTTGACTCTGCTCTCGTCAGACCCCACCTGGAGTACTGTGTGCAGTTCTGGAGCCCCCAGAACAAGAAGGACATGGAACTGCTGGAGAGAGTCCAGAGGAGGGCCACAAAGATGATCAGAGGGCTGGAGCACCTCTGCTATGAAGACAGGCTGAAAGAGTTGGGACTTTTCAGCCTAGAGAAGAGAAGGCTTCGAGGAGACCTTCGAGCAACCTTCCAGTATCTGAAGGGGGCCTACAGGAGGGCTGGGGAGGGACCATTCACAAGGTCTTGTAATGACAGGATGAGGGGGAATGGGTTCAAATTGGCGGAGGGGAGATTTGAATGGGATGTTAGGAGGAAGTTCTTCACAGTGAGGGTAGCGAGACACTGGAACAGGTTGCCCAGGGAGGTTGTGGCTACTCCCTCTGTGGAGGTGTTCAAGGCCAGGCTGGATGAGGTTTTGAGTGACCTGATCTAGTGAGAGGTGTCCCTGCCTATGGTGGGGGGTTTGGAACTGGATGATCTTTGAGGTCTCTTCCAACCTAAACTATTCTATGATTCTATGAGAGAACTGGGGTTGTTCAGCCTGGAGAAAAGGATGCTCAGTGGGGACTTTATTGCTGTCTACAACTACCTGAAAGAAGATTGTGTCCAGAGGGGGTTCAATCTCTTCTCCCAGGCACCCAGTGACTGAACAAGAGGACACACTCTCAAGCTGTGCCAGGGCAGGTTTAGGCTGGATGTTAGGAAGAAGTTCTTCACAGAAAGAATGATTGGAATTGTAATGGGCTGTCTGGGGAGGTGGTGGAGTCACCACTCCTGGAGGTGTTTAAAAGGAGACTGGATGTGGCACTCGGTGCAATGGTTTAATTGACTGGATGGTGTTGCATAATAGGTTGGAGTTGATGATCTTGAAGTTCACTTCCAACTTGATTGATTCTGTGATTCTGTGGTTCAGTGAATGTTTTTGGGGTTTTTTTTTCAAGTGTATTGTTAGTTCTTCATTTCACATGTGTGATTTCTAATGAGAAAGAATATGACAGGATCTGTGATATTAGGTGATGCAGCAGAGCATGATGAAGTCTTTTAGTTTCTCTAACAGTTGGCTTTTCTGTTTTTTCTGCAAACCTTCTTAGCTCATATGTCTTCACGTGACCTCCACAATTTGGAGTGCAACAAATATTTGTCTTCACTTCTCTGTTTTGGAAGACAGTAAGTGACTGTTAACAGCTGAAGGTTGCTAGTGCATCCTTGACTAACAAACAGTTTCAGAAAGAAATTTCTTACTGAACTGAGTACTTTGACATGTGGGAATTTGGCTTCTGTTGTTTTTTCACTCCACTGAGCCCTGGGTGCCTTCCCTGGTCCCTGTAAGACTAATTCATAGACCAAGGGACCTTTCTTCCCACTCCATTGTGGCCCAGTTTATTCCAAATATGCCTGCCATACATCAACCGAGGGAAGCCTGCTATGAACTTCACTGATAGAAAACAAAATCCTTTGCAGTAGTAGCTCAGAGGAGTAATCCATCCAATTAATCTCAGCTGCAGACTGAGTCACTCAGCAAAGTGAATAGAAATATCCCCTTGTCACCAAAATCATAGGCAAAATGTCATTCTGTCGAGAGTTAGTATCTGCCTCCTGTACTCCATATCTGCCTGATTACTAGGTGATAGATTTGAAGGATCAGATGACAAAGATTTTGAACCACAGCTTCTCTTTGTATAAGTCTCCCTCTTTAATCTCACCTAACCTCTATAAGCTGTCCTATTGGTCTCCCACGTAGCTGTTTGTTCCACAGTTAATCATTTTATTGCCCAGCTAATGAAATTAACTGAAACTTTTATATCCCTCACATTTCTAAGTGCTGAAACCCCAGTTTCCTGTGTAATTGTTAGTGCTTCTGGCATGCCCTAGACAAGTTCTGTAATTATCTAATACATTTTTAATTTTAAAAAATCTGTACCCTCTGGTAATATTTTTTTTTTCAAGAACAGTAACCTAAGTCAAACTTGAATTAAAGAACACAGAGATACTCTACCACCTGTATTGTTTATATTTAATGAAAAAAAAGAACAGATTTCCTTAATTTATCTGAAGCAATCACAATCTCCTGTCTCTGGCACTGAAGAGATGCAGAATCTAGGTCAAGTATACCAAGCAGTAAACAGGGCTTTGCAAATAATCACATAGAATAGCTCCTACCCAAAGCCCATAGTGGTCACATTACACAGAATCACAGAATTGTCAGGGTTCAAAGGCACCTTGAGGATCACCTAGTTCCAGCACCCCTGCCATGGGCAGAGACACTTCCCACTGCATCAGGCTGCCCAGAGACATATCTAGACTGACTTTAAAAAATCCCAAGGATGAAGTTTCCACTCCCTCCCTGGGAAACCTGTTCCAATGTCTCACCACCTGTATGGTGAGGAACTTCCTGACATCTAATCTGAATCTACTCTCCTCTATCCTTCCCCTAGACCTGTCATCCTAAAAAGTTCCACACTAGCTTTCCTGTAGGCCCCCTTCTTTTGTCCAGACTGGACAACCCCAACTCTCTCATCCTGTCCTCATAGGCGAGGTGCTCCAGGCCCCTGATCATCCTTGTGGCCCATCTTGGGACATGTTCTATCATGTTTATATCTTTCTTGTAATAGGGCCTTCAGAACTGGACAGAGTAGTCCAGGTGGGGTCCCATGAGAGTGGTAGAAAGGGAAGAGAATCATAGAATCAGTCAGAGTTGGAAGGGACCACAAAGATCATCTAGTTCCAAACTCTCTGCCATGGCCAGGGACATCCTACCCTACATCAGGCTGGCCAGAGCCTCATTCAGCCTGGCCTTAAACACCTCCAGGGATGTGGCCCGACCACCTCCCTGGGCAACCTATTTCAGGCTCTCACCACTCTCATAATGAAGAACTTCCTCCTCACATCCAATCTGAATCTCCTAACGTCCAGCTTTGCTCCATTCCCCCTACTGCTCCTGTCACTACCTGCTACCCTAAAAACTCTCTCCCTAGCTTTTCTGTAGATCCCCTTCAGATACTGGAAGGCCACAATAAGGTCACCTTGGAGCCTTCTCTTCTCCAGGCTGAACAGCCCCAACTCAGTCTGTCCCCACAGGAGAGGTGCTGCAGCCCTCTGATCATCCTTGTGGCCCTTCTCTGGACACGCTCCAGCATGTCCACATCCCTCTTGTAATAGGGGCTCCAGAACTGGAATCGCCTGTCTTGACCTGCTGGTCAGGATACAGATGGCTTTCTGGGCTGCAAGTGTACATTGGCAGCACCTATGGAGCTTAATAAGTGAAGCTATTTTTTGGCTTCCACCATAATGCATTAGAACCCAACGCAGTACATGCTGTGAGAAGGTGTAACAAAAAAAAGGAAGTTCCTTTTCCAAAAGTTTTAAAGTTGGCAGTATGTCAAAAAAACCCACCAAAAGCAGTGGAGAAGTTAAGCAACATAACCAAGAGGTGCAAGATAGAAAATTTTCCAAGGAAAGTAAAGATTTTTCACTGCTGACTGGGACTAGCCAGAATTTTACTAGCTTAAGCTATATATTCCTCTGTGCTAAAAATCCTATTTTGAGGTCCTTGTTCCATGGGTGTTAGGAGCAGACATAAGCAGCACTGAATGTTGCTGCTAGGTAGTTGTGGATCAGCTCCCCTCACACTGTTTAGTAGCTGTGTTTTCCAAGAAGTAGGTTGCAGATGCCACAGCTGCTTGCAGCTGGAGAGCTTCAGGACCTGGAGCAGCCATATCAAAAGGAGGCCCTATCTTCCTGTGCAGAATGATAGGCAAAATTGAACTTTATTTCCTCCTGGCTTAAGGTTGAGAAGTTTAAATCTTCTTCTTCCCTAGAGAGACCAGCAGGACTGAGACAGGGAGGGTAACAAGATCTGTAATATCTGGTCCCGCTCTCTGTTAGTCAGGTTAAGTAGCAGCCATGAATGGCCCAAATGCTCTATATCTTTTCTGGGCTTCTAGAGCTTTGGCATAGGCAAAACAAAGAGTGGAGTTATGGTTGATTTGCTGTTTCTTGGCACTGTGTTTTCCTCCACAATTGCTTAGATGGTCTGTCTGGAGCAGGCCCCAGCAGAGCTATCATGAACAAGTCCAGCTGTGTGGGGATTTTTTCAAGACAGGAGCCCAAAAATGTGACATATTTCAGCAGTTGTATTTACAACCTTGTAGCCATTTCCAACAAACCCTGACATGTCCCTTATTTTTAAAACCCAGGTTGATTGTCATGTATTGCACAGTTGTTCAAACCTTCCAGTAACTGAAGAAAACCCTGAAAACTAGATGCCATAATAAGATTCTTCCAGGTCAAATAATGTAGTATAGGGGAGGTTTATTCCAGTAGAAAACATTGCTCAGTTGATCTGATAGAACTAACAAGGAAGGTCTCTTTCCTTTCCAAGTTTCCCCTGGTACAATCAGATTTTATAACCACTTTATTTAATCTATAATTTGGTAAGAATTATAGAAGTGTTGAGGTTGGAAAAAAAAAACCTTTGAGATCATCAAGTCCAACTGCTTGCCTAGAACTTACAGTCCCATCACTACTGCTAAAAAAATTAAAACTGCAGAATGGTCCTTTTGGTTAGTTTCTAATGTCAGTTTCTGCTATTAGGCAAGTAGTCTTCATCTGTATCAAAGAGGAGATGATGGCAGATGGACCACCATGACAGCTGCACTTCTTTGGATAATGCAGATTGCAAACAGCAGCCTACAGTGCATATGAGCTATGCACCGAGGGTAATTGGTTCTGTGATTCAGTTATGAACTGCATAGCAGACATTCAGGAAAACCCAGCATTTGATCAACATTAGGAGATCCTCCAGGGCCTTTTTCTTTACAAGAAACCTTCTCTTAGAAGTGTGGCATAACTCTGATTCTCTGTTTTAGCCACCAGAAAAAAAAAAAAAAAAAAAAAAGAGTAGGAAAACAAAAAATGTAAAATGTCCAAATGTGAAAGCATGCCCCGAGCAGATTTCTTATCACTGTAATGGAGATGTGCCAGCCATTCTGTAAAATCCATCATGAATATTAAAACCATTATCAGTGTTATGTGACAGGAGCTCTGATGTGACTTGATGGGTAGCAATATAAAACATAAGATAGGTCATTATGGTTAAGGCAAGCGATGATAATCTTTAATGGAGGTACAGAAATTACTGATAGGGTCATAATGTCAGTCTAAATTCTTAGAAAGGACACCACATATCCATTACTTTACTTCTCCTGCTACTTTTGACCCTCTTTACCTCTCTGCACTTGGATTCACTGGAGGTCTTTTTTCCAAACTCCATTTCTTTCAGAAATATATGTCTGATGAGACCTTCCTTCATCACCTGTGTTAACACATGGTGGCCTGCTGAAGTGTTTGACTAGGTCTCCCCCATGGTCACCCTTTATTATCTCCGTATACCTTCCAGGACAAGATAAATAGTTTCAAAACCTGCCGAGTTGCACTCAATTTCCTAAGTAGTGGAGCGTGGACTCCCTCTAGCCTCTCTCTTGTTTTCTGCAGCAGAAATGCATTGATTCAGCTTCTCTGAATTTTCAGATCCTCCTTGGTTCAGTTTCTGGCTTGCACTAGGCTTTAGGTAGCCTCCTGTGAAAAGTGGATTTCCAGGTCAAAACACAGCTCTTGCTGGCAATCAAAAGTAAAAGACTTTCTAGAAAAAAACACACCATCTTTTACAGCATTATGCTTTTTTGGAGTTACTCCCTCAAGGCCTGGATCTGGCCAACTTGAGAGCACTAACTGTGGCACACTAGCAGGAGGGGCAGCCCAAAATCCCATCCTTTGTGACTGCTGAAGGCATTACTCCAGCTGAGTATCTCTAAACAGCTGAGCCTTTTGGTTAGGAGATGTGCTACGTAGCCTCAATTCTAAGCTCAATTAGCTTATAAAAGTACCAGAATGGCACCCATGGCTGCCTGAGATCAGAGGCTTTTGGCTTGGGCAAAATGCTACAAAGGAAGAGAGAATGAGTTTGGCATTTTTGTCTCTCTCTCCTTGTGTAGAAATAGGTTATCAGAAGTGGGGAAAGGCACAGAGAGGTGTACAGCTCTTTAGGAAAGAAATTGTGCCCTAGGGCTTACCTCCCACCTCCAGGGAATGGAGTCACTGTACCTGGAGGTGTTAAAAAAATGTGTAGACATGGCACTTTGACACATGGTTTAACGGTCATGGTGGTGTTAGGTCAACCATTGGACTCAATGATCTTAGAATTCTTTTCCAACTGAAAATCTTCTATGGTTTTAGGACAATGCTGGTGCACCAGTGTGTGCTGTGATAAACTGCAACCTCTTCTGTCAGAATGGTGCCTCAGACAAACGAAGCAGCAAACCGAGAGCTGAACATCAGGAACATCTCAGAGCTACAGCATTCACAAGATTAAGTAAGCACATGAGGTGCCCTAGGACAGCAAGGAATCCTCCTGGTCTTCCCTAGGAAGGCATAATTTAGGGACACTGCCTATTTACATTCAGTTCTGGTATCACAAATACATGCAGAGATCATTCAAAATGCACTTTTAGCTGAGAACACACAATGTTCCGTGTCTGGGTGCTTCAGGGTGAGCCATATGGGTGCCCAGTTCATATCTTTAAGCTTTGCAGAGAATGTCACCCCTTGAAGTAAACAGGAGAGATGCATTTAGTGCCTAATGTGTAACTAGGCCACTTAAATTTGAATGGAGAGATTTAATTTTGGGACTCAGCCTCCAACATTTTTGAAATGTCCAAACCCAGATGCTAACCATAGTTTTAAAACACTTTTTTTT
>VWZI01020082.1:193521-243275 GCA_013396835.1 Psilopogon haemacephalus | reverse complement strand
TTTTTTTTTTTTTTTTTTTTTTTTTTTTCAGGAGCTCCAAATGTGCAGGCATTTGGTTTTGAAACTGTTGTGTGTGCAAATTTAAAAATACAGCCCTTGTCAGGTTGCTTATGCAACATCTGATGCCTACGTTGCTGTGGTTAGTATACGCTTTGGGTGAAGGTTGTGGTAACTAGTCACATATGGTATTCTCACAGAGCTGTGCACAGGAATTGCATCTTAAAATACAAATTCAAGTGAATATAGCCTGGCTGCACCAGGAAGTGAATCATAGTGTCATTGAATCACAGAACCATTGAATCATACTATCCTTGAATCACAGAATCATAGGATAGTTTCAGCTGGAAAAGACCTCTAAAAGCCTGCAGCGGATTGCTTTTATCCCAGGGGAAATTCACAATTAGTTCATTAACAATTTAACCATGTAGCAGGGTCTCCTACTCCCGCTTTTGGTAACAAAGGGCAGAGCTAAATGACAAATAGAGCAAAGCAAATGGATGTCTCATGGTGATGTGAAGATATCATAACACAATGTATTTATTTTACAAGGTGATAGAAAAGAAAGTCATGGTAGGCATCTTTAATTTTGGAGTCATGTAAAAATTAATGGCGTGGCAAAGAAACTGCATGGTTCAGAAAGAAAAGCAAGATGTTCACAGAACATATGTATGCCATTTCTGTGGGCAAAGCTTATTTGTGTTTCTTCTACATTTTCTTTCTTCTCTAGAAAAATTTTATGGGCATAAACTGCTTTAAGATTTCATTTTTTCCCCTAAAGAGTAGGTGCTTAAACATTGCCTCACTTGAATGTCCTTTCCTGTAACAGTGCATGTGCATATTCTTTTTAAAACATTTCCCCCCCAGATTAAAAAAAAAAAAAGGTGAAATAAATAAATTAATTAAATAAAATAATTATGGATAAGTAGTGAAATAATAACAAATAATTGCCCTTCTGAATTAGCACATTGCAACTGAGAAAAAAAAATAATGATCTTTTTCTGCTAAAGCTTCAGAAGGGCAAATATTGAACAATACTACAGTATATAATTAAAACTTTAGCTACAAAGAACCCTGTGGTGGCAATGGTTGGGGAACTCTGCTCTGTGTGAAACTCTTAGTACAATTAAAATCACATTAGTTTTTTAAAATGTCACTGGTAGTAGTTCTGCATAGTGATTTCAGAAACAGCATAAAACATGGCATAAAAGTTCACTGTGGAAATTCCATCCGCACTGAGGGTATGAGACATATGTCTTGTTCCCATGTTAGAAACACGCCAGAAACACAATCCTCTCTTAGAAATCTTCCTGAGTTTAATCAAAGTAGCATTAGCTTGGCAAGAACCAAAAGCACTAGAAAACATACAGTACAGAAGTAGA
Source organism: Psilopogon haemacephalus (assembly GCA_013396835.1). Lineage (NCBI taxonomy): Eukaryota > Metazoa > Chordata > Aves > Piciformes > Megalaimidae > Psilopogon > Psilopogon haemacephalus. Next base: position 241,896 of record VWZI01020082.1, on the reverse strand, counting down.
AAAAGTAATTTCCCTATGTGCTATAGCTCTTGCCACGATACCAGGATACACAACTTGAAAACACTGAGGGATGGTGATGGTGATCACTTTTGAAGAGATGCTGTGTAACTCTGTTTTTGCACAGAATAAAATACAAGGTAATGGGCTGAGTGGGAAGAGGCAAACTGTTAAGAGTGAAAAATGAAAATTCTTACCCTTCAGAAAACAGAGAAGGTTTTCCAGGATGCAGATCAAGGTAGGTGGTTAGATGGTTGCAATGCTGTCTTTAAATAAAATAACAGCATAATTTAGGTTGAGAAAGACCTTCAAGATCATGAAGTCTAACTATAAATGAGCTACCACAGGTTGTGAAAGTTCATCAACAGTGGCTAAGATTTCCTCATCACCTAGATCAAGAGCTGTGAATGATGGATAGAACAAGTAATGAAGTAGCCTAAGGCAGCTGCTGCTGAGGCCTGCTTTTGCCAAGTGTCAAGAAAGACATCAGTTCTGATAAAAAGAGACATGGCTGGAAAGGTCTTATGTAAAATAACGTTCACTACTATGCATTGTGCATGATAATAAATTGCATGTGCTGTAGTAGCAATCATAAAATAATAAAAACTTGATAGGAGCAGATTAGAAAACGAATGGTCAGAGCTCAAAGAAAATGAGCAGAAAAAAATCAGACCCACATTAAGTTTGAGTTCTCTAGCTTTAAGGTATTAAGATTTTTCTCCTTGCATGATTGCTAGAAACAGGAAGTGTAAATGTTTATATGAATTTGAAAAGTTTTATATGGCTATATCATATTTCTTAAACTGTGTCAAATACACTAAGCTGTATTTTAAATTTATAGCAGACCTAGAATTAAAGCAGAAATTGGAATGTAGAATTGTAAGACAGAAGTGGAATTCTAACTTGCAAGCAAAACACCATGCAGAATTTTGCCAAACTTAATTGGCAGGTTTTGCCTGGGAGGTCCATGAAGAAGGGAGACATTTGCATGGCATCATACTCCTAGTCCTGTCAGTGTTGCTTGATATGTGAGAAGAGTGGCTTTGATGTACATGTGACCAAATCTTAGACATTTAGTTAATCACTGTAGTATAGAATTAAGAAGTTAATTAAGTGATAAACATGCAAAATGTATTCATCAGGGCTCACAAGCAGATTATTTATTTGGATGGCAGCAATGTAAAAGCTATAGCAAATGGACCTAAATCTGTTAGAGGAGATACTTTATGTCCCTGTTAGAATGTTGGGAGCTATTTCATCACAGATGTACAAAGAGAGGCTGAGGGAACTGGGGTTGATCAGCCTGGAGAAGAGGAGGCTTGGAGGGGACCTTATTGCTGTCTACAACTACCTGAAAGAAGGTTGTGGCCAGACAGGGTTCAGTCTCTTCTCTCAGGCAACCAGTGACTGTGTCAGGGGAGGTTTAGGCTGGATGTTAGGAAGAACTTCTTAATGGAAAAAAGTGATTGGCCATTGGAATGGGTTACTCAGGGAGGTGGTGGAATCACCATTCCTGGATGTGTTTAAAAAGAGACTGGATGTGGCGCTTGGTGCCGTGGTTTACTTGATTAAATGGTGTTGGGTAATAGATTGGAGTTGATAATCTTGAAGATCTTTTCCAACCTGATTAATTCTGTGATTCTGTAAATTAACTGCTTATAGGTTCTCACACTTGTCTGGTACAAGATCTAGATTCTCCATGTCCAAGTACAATTGAGGAAGCTATATACAGACAATTTTCTTATGCTAATTTTAACCATTTTGACAGGTATTTTTCTTTTTTTCTCTGAGTAAGAAAATCCACATTTTGGTGGGATTACCATTGTTTCAATTTGGTGTCTCTCCTTCTGCCTCATTATACAGCATCACCTTATGGACAGGCACTGCGGTCTGTGGTGAAAGCAAAGTGCTTTACATGTGCAGCAAAGAGAAACGCACTTCCTGAGAAACAACGTTAGCCAAGGGCTGCAGCTCTAATCTATGTCTAGTGCTGCATTATGCTTTGTAGTATGCATATAACTGCAAAACATATGAATTGAAAGAGGGGGTGTGCAGCAAAGCTGAGAATCAGTCTGCCATTGAAATGATGCTGGTTGCAAAAGGTGCAGAACAAGAGCTATTCTGCAGGAGTGAGTGGGAGGAGGAGGTATGGTACAGCAGGCTGGCAACAGTCAGACTGCAGTTGAACCATTTGATAATTACCACACAGGCTGGAGAAAACTTAAGAAAATCCTTTTTTTTCTTTCATCTGCTTTTCAATTTTTAAAATCAGATTAAGCCGAAAGTGTGCTCCAGTAAAGGCTTCTTAAGGGATTGTCTACAAATAGCCGGAAGAACTCAGATTGTCTTTAATGCTTCTGATGGTTTCTTAGGCATAAGTAAAATTATTATTAAGTTTGAACTGTCTTTGTTACACACAAAATGCTCTGATCTCGTTTATGTGAGTATCACTATCTTGTTAAATTGCTTATTAAAAATTAAGATGAGGTTTCAGAAGTTTCCCTCTGCTGGGTGCAATTTTTCCTTTTTCTGAGCCGACTGCTGTCTTATTTCTAGTTTCTTCAGATCTCTTTTTGTTATACCTTTGACTATGAATATTTCTAGCATCTCCTAAAAGTTAATTTTACCTGTGTGTCTTAAGCATCATTTCCACGTATAATTAACAAAAGAAATCAATAAGACTGAACTCAGTACCAGTTTTACTTCACTAATCTTCCCCCAAGACTTGTCACATTGCCCCTCATCTTTGCATGAGATATGAATGGAAATTATTTATTTATACACTGTAGTCCTCACTGTTCAAGGTGTGTTGACATGAAACTCTACATGAGTTTACTAAACTTAAATGCTAGTTGCTGTCATCATAACTCTGAGCAGACAAAGCTACATGAAATCCTAGGTCAATCTGGAATCACTGGAAAAGAAAAAAAAAAAAAAGTCTGTTTCATTACAGAGGTACTAAAATTAGAAAATATTAATGTCCTTGAGATGGCCCAATACATGAGACACTGTCAATGTGCCAGTGCATTTAAAGTGCTAGAAGTACAAAGCAACAGATATGAGAAGTCTGGAAGATGGAAAATGAGAGCAGAAGAGAGGAATAAGTGGAAAAGATTCTGAAAAAGCACATAACAGAGGTAGTAAATTAGTGAAATAGTGTCTCCTTGTAAAACCTCTATAACAGCATTCTGCATCTCCAATAGATTGGAATTTGCCGCTCCGTTAAAAAAAGCCATGTGCTCCCACCAGAGGTTGCTCAGAAAAGCCCAGACAGTTTATTTCAGCAGCATAAAGCAGCAGCTGGCTGCTTTGTACACTCTGTCACACCAAGCATTTATCGTGGTGTCTCTCTCCCTAAGAGAAGACACTCATGTCACAGAGTTGTGACATCTGAGCTTGGTTTCCTACTTTCCTGGAGACAGACCAAGGTACTAATTAATGTTCCTGTAACATTTATTTCTTCTTGTGTCTCTTCCTTTCTGTCTTCCCTTTATTATTCCTTGTGTTTTTCTTGCTGCATATAATGGCAATAGTAGGAAAGCTCACTGAAGTGAGAGGGGACCCCTCCCTACTTTTGTCTCTTCTGTGAAGCCACGAATTCCTGTCCTGGTGCACAGTGTCGTCTTTGAAGCTGCTGGTGTCAGAGCTCTGCTCAGAGTAGCTTCTTTTAAGGTCAGCCCTGAGGAAGACATTAAAAATTAAGCTCCAGAACCTGAATATTATATGACATTCTGCAAGAGGGGACAGTCTGGAGCAACGGCATTAGGGGGATGAGCTCATCACCACTGAAGATGTTAAATCCAAACCTCTTTTGTATGACACATAGCTTTATTTCTAGACAAAAAAAGGAAAAAAATATTAGGAGTGGGGAATGAAGGTGAAAGACAGGACTGACGAGTTAGCTAGCTCCATAGGACAGCAATGTACCCTTGTGGCCACGAGAGGCAGTGGCATCTTGGGGTGTTTCAAGAAAAGTGTGTCCAGCAGGTCTATGGAGGTACTTTTCCCTCTCTACTCTGCCCTAGTGAGACCACACATAGAATACCGTGTCCAGTTTTGGGCTCCCCAGTTCAAGAGAGACAGGGACCTGTTGAAGAGAGCCCAGTGGAGAGCCATGAGGATGACTGGGGGACTTGAGCACCCTAGAAAGAGAGACTGTGAGACCTGGAGCTGTTTAGTCTGGAGAAGACTGAGAGGAGATCTCATCAATATGTAAAAAAATCTGAGGGGTGGATGTCAAGTGGATGAGGCCAATCTCTTTTCAGTGGTCCACAGAAATAAGAAAAGGAGCAACAGCTACAAATTGGAACACAGAAGGTTTCAGCTCAACATGAGGAGAAACTTCTTAACAGTGAGGGTGACAGAGCTCTGGAACAGGCTGCCCAGAGTGATGGTGGAGTCTCCTGGAAGCTTTCAAACCTCACCTGGATGCATTCCTGTGCAATCTATCCAAGTTATCCTGTCTTGCCACGGGAGGTTGGACTTGATGATCTTTGGAGGTCCCTTCCAACGTCAAAGGTTCTGTGATTCTGTGAAGTTTTTGGAACAGCTAGTAGCTAGAAAGTTGGCCTAGGTGATCTCTAAAGGTCCCTTCCAACAAATGACTGAGTGTGCTATCTTGACAACAGCAGACAACTATGGAATAATTCCTTTCTTTTATGAAGCACTGCCATTTGTTTCTTCTGGCTCTTTATTATTAAGACGTTAACTGACTCCTTTTAATATTTATTAAATTTTCATACAAGTAAACTTTATTTTTTTTTACCCCTTTAATCTTCATTCATTTTGAAACATCACTAAAGGAAAGAGGAATATTTCAGAATGCATTCAGATAAAAAAAACATAGTGTAAAAAGATTGATGTATTGAAAACAAGCACAATTAATACTGCAGAGGTCTAAATGACAAATCAGGTGATGGCTTATTTAGTACATTTTTCAGGGCTTTTAAAAGGTCTTATTTCAATATATTGGCTCCTTATTACACACCCTCTTTTTTCTGTTCCATTTGAGATCTCAGGTTTTGATGTAGAACGGTATGAATAACTGAATTTTCAATTTTGCTGGCCAACAAAAACAAAGTAAATGATGATTTAAGAGGAATAAAACCATTCATGTGAACTGAAACATATCAAACCTCCTCAGAGTTGATTTACATTTTAGCTTGGCAGCTAAAATGCATAATTTTCAAAACAAAAGCCAATGATCTTTATTCTGCAGTCTTTTAAAACTTTCTTAATTTCTTTAGATTTTCTTGGGACAAAGCTTGTCCCGATTTGAACTTTAAGCTCTCATCTCTGCATACAAATGTGAGATATACAGCAGCAGAAGTATCCAGGGTATCTGGAAGTGCCAGTCAAGTAACCCACCAGAGTGTGACTTAGGTACAGCATTCCTTGGTAGCAATTCCTCAGTAGAGCATAGGGTACACAGTCTCATTTTTTACTACTTTTTTCCAGCTTGGCAGAGTTACTGATGCTTGATACTCATATCTAGGGGAGCTGGAGATGAAAGGAAAAAAAAAAGCCCAGAGGACCCAGCAATCCTGAAATAGCCAAGTCAGGGGGATTCAGCTTCTGCATGCTTCTCTCCTGGCAGGGCAAATTAACCCATGCAAAGCTTTGCACTATCAGCTCACTTTCAATTTCCAGGTTATCATGTCTAAAGTCCAACCTCTCATTTAGAAGGCTTTAATTTATGCAAATTGGTTCTGAGGTCCTAAGAAACTTGAGGTTTTTACAAAGCTTTGCTAAAAGGTTGCAGACAATTTGGGGAAAGAAAAAAAAAAAGGCCAAAAAAGCAGAATGAGTCATGCTAATCTGGTTAATCACAGGTGAAGCTACTGTAAACAAATGCATATAGTTCTTTTTTATTATGTAGTAGGTTAGAACTGGGCTGAGTTGGGGTTAATTCTCCTCTAATGCTGTGTTTTGCGGTGCTGTAGCTGAGCATTGATAAAGCAGCCGTGTTGTGGCTACTGCTAAGCTGAGCACCCAGGCTGGGGTTTTCGTTTTTTTTTCCTTAACTTCTCCCCACCCCAAGATGCTGAGAGGACCCAGCCGAACCAGGTGATCCAGACTGGCCAAAGGGATATTCCATACCATATGATGTCAGCTCAGATATAAGAAGGAGGTAATAGAAGGAAGTCGGGAGAAGATTTGTCCATGGCATCTGTTCTCCAAGAGTAACCATCAGGCATAGAGAGTCCTGCTTCCCAAGACCAAAACATCATTCAGCTGATGGGAAGTAGAGATTAACATCTCTCTCTCTGCTCCTGCTTCCACACGCTCTGTTGCTTTTGCTTATTTTCATTATTAAATTGCTTCTATCTTATAAGTGGCCTTTGTTATATTTTCCCCTCTCCATTTTAGAGGGGGAGTGATAGAGTGGCTCTGGTGGGCATTTGGCCCCCAGCTGGGACAGAACCACTACATATTACCGAATGAGTTTTACACGATTTATCATCTTATGTCTGTTTGGTGAAAGAAGCCTATGTTTCTAAAGTTGTCTCAATTGAGCTGTTCATCTTCCCTGTATTCATTTTATGACTCACAGGCAGAAATCTTGTCACTTTGGCCAGGCTATTAGTCATGTAAATGCTACTGGAGTTGCAAGAAATGTCAGTCTAAATTAGGAAACTTCAGAGAATCCACCCAAAATATAATCCAAAACTATTTAAATGAAGTTGCACTGCCAGTTGCCTCAACCACCAGTGTATTCATTATACCTTAGGAATTCCTATTTTGATGACACTGTGTAAATTCATTGCTCATGTCATGTTTTCCAGTCACTATTGCTTGAGGCAGGTTGCTTGTCTCAGCTATGAGTGGGAAATTTTGTTTGCTTTTGAAAGCTCTTTGAGCTTTGATGTTCTTTCCTTCAGTCCTATGAGTTATAGTTTGTCCTAGTTTTTGCTTGTTTTGTTTAGGCGAGGTTTTCTTTGTGGAGCGGGTGTTTTGCTTTCTATTTCTTTCCATCAAAATGGTCTATGCCACTTCTAAGTATAAATAACAAAAATTATATCCAGGTGTGATCATTACAAAATCACCGTGCACAACACTTCCTGAAGCAGTCAAAACGTGCTCACTGGCCACTTGTACTTCATCCATGAGCTCAGCAGTGTGGAAACTCAGGACAGCTACCATTGCTAATTGATGCTCTTCTCAAGAGTGAAAATTTCCCTGGCTTTCTGTGATGGAAAGCCAATGAGTTCAGTGCTTTCCTGTCACAAGAAACCATTTTGAATAACCTTAACCATAAGTACACCTAAGCTTCTTGTCCTCAGAGGAGAGATCTTTTATCTAGGAGTGGAGACACCATCATTGCCAACAGTTGATTCTTTGATAGTTGATTTAAATTCCATTTTACATAAGGAAAATAGTTTTTAAGAAACCAGGTTAACTGCTGTTCAAGGCAGAAAGATGCATCTAATAAAAAGTGTAGGCTCCTAGTAATGGGGCTGCTAAAATTACATTCTTTTTGCAAGGAAAAAAATATTGCAGGGCATGGAGGGAAGAAGTCCACAGCAGAGCTGAAATTTTAAAACCTGGAAAGTTTTGTTCCTCTGTTGCCATCAATCTCAATACCATTGAATGACCAAGTCATGAAACGACACAATAAAATTGTAACTAATCTCTCAGAGAGATCACTAATTAGCAAGTATACAATCAAAAATATCTTCTTACATGTGGTGGGGTAGAGTCTCCACTACTGTAGCTCTCTCACTGCTCTTGAAGATGCTCCCGAGAGTTGCATAGCTACACCATCTAAAGAGACATGGATAAAAGCCTGCAGTGATGTGAAGGTCAAGGAGTGATGTGGAGATGGACAAGGAGTGATGTGGAGATGGACAGAAAGCAGCTGTGAGTGGCCCACTTGGCTGACAGAGAAAGTCAGAAACAGGTTAAAAACTGCCATGGGAAGAGATGAGGCTTCTTTTTCTTCTTTCTTTTTTTTTTTTTCCCTTTTATTTTTGTCTGTCCTGTGGAAAAGGAATATGCAAATAAATTTCCCCCCCCCTCATTCAATGGGAGGATGACTATCAAGAAAGTAATGTCCAAAAGTAGCCAAAGAAGTTTGCTGCTTCTTGCTGCCTTAGTAGACGTGTAAGGACAGATTGCTGATAAATAATTTGGGCCACAGTTAAATTCCCTGTTATGGGCTTTGTATCTTTTAGAAATATGTCACCTGCTTTGGTACAAAATGTAATTCTCAAAAAGCTTTTCAGCATACAATTCACATTACTAAGGCAAGTGCTACATACAAGATTTTTTTACAAGAAAAGAAAACCCTGCTAAACCCTTCCTATTCATCAGGAAAAAAAATAGATGTCTCTTCCAGTTCTTGCTTGTGAGTTAAAAGTCCACGAAAAAAATGGAGAAAGATTATAAATCATTTTGAGTGTTATTATTTGTTTGAAAATACTGTGCTTGATTCCAATAAAATTTATAACAGTTTGTGTCAAATAATGCTAGGAGAGTTATTGCAGATAATACTAGTGTGACAAAAAGTAGAAACATGTTTTGCTGTCTAGGAGGCATTTTTGAGAGAGAGAGAGAGCACATTAGAGGAGGTCTCAGGGACTTCCCTTTCCACCTAAGTAAAGCTTTTCTTTTTTTTATGAGTATTGAACAGACTCTGTGGATGTATGTATTTTTACAATGAAAAGGTTTTAAACAGAAATAAATTTCAGAAGGGATCTGAATGTGACCTGAACACAAATCCTACTTCAGTTCAGTGAATAATTTTGAACTAAAAGGAAACCCATTGAGAGCTGGAACATTTTGTTTTGAAACTCTCAATTTTACTGTGAGATGCTGAGTTTTATATCATGAGAAACAGAATAACTGCTCCATATTTAATACCTCTGCAAAACTAAACTAAAGGAAAATTAAAGGAAATAAGAGACCACTGGTGGCCATTGATTATGACCCCTAGCCCAGTTCTAGCATCTCGGGCTGAAAACTTTAGAATTACAGAACCATAAAATCATAGCTTAGTTTTGCTTGGAAGAGACATTAATTGTGGCTTTTCAATACTTAGAGGGGACTTATAGGAAAGATGAGGACAGACTTTCTAGTAGGGCCTGCAGCAGCGGGAGAAGGGATAATAGTTTTGAACTAAAACAGGAGAGGTCTGGACTAGAGAGATGACTGAAAACTCTTACTCTGAGTGGTGAAACACTGGCACAGGTTGCCCAGAGGGTGGTAGGTGCACCGTCCCTGGAAACATTCAAGATCAGGTTGGACAGGGCTCCAAGCAACCTGCTCTGGTTAACAGTGTCCCTGTTCACTGCAGAGACGGTGGACTAGGTAGTCTTTAAAGAACCCACGGTTTAAAGAAGCCGTGGCTCTACTTATCTAATGAGTGATTTGCTACCTTTCTACCCTTACATTGTATATTCTATTATGACAGGTGTCTCTTGTACAAATATTGTCATGATTTGTACTAATTACCAGCAAATCTTTGTGTATCTGCAAGGCAAAAATATTAGGAGATTACACCAGAGCAATCTGTCTGCAGAAACCCTTGGCTGATGCTTTACAGGTTTTCTGCAGTGCTCTGAGAAAACTGAGCAGATGCCATCTAGTGGCAGATGAACTCAAGATGCTGAGCTTTTCAGTAGCTCTTGCCGTAGCTACAACGCAGGAAAGCTGGGGATGTGAAACAGTAACACCCCAAAATACTGCTGTTTTCAGATAAGAATACAAAACGTAAACTGATTAGACTTCACCCATGAGCGGCACGGAGACCTGAAGTGTATTCCATTTTCACCTGTCTCTAGTATTTCCCACTTTGACTTCACCTCTACAGTAGTCATACATTTCAAGAATCAGCATAAATCCCCATACTTTGTTTCAGATTCATTTCAGAACCGCTATAAAGCAGAGGAAGTGTAGACCTTTTAAAAGCTTCACAGCTGTTGCACACTGAATTTTTCAACTGTTTCCTTTTTTTCAACTGCCCTGTCTCATCTCTGCAGAACAGCACCTGATCCGAAGCATCACTAGGAGTGCCAATGCTCACTCTAGGAACACAACTTTCATTCATAAAATGCCTAGTTCTGCCCTTTCAAGGGCTTTGGCTTCATTAACAAAGAAAAAATCTGACCTGATTGTGAAGCAGGATCCCCTCTGGGCTTCTCTGTTCCTCGATTTCTTCCCTGTGGACCACTGCCAGCCAACTGTCTGCAAACTCCTTTATGTCCAGAGAGCAGTGAATCTTGGTGGATTAGTAAACCCACATTGCTCTGTTCTAGCATGATCAAGATCTCATATAGAAATGGAGTGGCACAGAGATGTCCTGTTGTCTCTTGACCAACTTTCTGCCCAGGTGAACCTCAACGTACTCGTCCTTCAGGTGTTCAGTCCAGTCCAACACCATTTATCTTCCAAACCTGTGCCAAATGTGCTCTTAGACTAGAGATCTATGGAGCAGAGTACGCAGACAGTATTCCCTGTGTGGCTTTGTTATCATTGTGGTTGAAGGTGGGATTTGTCTTCATGTTAGCTGTCTAAATGATAAATATCTAAATCTTTCTGTAGTCAGTGGATATATATAGAAAGAACAAAAGGAATCTCAGAAGGATACATATTTCAAACAGGTATCCAAGTCTGGTAGAGAAATTGCCCTCTGGAGGAGCATCTCTCTCATCATTAATTTTGGAGGATCTGAGGGCATATATTTTCTCCCAGGCAACCAGCAACAGAACAAGGGGACACAGTCTCAAGTTGTGCTGGGGGAGGTATAGGCTGGATATTAGGAAGAAGTTCTTCACAGAGACAGTGATTTCCCATTGGAATGGGCTGCCCAGGGAGGTGGCGGAGTCACCATCCCTGGAGGTGTTCAAGACTGGATGGAGCACTTAGTGCCATTGGCTAGGGCTGGGTGATAGAATGGACTGGATGAGCTTGGAGGTCGCTTCCAACCTGCCCTATTCTGTTCTATTCTGTTCTATTCTATTCTATTCTATTCTATTCTATTCTATTCTATTCTATTCTATTCTATTCTATTCTATTCTATTCTATTCTATTCTATTCTATTCTATTCTATGTCTGAGATTGCCCCTTGGCTTAACAGCCACAATGTTAAGAACTACTTTTCTGCACTGTGGTGAGGATGCATCTAAGCTGTCTACTGAGAATTTGGCCCATGATGTCTACTGAACCATGCTCAGGGATTATCTGGTACAGCATTCATTGATATGGGTCAAAACTTTGCTATACATTTCCACTGTGTAACATCACAACTGACTTTCAACACCCACCAAAAACTGGTAGTGCCATGAATTGTGTTTGTATAGATGTATCCAATATAACTTAAACACTAATATGGAACTCAATTTAAATATGGTTAATTTCACCGTTAGCGTTTGTAATATACAATATTCTTAGTCTATAAGTACAAAGGTGACATTGTGAATAGAAACATAAAACTACTCAGCAGATGTCTTCAGAGTCAAACTGAGCTCCCTTTCCTGAATAGCCAGCAGTTGCAGAAGCTACCCAGTGCAAAGATTTATTTCGAGGACATACCTGTTTTCTCTTTGCTTCCAGCAGGGTTTTAGAATACAGTTTGTTGGGATTCTGCTGATGCTGTACAAGGAGGACTACTCGGTGGTAGGGATGACAGGGCTCATGTCAGCAATCCCATGAAATAATTAATAATACACTATCTCAGGTAGAAATAAACCTATCTTCAGTTGGATTTTGGTATTTCTGAAAATGAATTAATTTGCTTTACTCTTCTAGAGATGAACATTACTCCATCAACGTGCAAGGAAGGTAGGGTAATCACTAGCATTCATTCTTGGAATCTCTGTAATTGAAAAGTCTAAACAAATATTCTCATGTCATGCCTAGAGGCATGAAGTAACTTCAAAGATGGAGTTGCCCAGTACTTCAGAACCTTCAGTCCCCTGTCTCTGCTATCAGCATTTAAACATCTTCATTTCTGTTCAGAGTTAATATCTTTTAAAAATGAATTGTACGACTTGTTCTCATCTTGGCTGTCCTGCATTAAAATCTTAATAGTGCAAGTAATGGATTTCCAGAAACATTGTGGATGGATCAGCAAGGAAGAAAATGAAAAACCTTAGACTCATGAATATAAAAGCATTAGACCTCTTCTTTTTTTAAGGTAGCCAAACTGCTACTTTACTAAAGAAAGTTCAGTTAAAAACATATTTTATGTTTAGAAAGAGATCAAATCTGCACTTCCATATATACCAATTGGTGGAGGTTTGTTATTACTATTATTTGTACCCAGTTCTGGGCCCCTCAATTTAAGAAGCATGTTGATGTGCTTGAACATGTCCAGAGAAAGGCACCAAGGCTGGTGAGGGGGCTGGAGCACAGACCTATGAAGACAGGCTGAGGGAGCTTGGGTTGTTCAGCCTGGAGAAGAGGAGGCTCAGAGTGACCTCATTGCTCTCTACAACTACCTGAAAGGAGGTTGCAGCCAGGTAAGGGTTGGTCTCTTCTCCCAGGCACCCAGTGACTGAACAAGAGGACACACTCTCAAGCTGTGCCAGGGCAGGTTTAGGCTGGATGTGAGGAAGAAGTTCTTCACAGAAAGAGTGATTGGAATTGTAATGGGCTGTCTGGGGAGGTGGTGGAGTCACCACTCCTGAAGGCGTTTAAAAGGAGACTGGATGTGGCACTCACTGCAATGGTTTAATTGACTGGATGGTGTTGCATAATAGGTTGGAGTTGATGATCTCTAAGGTCTTTTCCAACCTGGTTAATTCTTTGATTCTGTTAAATACGGTGGCACATAAATGGAGCTGTTCTTTCATGTCAATCAGGTTCCCAACACCCAGGAGTGGCTCCTGGTTCTGAATCATATGGACTTTAAATATCCATGTTACAGGAAAATGTAGGTTAGGAATCTTTATAGATGTTCTCCATTTGGCCCAACAGAATATAGGCAAGTTGATAAACGTCTAAATTATAACTTAAAACTGAAAAATTGTTGATGTTGCCTAGTGCCATTTTTACCATTCACATTTTCAAGTTGAGAGATACATTTTCTCATTTTCAATCCCTCAGTGAATACATTTTTGTTACTGAAAAAACAGCTTTCAGTGAAATAAACTGAGAAAATATAAGCTTTTCAGTTTTGGGTTTCTTTGGGTTTTGCTTTAGTGCTTTTTTTTTTTTTTTCCCCTGCATCTTCTGAGTATAAGACTATAAAGGTTCAGTAAAAAAAAAAAAATAAATAGCAACTGCTGTTTACCTCAAACAAACCATGAGGTTAAGCTGTGGTTAGTCTTGAAAAAACAAGCACACTTAAACATATTTGCTCATTTATGTTTCTCCCAATGGGCCAATTAGCATCTGCTTCTGCCAAGCACTGATCACTTCCTGCAAAAAGAGAAGTATCCTTACTTCTTTCTGACTCTAATGGAAGTTGAGTGCACTAAAACACACTATCAGCATCTGGCCCTTAGAGATTAATGGCACTATGCAAAGAGTATTACTAAACAATATACAGCACAGAAGTCATTTTGGAACACTGCAGAAATAGAGTCCCATTTTAAGACTCTCATTACTGTCATATAAAACAGATGGGAAAGATATGAAAGTTTAAGACGATAGTAAAAAAAAACTATTCCTGTGCCAAATGTAACTTCTGAGAAAGTTTGTAATAGATTGACAGGAACTAGATTTTAAAAAAGAAAAAAAATAAATTGGCAAGCATTGCAGAAGAGAAGACTGCATCCAAAGAGATAGCCAGGATAATGATCTAAGAAATAGCACACTCCAGGAATGTCAGGAAAAAAAAATGTTTTAGTGCTGTTTTCATAGAAAATCGAAGGGAAGGATTTTAACTTAAATGCAAAGTAAGGATCCAAAACAAGAAGGCAAACATTTGCCATTAATTAACTTTGTCCAGTGCAAAACTGGTGTCATTGAGGTCTTAAATGATAAAACCCTGTCCTTGTGTATATTGAGTTTTTTACAGTATTGGACTCCAGGAAGTGGAAAGATACAGAAAAGGTAGTCCTTAAATAAATAGTGTCATATGGGAAATCCGGTTGTATGAGCTTTCTGTCTCCGCTTACTGTGTCAGTGCAGAGGGATAACGATAGTACAGCAACTAATTTTCAAACGCGTGTCTATAAAATTATGTGACTAAGTCTTTTAAAATGAATGTATTAGTGCACATCCTTTGTCCCCCACCTCAGCAGATAAACTAATGTTATTTACTTATATTCAGACAGATAGGTTTAAAATGTTTTCATTTTTTTCCTTTTGATTAATAGACTTAACTTCAAAAGTGCAAGAATTTTCCCTTCTTGACATGCTTCCGTTTCAGTGTCTAGTGCATCAGCGTCTGCTTATGCATCTTTCCTTTCCTGGGGGCAGTTGATCTGAGTTTCAAAATTCTCTTGCAATTAAAGCTTTGGAGAACTTTTACCTCTGCACTGCTATATGAAAAACTGATAATGAAGAAAAAATCACCCAAACTGTGTGAAAGGCTGAATCTAGTTTTGCAACACCAGTAGTACAGGAAATGAAAGCCTTTGAAAATTTCAAACCATTATAACAAATTTAGTTGCTGTAGACTGTGGAAGATGACAGCCTGCTTCCCCAGGACTGCTGCCCCTCATAAGCTGTGCTTACTCTTTCCTTTGACCCTTAATGTTGACAGTAATGGAGGCAAATTACAGCAAATGATACCAGACCAAGCAGCGGTCAAATCAGTTTGTCAAACATTCTTCTTTTCACAGCTCTAAATGCAGATTTAATGGGTTTAGCAGAGCAGATGGAAAGAGGAGTGGAAGAGGAATAGATGGGAGAGCAGGTTAAGGGTCAGCAATCTCCAAGTAGAAATGTTTGCGAGGGAGGAATGTAATGGTTATAAGCAGTAGATTATGCAAGAAAGGAGAAAGCTTAACTCAAAAGCTCTTTTCCTCTAGGTAATATTGCCTATGATACTTGGCTTTTTTATGCCTGCTTTCACTTGTTGCACATTGGGAATGCCTGGAAAAGCTCCAAATCAGATCTTTTCCTGTGAATTTAGGAAGCAAATTGTGTCTAAAAAGGTAAGAAGTACTAAGATGCAATTAGGAGGGATGTTGTGCATTTTGGACAAAGGTGGTTAGTAATGTTGGAGAATCTTGAAAAAGAAACTAAAGCTGCACAAGCAAGAGTCTCTTTAAATTCTGCCTTGAAAAATATACAGATTTTATTAGGGGAAAAAACTCTCATGAAAGAACCAGGGTGAGTATTGGGGTCTTCAACACGTGCTCAGATGGAGGGAAATGCTGTGATAGTTTTTCATTAATTTCCAGGTTATAAGTATACAAGTTTTTTTTTTATTTTAGAGCTTGGAGGTTAGGATCCAAATAGTTTGGTAATTCTTTCCATGTTATTGATGGCTTCGGCATTATAGTTATAGCAATCAGTGTTAGTAAGTGTTTTTATAAGGTCTAAATTAGTCACGCTAAATATTTTTGATTTCCACTTAGCTCATAGGCTATATTGAGACATTGCTGGAGCACAAGCAGGCTTTAGCAATCCTACAAACAAAAACCAGCTTTGGTGATTTGCCCTTCCAGCCATGAGATCTCTGCTCTCTGTTGACAGACATCTCATGCGTTTCAGGAGTGATATAGTTAAAGTGCCATTTAACATGATAATCCAGATGTGTGTGAGTGAGCTGCTACTCTCATTGTATTAATATTAGTGAGTTCCCTCTGTCACTTAGAAAGTGACCTTGCTCTGTACATTTTCCTTTTTGGGTCAAATCTGGCTAAATCGGTAGCTCATTTGACACATTTGCAAGGATTTAGTTTTTGCCTAAAACTATAGGTCTCTGCTTATGCAGTCATTTAATGCCAGAGTATAGGATACAGTGGAATACGTAGCAGTGAACACATTTGCTACCCTACAAAAATATCTGTCCTGTGAAAACTGGTAAAAAGTGAGCATACATGGAGGCTGGGTGTCCTTTGGCTGGGAATACCTACTGAGCCTACTAGCATTTTCAGCAGTGACAATCTCACCACAGCAAGTGCTATGGAAATTGCAAAGGAGTGTAGAAAAACAATGTTTAGCATAATTCTGAGACTGGAGAATTGAATTCTGAATTTGATTTCCAAGCCTCTTGTTCTCCATTTTTGTTCAGAAACCTTTCTTTGAAGCAAATTGCTGTTTGCCTTTTTCATCAAATGCTGTCAAAATCTCAGTGAAGGAATTGACCCACTGAAGTATTACCACTGATGTTCCTGGAAACACCACTTGCAGCCAAGAGAAAAATTTGAAGGCTTCAACTTATTCATCTTTGCTGCTCCTATGTAAAAAGAAAGAAAGTAGAACAAGCATCTACTTCTGAGCCATGAACATCTATCTTTGTAACTTCAGTGTCAAAAGTGCCCTTGCCTTCTTCTACTTTCTTAGATTTCATTTATTGAGGAGCTTCTAGTAACTTCTGCCTGCAAGAATGCTCTTGTACCTTATTTTGTCCTATTTCTCTATTTTAATTTAGATGTTACCCTTTCTTATTCTTAAGTATCTTCACTTCTCCAGGTGACAGTTTCTTTTCTTTACTTGGGTTATGCTGGCTTTTCCCATTATCTGTTTCCTGCCCTTAAACCAATGAATAGGCTGTAAAAATGGTGTCAGTGACATCTCCTTCCGCAGAAGTGAGCAGACAAAGGGACCCTCTGTACTTCTGACACCTTGATTAAGAAGGGACAATGACAGCTCTCTGCCAGCACTCTATGCCAGGCATTTCCCCTCNATATATATATATATATATATACTGGATTTGCTTACTATGGCTACTGTTTATAACATTTTTGTTTCGTTTATTTATTTATTTATTTGATTTTCCTGTGTTTTGGAAAGACATCTCAATAGGCCTGCACTTCCTCAGAAATTAAAATAAACTGCAGAATATGGAATGAGTTTTTGTAGAAATTAGGAAGTGTTGTTACATGACATTTTATTCCAGCACAATGCCTGGATGTTTGTGTATAAATTGTAACTGCATCATTTCTGGCTGTATTGGAGAAAGCAATGACCCCAGATTCCAAATATGTTCAGCTAGCTTCCCAGTAACTCAAAAAAGGATGTTTTTTTGTGGCAAGTGGTTAGTTGCTGAATCAAAAATTAGTAGTTGCCTTGGTAGCAATAACCATGGTCTAGCTATATTTATACAAACAGAATGTGAGATCAACCAATAATTATTTTTAATGCATTATTTTTTAAAGTTTAAAATAACTCCTGGCACGTCTGTGAAAAGTTAATAACCTTGAATGGGGAAGTATTGGCATAGTTTGGAAGTTCTGAGTGTCCTTAAAGTCCTGTCTTAGAAAACATAGTGAAAATGGTTTCCCTGATGAAAAAAACAAACACAACAACCAAACAGCTGAAACAGACTAAAGGGGAATGCAAAACAGAGAATTTGTCACAGAATTTATACAGAAAGCATAGAATAAAGGACAAGAAATGAGCAGAAGATATAAAACTGCTGTTGGTAAAGGAGTTTACAATGTCTGTGACCGTTGAAATTGGAAGCAATGAAAGGCAAAATGTATATAGATGGATGTCTATTTTACACACCAGCAATTGCAACAAAGGAAAATATCCTGGTTAGGATATTTGGATGTGAGTTTCAGAAACAGACCTTAATAGCACTGTGAGCAATATTTCCAAAATTATGTTATGAGATCAATACAGTGACTAGAAAATGTGGTGTGGCCCTGGGGTACATTAAAAAAAATTATTAAAATAGAAGAAATAAGAAATATGGCCCAATATTTCATGTAGCACTAGTAAGATAGATGATAGAATTTTGTTCCAGTCCCTATTTTAAGACAGATGTGGAAGCAGAGGAAAGCATGAAAAAGAAGATGAAAATAATCCTTCCAAAACCAGGCTGAAGGACCTCAATCTGTTCCACTCTCTGGAAATCACCTTAGTGGAGGTGATTTGATTACAGGGCTTGGCTTTTTGTATCAAGAGAAAATATGAAGGGGTTTTCCAGCTCACTGAGAAAGACTTAAAATTACCCAATAAGCTGAAAGCAGAAATTAGATAAAACAGAACCACTTAGCAGTGAGGGTAGGTTTTGGGCACCCCACCAGTTTCCTGATCATTCTCATGATTGTTTCAATTTCCTGTAGTCAATAGCTATTCTTAAATTTATATATATATATATACATATATATATGTATTATATGGGTATGCATATCCATATGATATGTATGTATGCATATAGTGAATGGTCCAGAAAAGATGGAAGGGGATCAGGTCTTTGGGGCTTTTTTTAGCATCAAAAATTTTAGTGTGCTCCTTATAAAAACATTAAGTATCAGATTTAAAACTAATAGCCTTTGCTTTCTGACAGAATGCATAAGTATACTACATAAAAGTATCATTACAAATATTGTGCATTCATACAGGATAAATCTATCAATGTGTATTAAACACAGTTGTGGGAATATTGTATCTAAACCAAGAAAATAAATTGCCAAGAATTAGGACAGTTTACCAAAAAGATATATCATATTTCTATTGTTTGCAAAACCCTTGCCAAATACTCATTAATAGCTACTGTCAGAACCTGGGTAGTTTAGGTGATTTTTTGATCCAAGACTGTACCCATTCTGTCCTTAAATTTCTTATTTTAGGAATATCCAGCTGATCATGAGATTTAGGAAGGGTTATTTCCATCTATGATCCACATTCAGAAATGAACATTTTTTTTCTCCATGTTGAAAGGAGAAGGCATACCAGACTGAATAGTCTGGAGCTTCAAGGGGTATTCAGAATTCTCTCCTTTAAATGCTTGGCTGATGCATCTTAGCCAGCTGGTGGGGATTAAATTTATCATGGGACCTTAGGGCAAGCATGAATTTTCAGCAAGCTGGATTAGAAGGAACAAGGGGATTTTTTTTTTTCAGTTTTTGGTCCAGCTTGGGGCACGGATCATTTCTCACCTAATGAATTCCCTGTTATTGTTGAAGCCCAAGGTAACACCTTGTTCTTTTCTATTTTCTATCTATGGCACTTCATAATTTAGTTTTTCATGAGCTAAAATGATGTAGTTTAGCTTAAATTACTGGGCTCAGTACAAGGTAAATGGATGGAAATTAATGTCTTCTGTTATAGACTTCGGTCTGAGTCCTTCTGGTATTAAACGTAAAACTTTGCCTGGGCAAATTAATTTGGCTTGAAAAGTGAAAGGTGGAGGATATTTCAGAACGTTAGTAAGGAGTTTTTCTGCAAACTGAAAATGGTGCCTTTTTGGTTTGTTTCTATTGTGTCACTAACTCAGTTTGAAATCAAAACTTTTATTTAGTTTCCTGTGTACTCTTCTTTCATGTTTTCTATGTGTTCAGAATATATAATGCAATAATAAAACCAATAGAGTTAGAATTTGGAGATCATTTTAGGCATGATTTGGAGAATTACCTATTTTCTTCTGAGCCACGGAATCACAGAATCACTCAATGTTACAGGTTGGAAGGGACTCCAGAGATCATTGAGTCCAACCTCCCTGCCAAGGCAGGATCCCCTAGGGTAGTTCACACAGGAATTCATCCAGGTGGCTTTTGAAAGTCTCCAGAAAAGGAGACTCCACAACCTCTCTGGACAGCCTGTACCAGTGTTCCATCACCCTCACTGTAAAGAATTTTCTCCTCAGGTTGAGGTGAAACCTTCTATGTTCCAGTTTGTATCCATCGTTCCTTGTCTTACTACTGTGGAAAAGAGATTGGCCCCATCCCCGTGGCACCCACCCCTCAGCTATTTATACACATTGATGAGACCTTATGTCAATGTTCTCCAGACTAAACAGGCCCACATCTCTCAGTCTCTCTTCATAGGACTCAAGTTCAAGTCACTTAATCATACTTATGGCTCTCTGTTAGACTGTGTCTTGCAGGTCTCTGTCTCTCTTGAATTGCAAAGCCCAAAACTGGACACAGTATTCAAGGTGTGATCTCCCCAGGGAAGAGTAGAGGGGGAGAAGAACCTCCCTACTTAGTTCATTTCAATTTGGCCATCACATGTAGTGGGACCAGAATAAGTTTTCTCATTGTTGTTTTCTCTATATTCAGCTTTACTAGGAAAGTACTGTGTGCAGTTTTGGAGCACCCAGCACAAGAAGGACATGGAACTGCTGGAGAGAGTCCAGAGGAGGGCCACAAAGATGATCAGAGGGCTGCAGCACCTATGCTATGAGGACAGGCTGAGGGAGTTGGGGCTTTTCAGCCTGGAGAAGAGAAGGCTTCGGGGAGACTTTATAGTAACCTTCCAGTATCTGAAAGGGGCCTACAGGAAGGCTGGGGAGGGACTATTCACAAGGTCTTGTAATGACAGGAAAAGGGGGAATGGGTTCAAATTGGCAGAGGGGAGATTTAAATGGGATGTTAGGAGGAAGTTCTTCACAGTGAGGGTGGTGAGACGCTGGAACAGGTTGCCCAGGGAGGTTGTGGCTGCTCCCTCCCTGGAGGTGTTCAAGGCCAGGCTGGATGAGATCTTGAGTGTCCTGTTCTAGTGGGAGGTGTTCATGCCTATGACGGGGGTTTGGAACTGGATGATCTTTGAGGTCTCTTCCAACCTAAACCATTCTATTGTTCTAAGTACTTTCATAATTTGGTGCTGTGGCTACCCATGAAGAATACCTTCCTAGAAAGGATCCTTGATTCCCAAGATTGGTGATTCATAGTGCTTTGGTGAAATGTAGTGTCTGACTCCTCAAAGGCAGATATGTCAGACAGA
Source organism: Psilopogon haemacephalus (assembly GCA_013396835.1). NCBI lineage: Eukaryota > Metazoa > Chordata > Aves > Piciformes > Megalaimidae > Psilopogon > Psilopogon haemacephalus. The sequence goes on along the minus strand of VWZI01020082.1, from coordinate 221,163 downwards.
CAATGTGCACCCAGACATCTTCTGGACCTGATGCATCTTCCCTATGGACCTTGAACAATGTCACCTGTTTTTATAGGTTTTTCAGTGCAAAATACCAGAGCACACAGTGTTGCAGTCCAGAAGTTTGTTACTTTGCGGAAAGCTGAGCCTGTGTATGGTGTGGCCTGGCACATGGGATGAGCTTGAGTACTCTTCCTGAGGACATAATGGTGAAGGCCTGGTCTCACTTGTTCTCAGCTAAAACTCGAATTTCAGCTCAAGGAAAAGTGGGGTTTTTTGTTTGTTTTTTTTTTTTTTTTCCAAAAAACTCTCCATATGATGATGTACTTAGAATATTATAAAAATAAAGCCTAAGTTCAGCAAATGAGCATAGGAATTAAGTTATTTGATAATAGAAAAGCAGCCAGTGTTGATAATTTCCCCAGTCAGATGCAAAGAACAAGTACCTGGGGAAGGAGCAACATTCAGAGGTTTCTCAGATCACACTCTGGTTTTTATTTTTCTTTCCTAAGTGAAAATCTAAACATTACATAATGTAGTGGGTTTACAGTTACCTGCCCCCCCACCTTTATAAACCCCGGCTAAAACTCAGAAAAACACTGGAAGTTAATAAATGAAGCTTTATATTTACAGCAATGCAAATATACAAGCAAATATTTACAAGATATAACAGATATTTACAGATATATACAGTAAAAAAGTAATACAGCCACCACACCCCTCCCGGAGACCAAAATCCCCAAGAGAAGGTAACCAAAACCCCCCTACCACCTTTCCCCCCTTCCCCAGCCTTATCTCACCACCTATTGATGCTGCAGATAAACTGAAAATCGGTCAGAGATTAGTAATAGGAAGGAGTTAGTAATTTTTAGTGATTTTACTCTGAATTAGCCAAAAGACAGAGAGACAAAGGAGAAAGCAGCCACAGTGCCGAACAGAGAGAAGCCCTCTGCTAATCTGATTGTTTTCGGAACAGCTCTTAAAACAACTTTTTTTTTCCTTCTCAGCAAAACTCAGTGAAGTGACACACACTGTGTTTAACTCTCTCTCAGCCAATAGTCTAATTTCTCACTCAAATTCTCCAATTAGTTCATACCAACACACATAAGAACCTTGACGGTGGGCAGGAGATCTTGACCCTCATAAAATTAGTGACTGTCTCTCAGTTCATGAGTGTTATCTTGATCCTGTGTCAAGACGGATTGCAGTCAAATGCCTTCATCCACCATTGCTCCCATTCTCTGTTAAGAAGGCAAGCCCAGTTTGGGAAGTCATCCCATTCTCTATCCATTGCTTGTTTGTGAATTTGAATGAAAGCCTATCTCAAATACAAAGGATAACATGTTTTGGAAGGGAAAGGTTGGAGTTCAAGCACTGGTGTATTATTTTGTTAGAAAATGGTTTTGCATAACATATAGGAAAAACATTCAGGAAAAAACATTCCATTTTGGGATTAACTGAAGCAAATTGTACAGCTCAACTGTAGTGACAAACAAAAATGACAGTGCTTGTTCTTGAAAAACATAATTTAAAGGGGAATAAGATAATTTTTGTTAGCATTACCAATATTTTAAGTTCCATCCCTAGAGCACACATGTAAGAGATATTCATAAGGTATAGTAAAAGTTAATTAATTTTAAGGCTCTTATGACAACTTGATCTGTCCCAATAATTATGAATGGATTGAAATGCAGTTAAGTAGGGAACTTTTATCTTCAAGAGACTGAGAATGAAGTTTAGGAGGTAAAGGAGCTCACGGGCTCCTATAATGGTTGTAGAAAGGAAAAAAAATATACACAGGAAAGTTTTTCGAAAGATTACATTTGTTCTGTGTCACGTTGGAAATATTTGTTTGACTAATAAATCACCTCCTGTGGAAATGACTTAAAAGACACTTGGGAAGGGCTGAAGCCGCTGTAGATTTTAATTAACTGAGTGTAAAAATGAACTGTCTAAACCAGCTCCATGGCTCTCTGATCCTAAACACACTGAAGAGATGCAGAGACTTGTGTTTTAGCCCATGACATAGGTGACTTTGGTGAAAGGACCTTAGTGTTTCTTTGCCATCTCTTTCACCCTAGTGTCCTCTTCCTTCCTGGACCAGATGTTTGGGATGTTTGAGTTTTTTAACTTAAAGAATTAGATGGTAGAAAGTCACAGTTAAATGGTAGAAACTCACAACAAACAGATTTTGTTGTTTGAGATGGGCAGTGGAGAGAAAGAGAAATGTGCCTGAAGTTTCCCATTCCTACAAAGCATAGTCTCTCCACTCTGCTAGTGAGACACAGCCCCACCTACTCTGCTGGAGCTAAGCTCTGACAATTTTGAACTCCAGGAACAGACAACAAAGTCTTCAGCTCCTACTTATTTCACACCCATGTTACTAGAACCTACTCCAGAAGCCATGAGATAGAGTCATAGAATCATAGAATGGTTTAGGTTGGAACGGACCTCCAGGATCATCCAGTTCCAAACCCCCACCATAGGCAGGGACACCTCCCACTAGAACAGGTCCCTCAAGGCCTCATACAACCTGGTTTTGAACACATCCAGGGAGGGAGCAGCCACAACCTCCCTGGGCAACCTGTTCCAGCGTCTCACCACCCTCACTGTGAAGAGCTTCTTCCTAACATCCCTTTTAAATATCCCCTCTCCCAGTTTAAACCCATTACTCCTCATCCTGTCATTACAAGACCTTGTGAATAGTCCCTTCCCAGCCTTCCTGTAGGCCCCCTTCAGATACTGGAAGGTTACTATAAGGTCTCCTCGAAGCCTTCTCTTCTCCAGGCTGAAAAGTCCCAACTCTCTCAGCCTGTCCTCATAGCATAGGTGTTCCAGCCCTCTGATCATCTTCATGGCCCTCCTCTGTACTCTCTCCAGCAGTTCCACGTCCTTCTTGTGCTGGGTGCTCCAAAACTGCACACAGTACTCCAGGTGGGTTCTGACAAAAGCAGAGTACAGGAGGAGAATCACCTCCCTTGCCCTGCTGGCAATGCTTCTCTTAATGCAACCCAGGACATAGGTGGCTGTCTGGGCCACATACGAGTGCGTTCCTTTTGCCAACAGGAAAAAAACATAAATGACCTGGAGAAAGAAATATTGAGCCTCACTCAGCAGGACAAATAGCATATTTCTGAGTAGATAAGTGCACATGCAAGTTCAGCTCATAACCACTAACCTGTGTGTTCGTTAAGTAAGTCAGCAAAAAAGTTTTTTCGACAGCACTCAGTCCAAGACCAAAATGTACCCAAGCTGGGAGACTGATCAGAGGCACCTGGTCTCCATAGGCTCATACACCCCACACCTTTCCAAGATAGCTTGGATACCTGAAGGAAGACTCAGAGGAGTACAAGTCTCTGTAGAAGGCAGCATGAAATAAGTAGGTGGGCTTAGTGCAGCATCTAGTGGACAAATGTCCACATCACAAAGAACCCTTCTGTTTCTGGCTGTCTACTGCAGGTACAATTAGCAAAGGACCAACAGACTGTGGAGAAAAGCAAAACCCACTTTGGCTGCAAAAAGGCATATACTTTTCCTAATGAGGCACACAGCCTAGTGCAAGAAACTCATCCTAATATTACCATTTTAAAAATGTGAAATAGAAATACAAATATGGAATGTGAGGTAACTAGGCTGACATAAATCAAAATGGATTAAATCACTGTTTATACTCATGAATGAAATTAGAAACAGGAACTCTTCAATTAAATGGTGATTTTAAAAATTTTGTTTGCATTTTTCTCAGTGACTGCTCGAATGGCTTTAATGTGGTGATGTGTAGACAGATATGGTTTTTTACACAAAGGACAAAATTATTCTCTGTATTTGGTAGTGAGAGGGATTTTGAAGGATGTGTGATACCTGTAAGTTTATTGAATCAACTATATAATTTATAATCTATTTTATCTGTTTGTTTGTTGGGTTTTTTTTTTTTTTTTACATTTAATTTGAGTTTAAATTGTTGTTAAGTTAATTAGAGAGATGATGTATTGAAAGTCTGCTATGTTGGTGTCTGACAAAGGAAACAGGTAATCAGGAGAATTTTCAAAGCCAATAAGCAGCCAGGCTCTTCATTCTCAATAACATAAATGTATCTGAACCAAATCAGAATTTGGAGCCTAGTCTTAGTAGATACTTTTGCAAAATCTCACATATTTAATCACTGTAAAGAACTGGGCCATATGTTCTCATAGAGCTCATATTCTTCTATCTGGCTTTTATTTATAAATTGGAAGATGAGAACAGCACGGCTGCTAATTCATTTCTGAATCATTTTCTCAGATTTCAATGAATTTACTCGCAAGAGGAAAATATTCCCACTGACACTGATAATAAATAGAATCTAGAAGAAATGAAGGCAAATGCATATTTACACAACAAAAGCAGAAAATTCTGCCCTTTGGAAAACATGTAAATATTTGCGTTCTGTCTTTTGTAAAAACTACAATACAGGGTAATGTAACATTTACAAAGTCTGAGATGCCTTAAAAGGAGCAATCCCTCTGTTTTAGCTATGCCATTACAGAAAAAAGGTAGCACTCTTTAACTCCTTAAAATCTGGAGATAAATGACTGATGCAATACACTTTGTTATTTCTCTACTCAGCTGTAGTAATGTTAGTGATTTATGCTAGGCTTACCATAAGCCATCACCGTGCAAATTTTACTGATTTTATTTTTTGAAAGGAAAAATATATTCCATTTAAATCTTAACAAATCTGAATTTTAGAAGTTGTAGGGTTTATTTTTATTTTTTTAATAAGTTGAACAGCCCTACTGAGCAGTGCACCAAAGCCCCCTTTGCCAGACGTTTTGTCTTTGGTGTGAAGTGTTCTCTCATCAGGGCCCCACCAGCGTTACCAGCTGCCCCCAGCATGCTCACTGGATAGAAGAGGGAACACGGCAATAGGGATTCTGTGGACACTGAGCCCTGTTTTCTTACTCTCATCCTCTCACCTATGGGAGTGATGTTCACTGACTCATTGAATACCTCCAGGGAGCAGAGTGCTGGTTTGGGTGTTTCCATCAGCTGGTCCCAGGTAGCACCTGTATCATATTCCTTTTCTCACTTGTGCCTTCACCATGCCCCATGTAGGAACTCTAAATATGGACGACTTGTTGTATCAGGATATTGAAATAAGTAAGCCATGGCAACAGGATACCTAAAAGGGAACAGAATGCCTAAAAGAGGGACAAGATACCTAATAAGGACAGGATGTAGCAGCGACTTCCATAAGAAGCAAATGGAAAATTGTTACATAAGAACAACAACACATTTATTTACCAATAACCATAAACTGACCACTGCCATTATGTAATTGCATGAATACCTGGCTTTTACCAATTAGCTATAGCCACCAGACGCATGGACAACAGTACTTGTCCAATCAGCATTTACCACATATGCATGACATCTTGAATGTATTAGGCTCAGAGTGTATATAAGCCCACTTTAAGGCTAATAAAATTGAGAATTGGTTTGTATCAAACTGCCTCCCGTCTCCTGGTTTGCGGCAGCCCCAGTCACTTGCTTTTTAATTTTTTTTTATTCTTTTCTTTCAGACTTTCTCTCCCTAAGAGGGCTTTATGTTGCAACAACAGTAGGAGAGTTTATTTCAGGAGACCGTGTGACAATGGCTACTTTCTATGATCTTTCTGATCTCTACAAATTCATCCTGGATCTCATTCTCTTCCTAATCCAGTTCCTTTAACATCAGCAAAACTACTGTTAAAATGCAGTGGTAGCCATGCAGTTATTTTCCTTGCATCATTCATGGCCATAGTTGCCGTAAATGTATAGGAAAATGAGTAAACATATGAGTGAAGAATAGCTATGGACATCATTTACTTCGACTGGAGAGCAGCCTGGCAGAGAGGGACATGGGAATGCTGACATGGGTTGACCACCAGCTGAACAAGAGCCAGCAGTGTGCCCAGGCATGCCCAGGCCTGGCAGAGAGGGGCATGGGAATGCTGGTTGACCACTAGCTGAACAAGAGCCAGCAGTGTGCCCAGGTGGCACAGAAGGCCAATGGCACCTTGGACTGTACCAGGAATAGTGTAGCCAGCAGCACTAAGGATGTAATTCTGCCCTTGTATTCATCACTGGTGAGGCCTCACCTTGAGCACTGTGTGAAGCTCTGGACCCCTCACTGCAAGAAAGATATTGAGGTGCTGGAGCGGGTCCAGAGAAGAGTGACAAGACTGGGGAAGGGGCTGGAAGGAAAATCTGATGAGGAGAGGCTGAAGGAGCTGAAGTTAATTGTTCAGCCTGGAGAAGAGGAGACTCAGGGGGACCTTATCACACTCTACAACTATCTGAAGAGAAGCCACAGTAAGGTGAGTGTCAGGCTCTTCTCCCAGGCAACTTGTGTCAAGACAAGAGGGCATGGCCTGAAGCTGTGCCAGGGGAGGTTTAGGTAGGATGTAAGGAAGGACTTCCTCATGGAAAGGGTAATTAGGCACTGGAATGGACTGCCCAGGGAGCTGTTGGAGTCACTGTTCCTGGAGGTGTTTAAGGAAAGATTGGATATGGCACTTAGTGATATGGCCAAGTTGATATCATGGTGTAAGGTCATAGGTTGGACTTGATGATCTCAGAGGTCTATTCTGACCTCTGTGATTCTGTGATTCTGTGACTATTACCCAAGGTTTTACATATCTCCTTTTGTATCCAGTCTGGAACCCTATTGTTTGGATAGATGAGTAGCAAAAGGGTTGCATGATCATACTTAGATGGCAGTGACTGATGTGTCACACTTTTCCTTGAGATTGGTGGCAAGTGGATACACAGGAGCCTGTCCTCAGACCAGTCCTCTTTACAAATTGATCTTTATCAGTCATTTGGAGATGAGGATAAGAAGCTCATGGAGTTAGCAGAAAACACAGTGCAGGGACATGCTCAAGGGCAAGGCTGCCATCCACAGGCACCTGGACAGTCTGGAGGATGATGCCAACAGAAACCTCAGGAAATTCAACCTGTCTGAATGAAAGCAAGGCTATCCAGAGAAGTGATTATATCCCTCTTCTCAGAGCTTATTAGACAACATGCACCTTCCAGCACAAAGAAGATGTTGACAAATTCAAGCAAGTTCAGGATGGTCAGAGCTGAAACACTTGCCCTTTGAGGAGAGACTGGAAGACCTGTATTTATTAAGCCTTTAAATGTATGGTTTGGGCACAGACCCAAATGGCTACAAGTTGGTCCTTAAGGAGATGAAACCAGGCTTTTCACTGTGGCATATGGTGGAAGAATGAGAAGTAACTGGCATATGTTGAAATGAGATAAGAATGGATATCACCACTGGACCTTGATCTTGCTTCAAGCAGGAGTTTGCATTAGAGTCTGCCTGAGGTCCTTTCTGACATGACTTATCATGTGATCTGAATTTCTTCACATTAAATAAAGCATGGTATAGAACATTTCTTCCTCCTAATGAAAACACCCCAGACTTCTGTCTTCCTTCCTGTAAAAAAAAAAAAAAAATTAAACTGTCAGATTTTTTTCATAGTATGAGTATGAGAAATGTGTCTTCATTGAGAAGTGGCGATATATTCCATTGTGCAAGACAGATGTAAGAAGCCTCTACAGAAACATCTAATACTGGGAATGGTTAGTTGATAAGAACTATGTTTCTATGTCTTGAGATTTTTTTTTTTCAATTCATCTTTCTTTAGAATAGTGCAGTAAAAGTTAAAATTAACCCCCCATTTGGTTGTGGGATGTTTCAAACCCACATAACTGCAAAGAAATACTTTAAAATATGACCCACATGCACCACGATGTCTCAAATAAGAGAAACAGGTTATGGGTGGAGTTTCCACTTCTGCTTAAACTCCTCTGCAGGGTCAGGTTTCGACTGCTTGATATCACTGCATCAGTCTGCCCAAGAACAGTTGGTAGGAGACTCCAGATGGGCGTTTCTTGCTGTTGGTACTCATAATGGATCAGCTACCACAGTAGTAGATAGAATTCTCCCACAGCTACCAAATCCTGTTAAGCTTCTTCTCTTTATATTCTGGTGCCAAGATGTGACACAAACATCATGATATTCTGGCAGAGATGGAATGTGCCAGCAGAGAGGGAAAAGCAGAGTGCCTGGGATGTGGAGGGAAGGGTACAGGTGGCAGGAGAGAACAGTTGACAAAGCCTCAGGATGTCAACATACATTCATGTAGTTGCAGCCTCGCCTGCAGTTACCAAAGCTCTGCAAATAGTTTTCTTCATTTAAAGGCAGCTCAAGTTTACCAGCACAAAGAGAACTGAAGGTAAAGCAGTTCATCCTAGAATAGTTGCTTTTATCATTAGCCAGAAATCCTATGTTAGAGGCAGGCTCTGCTGTGACTTTGCTGTTCTGTCCTTGGTCGTAAGGCAGTTATCCACCTTCTGCCTCCTTTCCAGCACATGCCTGGCTCAGCCAGACTACTGTAGTTTAGAGAACAGCACCCTTCAAAGCTAGACAGTATTTAATTTCAATATGGCATTGATATGAAGAATGTTAACACAGGTAATTCCCCTTAAAGCCAACAGTAACTGACTTTGCCTCTGGTGAGCTGATGGAGAATTTGACCACATGAGCATCCTTAAGCTCTGAGAGGTTTCATAATTGCTTTTTGTTGCTCATGTGCTTTTTATTCTCATGTGTTAACTGGTTTAAATCTGTTACTACACTTAAAGATGCACTGAGAGGAATAAAACTGAAGGCATATATTGGTTTTATCACTAGCAATATTCTTCAAAGAATATAAAAGCATCATCTTGTGAGGTTCATATGAAAGCATATAAATTGTGTACTAATAGTTCAACAATTTCTTTATCAGTTCTCTGACACCACTGTAAAATAACTTCTATGTCACATTGACACCAGAAACAAGCATATTTTTCCAGGTAAACAGCTTTCTAAGTACTCTTTCAGGATATTTACGTAACTTTAGCTCCTTCCTATGGCTAAAAATGCAATAGTCTAAAACAAGCATCACTGTTACATATCCTTAGTAAGAGAGGGATAATTGTTGGTTGTGGCTGGCAGTTTATCTTATTCAGAAGAGTGGCTTCATAGTAAAATAACAGAATTTCAGCATTTCTGTTAAATCAAGCTGGTATATACATTAAGATCTGAATGAATCTGTTTCTTTAGACACTGTTTTTCAATAATACCTGCAGATAAGTTAATTAATTTGTAAGTTACATAATTTTTTTTTTCACCATTCCAAGAACAATTTTCATAACCATTTTCATTAGGCTAACTTTGTTTACTAGGCCTTTGGGGAGATATTTTCATCTCCTATATTGTATAATACAAAACGCATTCCTAGCAATCACTAAGAGGCAAATATAATGTGATTCAGAGTAGAAACATAGTCTGGATGTATACTGACATTCACCTTTGAGAACTGTAGGAAAATTCTTATGTTGGAGAGTCACAGAAATAACCCAAAGGACATATTTACCTTTAAAATTAATACATAGAAACAGAAGTAATAATACTAAAAAAGGCTAAAGACCACTGTCCTACACATTCATCTATGTATACATAAGGATTTGAACTCATGGTTACGTTACCATAGATTAACATTTGTCACATGTCTGTTGAAAGTGTGATTGCAGTATATAAGTTAATGCAATTAAACTTCATTTCAATTAAAAGAGGAGTTTGCCATAGATTATGAGCAAACAAAGAGCAACAAGGCTGCTGAGAGGTCTGAAGCACAAGCCCTGTGAGGAGCAGCTGAGGGAGCTGGGGTTGTTCAGCCTGGAGAAGAGGAGGCTCAGGGAGCCCCTTATTACTCTCTACAACTACCTGAAAGGAGATTGTGGCCAGGTGGGGGTTGGTCTCTTCTCTCAGGCACCCAGTGACAGAACAAGAGGACACAGTCTCAAGCTGTGCAAGGGATGTTTAGGCTGGAGGTTAGGAAGAAATTCTTTGCAGAAAGAGTGATTTGACATTGGAATGGTCTGCCCAGGGAGGTAATGAAGTCCCCGTCTCTGGAAGTATTTAAAAAGAGACTGGATGTGGCACTTGGTGCCATGATTTAGTTGATTAGATAATGTTGGGTGGTAGGTTAGACTTGATGTTGAAGGTCTTTCCTAACCTGATTGATTCTGTGATTCTGTCATAGGGACTCTGTCATGACCCAGTTATTCTGTATCAACCCTGGGGGAGTGTGGGGATCATGATAAGGTTCAAATAATTCTCTTGGAGCAAGTAAAGGTGAATCAACACCAAACAGCTAATGAACTGGGTTTATTAGTTTGGAGTGGGAAAATGAGAAGGAATAGCAGTGAGAAAAATATGTATCAGAGAGATGGGATATCATGATTTCCCTGGCTTGAAATCATGGAATTGTTGCAGGAGCAGCATCCCACACACTGTAAGGAGTGGCAGTAGGGGAGTAGGGCCATGTCACAAGGTCTTCTCCAGGCTGCAGGCATCACAAATCAGGGCAGTGTGGAGTAGGCAGTGCAAAACAGAGGTGGGAGAGGAGCAGTGTGGCTTCCTTGGTGTACTCCTTCCTTGTCCTTCCCTGGAAGCTCCTTGTTTTCCCCTCAACCTCTGCACAACAGGCACAGGGGAGGGCAGTGTCCCCAGAGCTGTGTACATATCCACTGTTCAGTGACGCTGTTCAAGACAACCAAAACACTTGAGGTCTCACAGACTCTTACCACAATCCAAGGCAAAATCTGTTGTTAATTTAAGGTAATTTGGCAAATGATCTAATCATTGTTTGCAGTCTTAAGAGTCACAACAGGGTACATTTCAGCAAACCACAGGTCTACATCAGCGCTGCAGATGGTATTGGGTGTTTGAATGTCCCAGAGCCATGTTCTTTGAAGCACATTATTAGTGAGAAGCACCATTCCCCAAATCTAGATATTTCGGGACTCCACCTCTCACTTAGGTCCGTTGGACCTGACTGTGATTCCTACCTAGCAAGAGGACCCATTTTGACAAAATCCACTGTTAGTCTCACTGTGCACATCTTTAGTTTCCCAGCTTATTCCAAGATCCTGGTCCTCTGGCTGTACATATTACATAAATGTTGATTCAGTCTTCAATTCGCTTTTGTAATCAATGAAGCATGCTGGGGCGGGTCCCTGGTGGAATGCCACTCTGGAGAAGTGCACAGTGTGGAAACTGCACAATCTTCCAAGACAATCCCAAGATGCTTTGTGTCCTCAGACACAGAAGGGAAATGAATGTCACAAAGATCTCCAGTGTCATGAAAAGTCCAAGATCAATTGCTGTGTGATGTGGATATGGCCCATCTGAGTTGTAGATGAAGAGCCCTGCACATTTGCAGTATGAGATATACTGCATTTCTTTAGCCTGAGGTGGATGCAGTTGGATTTGTATTTTATCAGAGGATTTAGAGTTCCATTGTCCAGACATGCAGGTCTCACTTTGATTTAATTACTGAAAATTTAATTTGGATTATGAAATTTCTTCCTAGAACCAGTGCCTAGGTCAATACCTATTGGTAGCAATATAGAATCATAGAATCATAGAATGGTCTAGGTTGGAAGAGACCTCAAAGATCATCCAGTTCCAACCCCCCGCCATAGGCAGGGACACCTCCCACTAGATCAGGACGCTCAAGACCTCATCCAGCCTGGCCTTGAACACATCCAGGGAGGGAGCAGACACAACCTCCCTGGGCAACCTGTTCCAGTGCCTCACCACCCTCACTGTGAAGAATTTCTTCCTAACATCCCGTTCAAATCTCCCCTCTGCCAGTTTGAACCCATTCCCCCTCGTCCTGTCATTACAAGACCTTGTGAACAGCCCCTCCCCAGCCCTCCTGTAGGCCCCCCTCAGATACTGGAAGGCTGCTATAAGGTCTCCCCGAAGCCTTCTCTTCTCCAGGCTGAAAAGCCCCAACTCTCTCAGCCTGTCCTCATAGCAGAGGTGCTCCAGCCCTCTGATCATCTTCGTGGCCCTCCTCTGAACTCTCTCCAACAGTTCCATGTCCTTCTTGTGCTGGGGGCTCCAGAATTGCACACAGTATTCTAGGTGGGGTCTGACAAGAGCAGAGTAAAGGGGGAGAATCACCTCCCTTGCCCTGCTGGTAATGCCTCTCTTAATGCAGCCCAGGACACGGTTGGCAGTCTGAGCCGTGTGTGCACACTGCAGGCTCATGTTGAGCTTCTCATCCACCCAGACCCCCAGGTCCTTTTCCTCAGAGCTGCTCTCCAGCCACTCACCACCCAGCCTGTATTTGTGCTTGGGATTGCAGCGCCCCAGGTGCAGGACCTTATGTTGACCATCAGGCCTACAATTCATAAACGAGTGTCTGAGCAACCTGATTTACTGTGAGGTGTCCTTGCCCGTGGCAGGGGGCTGGAACTAGGTGGTCCTTGAGGTCCATTCCAGCCCTGACAATTCTATGATTCTATAATTCTATGATCTTAAGAATCTTCTGGGTGACCACGAGTCTATATTTTTTTTCTTTTTTAATTGCCAACTAATTAATTTGCAATCATCTGTGAGATGACTTTCATAGTCACTTATGCCTTAGCAATATATTAGAAAGAAGAAAAGAAAAAAAAAATGCCTGGATATTCCTGTAAAGGAATAATTTACTTAACTGGGAAAAAAAAAATGTAATCAAGACTTTAAGTACTGCTGTTCTTTGGAATTGACCCTAATCTCTACCATGAAGTGATAAATGAATGCTAAAGGCTAAGCAGATTATCCTCCAAAAGCCTTCTTGAAAGTCGTTTAACAGCTAATCGTACAGTAAGGTCGAATATTCCCAATTTCTCATAGGAGAGAAGTAGACATCCTGTCTGATTTTCCTGTTGTGAAACAATTTTAGGAATATTTCCAGATTTAAGGTTTCTGAAAACGCCTCCTGAGAAACACCCCTCCTATGACACTTTTTCTGATTTTAATTTCTTCTCAATTTGGTTTGGCCAACATCTATCTCAAGTGAAACATAGTCCTCACATAGTTAGAAGAAATAGAGTATATAGTATTTTTTTCTTTCTCACAATAAAAAAAGCCTGGCTGTGGCACCTTCACTGCCCCAAAAGAATTTCACAGCATGGTTAAGGGTGAAAGGGTACAGAGCTCCAGGACACTATGGCACATAGATTGCCTCTGCTCAGTGTCTAGTTCTAGTTGTAATTTTTTCAGTCTATGGCACTCAAGCCTGAAGACAATCTAGGGTAACGGACCTGCAAATTTAAAGCAGCTCTGTGAGTAAAAACTACAGTTAGGTGAAATGGTTTGGGCATTTATGGAGGTACCGCTGACACAACCTGTTTTCCATCTTAAATCACTTTTCCACACTTTAAGATAGTCATGCCTCTGAGGAATCAAATTTCATAACAAGGAGCTGAACACTATAAAAGGATGTGATTGTATCATGACACTGCTTGAAACCTATTTTTCCTACTCATGAATGAAAGAAATGTCCATACAGAGCGGAAAGGAACATATGAATGTAAGGAAGATGATGACTCACAACTGTAAAATTGCTCACATGCATTACATTCATGGGCATGAAGGTCTGACTGCAGTCAGTATGCGGCTGCAGTTCTTGTAAACATGTACAAGCCAGTCAGGGCACTGAGTGCTTTTGCTAAGGCAGGTCAGAGATGAGCATAGACTACAAAACTACTCAAGAACAGTGCAAGAAAAGGATATGGGTGATTATCTCTCATGTCTGTGTTGCTTTTTTGTATTTGGGCTTAGCTAGCTTGTCTCCCCAGCTAACATAGCTTTGTTGGCACTGTAGTCCTGACTCTGACTGTTACAGCTATACTTTCTAAAATTGTCTTAAAATACACATTTGAGAGGTATTTTGATCCAGACAATATGCAAGTAGGAAGCGAATGAAAGATCATGGCTTTTCAGCCATGTAAAATGGTGTAGACAGAAAAGGGATGAAAGGGAAGGAATGGGAGAAGAAGGATTGAGCTTCATTCCTTTCAACAGAACATAAAAAAATTCTTCACCCATTTTCCAGAAGAAGGAAGGAAATAGTCAATTTTCACTGTGTAGGAAGCTTTTAAAATGACATATTCAATAAACAAAGTGACCTTAGAAATCCAGAAAGGAAGAGTAGCATTCTCTGTCTTTGCTGAGGTGGAGAAAGGAGCTGGAAGAGCCTGCCAGGGTTAATGAAGATCAAACAAACCATTCCAACCAGCAAGACTGTTGTGTAGAAACTACATTAAGCCACACAGACTTATCTGTCACATAAGTGAGTTGTTTGAGGCGATGCTCCTTGCTTATTTATTTGTTTATTCAATTTACAAAAGGCTCTGGTCAGCACAGTCCCTTTAGGGCACATATAATAAAAACAGTACATCAATTAAATAGCAATGTTTACAGCATTGACAGAGTGCCTAACAAGGGACTTTGAATTACTTCAGGCCTGTCCCTTTGGAGAATACTTAGCCTGTAGCTCTCACACATCTGGAAGGTTTGGAGGAGAAAAAGGCTGCATGAATATATGGATGTACCTTGAAGCACAGTTTGAAGGACAATAGAAGCTGCTGCCTTATAGCTGTAAGGGAAGTGAATTCTCCAGATTGGAGCCCTACATGAAATAAACCTGAGATTTTAAAAGCTATTTATGTACCTACAATCACAAGTAGGCACTGGTGGGTGTTCTAACTTGCCCTGTCTTGTAATTTTAATTCCAAACTTGTTCAACCCACAAGTGAAAATCCCACAAGGTACCAGGCTGCATCTATCAGGTTTTAAAAATCTGGGCCTTGGTAGACAATTGCTACACTGTTAGCAAGTCAGGAGAGAGACAGCATCTGAGGTGTCTTTCATAGCTATTTGGTCAGGAAAAGCACCTTGTTTCCCCAGTGGCAGTTTTTGCACTGTAGTGGTGGATCCAGCCAGAGTGTCCCATCTTGTAGTCCTTCAATTCACACAAACTCACTGGTACCTGGGCAAGAAAAGTTTTATTTTCATCTTCAACCCTCAATTTTCTGGCAAGAGGTCCACAGGAACTCATTGGGAAGTCACAGAGAGGAGAGGCCTGTCTAGATGCATAAAGAGGAAGCAGAGGCAAAATCTGATTAAATGTGACTCTAGAATTTTCTCCTTAATATCTCTAGACATAAAAGCCAGCATTATCTTAAAGGCTTAGTGATTTGGAGTGCCTCCTTTTTGGGATTTGCAACTTAGAATACCCCTAAGGTTGGTTTTAAACACAGCTTTGCATTTTGTTACAGATGCTCTGTGCTGTCAGTCAGACCTACAGATAGGTGTTCTGCAACTACAGAATCAGACCTCAAGCCTTTTGGCTCAGGCACCCTAAAATCGTGTCTACTTCTGCACAACATTACCTTAGCCCAGCTCAGTTTCTTCACCTATAAGACTGGACAGACGATGTTTAATTGCCTATCTCAAAGGGATTTTGTGAAGATCACTTAGCTAAAGCCTATAGAGTGCTCTGCTTGTATCTGACTCAACCAGTGTTGTGACATAACACTGCCCTTCCTCACCATGCTCAGTAGGAGCACTGTTGCTTTAAAAAGGAAGCTTGTCCAAGCTCTCCTCCTCCACTGGATCTAAGATGGATGCTCCTGCTGCAGCACAGCCTGTGAGCAGACTTTGCCCAGCCTGCTTTTTTTGTTTTTCCTGGAAGCTTGCTCCAGACAAGTCAGCTGCAGTGCAGACTGAACAGAAGCAGGAGGGCAGTTCTCCTCAGGTAAGCTAACACCACCACAAAGCTGCTCATTCCTACACCTGGACGGGGTAGCAACAAGGATGCTGCCATCCTGAGAATTATGGTCCTCTCCGTCCATGTCTCTAGCTGACTCACAAGAGCCCTCAGACAGGCAAGATTCAAACAGCCCTGAGTCCTTGCTCCCTTATGCTTCTTCCTGGCTGACTGGCATTGATTTCATTACCAGGAGGACAGGGATACTCCTGTTCCCAGCTAATCTTGTGCACCTTCCTTTCCATTAGTATCATCTCTGGAGGTACTCCTGAATGACATGGGAGCTGCCTGTGGCACAACAGTCCTGAGGCTGTGCTGGGGCCCAGCAGCAGCCCTTTCACACCCTGGTGAGGAGATGGTCTTCAGTCACTGGAGAGAGCTGAGGGGTTAGCTCAGAAGGGTTCTTCAGGCTCTCATAGGCCTGCAGACACTGAGAGCAGTTAAGATGTGCTGGCTTCTTTCCCTCAGAAATGCATTGATTTTGCACTAAGCTTCTCTTCTTTGAGGCATTAAAAATGTCATCTTTAGAGGACTGCAAACTGGTCACTCCCATAACTCTCCAAAATTGAGCTTTATTTAATCTTATTATACCTATGAATGCTTTGGAAGAGACATTCCCTCTGTATTAGTGTTCACTTCTAAGAGGTCTTTCCTTTCCCCCACCAGGTGGTGGAGTGTTGGAGGTAAGAGATGTTCCTGACTGAGATGGAGCTGGAGAGAACATGATTTTCCTTAACCACTTTGATTTACAGGACTGTTCCTCCTCAGCCAACAGTACTAGTACTGTGGGAGTACTAGTACTCCCACAGCCCTGGGGACAGAGAGTGTTTGTGCAGGGCCAACAGGGTGGAAAATCCCTACCGGGACTTTTAGAAGCATTTTAGAGAGCGAAAGCTGTTGCAAAGAGCCTGTGGTCAATGCCCACTGGGAAGGAGCAGAATAGGACCATTGTAATCAGCTCCGTGCATCTCCCTGAACAAACTGCAGTGGAGGGTGCAGCAAGGGCTGGAAGCATTGAGGGAGTGCTTCTGCCATGAGAACGCCCAGCTGAGAAGCTCCCATGAATGAGAGGATTTCTGGGATTCCCAGGTAATCCAGGATTAAATTCTCTCCTCCATCGCTATTTTTGTGATCCACAAGGCTTTTAAATCCATGATGATGGGAATCAGCCCATGGAGGCAGAGGGAAGCTGTGATGCAATATTGAAACTACAAAAGCAACACCTTCCCAGCTTTCACTGGGTAAGCTTTTCTTTTCCCACTGTGAAAAAACTGATTAGGCTACAGAGTAAAAAACACAAGAAAAGCTGAGTAGTGGGGGAAAAAGCAATTTTTCTTCAGTGGCCTGTTGCCATTATTAGTGGTTTAAGTTGTTGGCATCTCTGTGGGGTTTAGAGTCAAGAGCAGCCCTCTCTTCAGAAAGGAAAACATGAACATTGAGGGTTGTCTCTTGTTGACCATGGTTGTCTCCCAGATATGGGACGGATGCCTCTAACACAGGGGTCTGCAATCTCTGCTCCCCAATTACATTGTGAGGGTCACATAAGGGGATCTTGTGTGCCTGATGTGTCCAGGGTAAACATCCATGGCCAATCCTGAGCATCCTGCGGTTAGAAAATCCAGAAAACAGCCTAAGCAAAGGTTGTCACACAGCTGTTTCTGCTATAGTTTTGCTGGAAAACCTGCTGTGACTACAATCACATCTCTTTCAGCTTTCCACTGAAATAAAAGTGAATAATGTTTAGAGGTTGGGAAGGGGAGTAGGGGGGTGTGGGGAGAGGAGAGTGTTGGTTTGTTTTACTGAATGAGAACTTCATAGTTGAAAAGCCTTAAATTTTAAAATGTGCCAGAAACTAACACAGAATTTCCTGTTGCAAAAATCTGAGGAAAATCAGTGACAATCTTCCTGACAGCTGAGGACTGCAGGAAAACACTTTTAACAGGAACTGGAGGAAATGGATACAATTATATATAGAAAAAGAAGAAAAAAAACCCCAAACCCAAACAAAAATAACAATCAAAGAACCAAAAACCAAACAACCAAAACAGCTGGTTAATCAGGACTTCCTTTTCCATGTATTAGGGTGAATTTCTGACCAAAAAATCCTCACAGAGGAAATAAAAGATGTTCTTCTGTCTCTAGGGCATGTGATGACAGCCTGGCTTTATCTCTGACATGAAATGTGTGTCTTATTAGTACCCAGTCAGGGTGCTTGCAGTCTTAGTGTTTTAAGGCCTAACCATAATAATATGGAGCAAGTGATGTAAGACTTAACAATATAGGATAAAGTCTTTAACTTGGTCCTTTTTTCTTTTATTTTTTTTTTAATTAATTTTTCCCCCTGAATGTAGAGCTTAATTTAATGACATTTTGCAGTCAAAGGTATCAGACTTTCTTGTAAAAAGCTAATAGTGTGTATAATTCATTGTTCTAAAGCATCAAAAACCTACCCTCCTCATGAATCGTGACACATCATTGCTTTTATTTGTGCTTCTGCTTTCATCAAGTACTTTTGTTTTAGGCTTATCATTCGTCTCTAAATAGCACCATATGACACAAGAATTGAAGGCTGCTTTCTGGTGGTTCCTCTCTGGACATGCCAGCAGCAGTCTGACCTTCTCCATACTAGAGAAGGTAGTGTAGGCACCAGCTTGACTATAAAAGCAAATTATGGGATCCACATTTGGACATTCATGGCAGGCCCTTGTGAAACTACTTCGAGGAATTCTTTCTTATTTGTTTTATGACTTCTTCTGTCTCCTAACTTTTATTTAGGTCATAACAACATTTCATACGTGACTTTATTCCTTAAAAGACTCTTATTTTCCTTCAGTCCCTATTTCCTTCAGTCAATAGTATCTTTCAACTTTGCATGCATATGAGTCATTAACGCTCACCAGAATTTGAATTCCATATGATCCAAAGACAATGTGGTCTAAGCAGAGTATGTGTCTTCTCAGTAGGCAGAGACACTCATTTAAGTTACTGAAAATGGACTTCCCCTTTGAAAATCTTTTTGGGGCTGTAGCATTCTGTGCCCCAGAGAGCCTAAATCCCAGGAAGAATTGTTTCCATGTAATTTTATGGAAGCCCATATGCTGAGCACTCTGGAATTTGTCAGAGGAATAGCACTTGTAAAGACCAACATAAATAGATGGCCTGAAAGCAATAGCATGAAATACAAATGTGAAGTGTTGCATGTAGGGAGGAATATCCAACTTCACAAATACCAAATTTGTATTGATTTGACCAGCAGTAGAGAAGAATGGGGCTGAGTAGAAATGAATCCCAGAGTGAGTCTCAGTGAAAAATGTAAGGCTACTGCAAAGGTAATACTAAAACTTGGGCTATACTTAGAGAATTATTGTGAGAGTTTGTAGGAATTATTCTGCTGGGCGGTGTCACAGTTTGGATGCACATTTTGAGAGAGGTGGAGAGATTTTAGAAGAAAAGACCAAAGACACAAAGGATTTTATAGTGCATGAGCTACAGTGAAGTTTGAAAGAATTAAGTAGAATGATGACCTTCAAATATATAAAAACTGATGTTATAACAATGACTGAGATCTATCGGGTTCTAACTTTTCATTATGGAAGAGAGACCAGTTGGAAAGGGTGCAGTACTGATTTATAAAAGCCTGAGTGACAGGGTGAGGATGAATAGGAGTTGACTGTTCCTTTCTTATTGTTCCATTCTGACATTTTGAGATTGCTGTTAAAGATATCAGGAACAAGATTCAAAATAAAGAGTGGTATTGTCACAGAAGAAACGGAAAGCTTGTAGAACTCTTCACTAAGGGATGTTATGGAAGTAGAAGTTTACCTGATTCAAGGGCAGACTTGAAAATTACTGGAAAATTACTACCAATTATTGTGCTTCCTACTGGGGGAGTCCCATTTGTACACAGCAGGCCTGCAGAGCTGGTGACCATGTGTGGGATTGTGGCCAGACTTATGCCTCTGTTAAATGCATACAGTGAATTTGTGTATGGTGCAATAACTTAAGTGCGTGTTGACATAACTAAGCTTGCTAATTTAGTGCTAGCAGCAGTGTAGAAACACAACATTTAGTCTGGGCTAACCACTCTTCTGCCCCAGCAATCTGGATAAACACCGAAGCTCTTAGTCCTTGGTGAGCTCTAGCATATTTTGGCTAAACCGATCACTTCAGGCTCATTTAGGTGCATGTCTATTACACTGTAATGACTTGGAGAAATCAGTAGGTCTACATAATGACATTAAAGTGGGGCATATATATTCCGAATGTGCTGTGTGCATGTTTTCACTCTGTGTTGGCAGGATTAGGCCTTTGTTTCTGTTAATTTGTCACAGAAAATCTTAACAATTCTTACACACGATATAAATAGGAATCTGCAGCACAGCAGAGCTGCTTTGTAGCTATTGAGGATTGGCAGACTAGACTGCTTCTGGGTTTTTTTTTCCTTCAAGAGGATATTTAACTTGAGTGATTTTTCTGCCTTTTCTATTGTTTCTTTTAAATTTATACCTGACTAAAGAAGTTACTTATATGTACTTGATGACTTTGTGGATTATTTAACAGATCAAACTTATTTTCAGAAATTATTCAGACAATATTCCACTACCTAAAAATGTAAAACTGTGCTGGTAATGTGGCACTTAAAATGTGTAAACACTTATGTGCATGAGTATTTTGTTTAAGAGTATTTCCATTAACTTTAAAACCATTGTTTATATGACTGATATGGACATTTAATTGGAAAGCATTATCTCCATCTTCAGGTGGAGAGATTGAGGCATATAATTCTTTCCAAGCTGCCTACTGCATTGGAATTCTTGATGAATAGTTGTTCTTCCAGAGCACCTGAACTGGCCTCTGCCTATCTGCCTGCCTCTATGCTGTTATCTCAAGGTGCTTGAGGAGAACTTTCTGTCTCCATGAGCTGTCCATGGCCTCTTCAGCTCTAGGAGATGCAAAGCAGCTCTCCACTAGCAGGGTCTGCTGTTGGCAGGAATCAACTGGCAACTCATTCCTGTCTATATATAGAGATGTGGGAAAGACAAGCCAGCTGCCGCAAGCCACCATGTGAGAGGCAGCAGCTGCTGCTCATGACAGTGGAAGAGGTAGGTCCAAGCTAACACAACAGCATCACACAGAAGTAGCAAACTTCACAGAATCTCAGAATATCAGGGACTGGCAGGGATGTCAAAAGATCATTCAGTCCAAACCCCTTGTCAGAGCAGGGTCACCTAAAGTAGGTAACACAGGAACTCATCCAGGTGGGTTTTGAATGTCTCCAGAGGAGAAGACTCCACAGACTCTCTGGGCAGTCTGTTCTAGTGTTTTGTCACCCTCACAGTGAAAAAAGTTTTTCCTTATGTTTACATATAACCTCCTAACTTGACTCTCCGTGAAAGTCCCAGGACTACTCTCTCTCACCTCCACTCTAGTGTCCCTATTTGTGTCCTTCTTATAGCAAGACTCATCGAGATCTTGGGCTTTGGGCACAAAAAAATATATTCCTTATGCCCATTTCTAAGACTGAGGGTGAAAGATTAATCTCGCATTACTTCTTAGCATAGTTTCAAACATAGCTTTGTGTGAGGCATGCAGAGATCACAAAACAGTTCTTGAGTGTCTTGCAGGGCCTTTCTTGGATGAGCTTCAATGATGTGCTCTCACAAACCATATCCTGGGTTACATCAAAAGAAGCATGATTAACAGGTTGAGGAAAGTGATTCTGCTCCTCTGCTTTACTATGCTGTTCATCTCTAGGGCCACCAACATAAGCAAAAAATGTTGGAACAAGTCCAGATGAGGGCCATAAAGCTGATCAGAAGGATGGAACACCTCTCCTATGAAGACAGGCTGAGATAGTTGGGGCTGTTCAGCCTGAAGAAGAGAAAGTTCCAGGGAGACCTTTATTGTGGCCTTTCAGTACTTAAAGGGGGCCTATAAGAAAGCTAAAGAGGGACTTTTTGCAAGGGCGTGTAGTGATAGGTCAAGGGGTAATGGCTTTAAACTGAAAGCACATAGATTTAGATTAGATGTAAGAAAGAAGTTCTACACTGTGAGGATGGTGAGGTAGTGGAAGAGGTTTCCTGGAGAGGTTGTGGAGGCCCTCTTCCTGGAAGTGTTCTATGTCAGTCTAAATGGCTTTTGAGCAACCTAATGTAGTAAAAGGTGTCCCTGTCTGTGGTGGGGATGTTGGAAGTAGGCTGCAATTTGCTTTAAGGTCCTCTCCAATACAAACTATTCCAAGGTTCTGTGTTTTTATGATTCTGTGGACATATGACAGTTGTGTGAAGTAATTTCTAGTTCAATGGGAGATTTTTTTCAAGTTTGATTTGTATGTCTATTCTCTAGTTCTGTTTGTACATGTGCCTGTGGTGGAACAGGCATTTCTCCCTTTGCTTTCATCTCATATGATTCTTTGAGAAGATAACTTCTCTTTAATAAGAGACAAGATTGTTAGCAAGCTTGATTGGCATAGACAGAATTCAAAGAATGTGACTTTTAGATTCTAAGAAAAGACTAGAAGAAAGATGGACATGTGTATAGCTTGGCCAAGGGTCTACAGATCATCTTCATCTTCTGGTACCTAGTGGATGTGGTAAGGAATTAGAAGAATTTTTGATGGTGTAACAATGGAACAAATATTTGGGTAGTGAAACTAGGGCAGGAAAAAATACACAAATCTAAATGCACAAAACTTAAGAAAGTTCCTCAACAGAAACAGTAAAGAATAATAAACAGATAGATAGATAGATACATAGATAGGTAGATAAATAAATAAATAAAATCCTAATATAGGCAAGAGCAAGTATCTAAAACTTCTTAGTGACTCTCCCAGTCTTACTTGTATTTTTACTTATATTTGTCTTCTTCATTCTCACATGATATGTCAGGTGCTGGTCTAAATATTGTTATCTGAACTAGCTCTGGTGCAGAAGAATGTGTGTAACACATTGAAGTACCATGCAAACATGACTATCATACTTTCAGAAACTCAGCTCAGTTGTGCAAAGTTAATTCACCTATTTTCACTTAATGATACACTGTGAAAGGCAGACATCATCAAAGCAGGTAGGGTGAAGGCAACTGCCAGAGAGACTGGTAAAGCAAGAGAAATTTTGCCAGCTGAATGGACCAAATGCAAATGCTAAGCAGAGCAGCAGTTGCTCCCAAGTAAAGTTGTTCTTGTTCCTCCCACATCCAGTAGGTAAGGGAAAAAATAACTTTCAAGAGAGTAAGCTCAGACAACAGGAGTTGACTTTTGTTCACTGATGGGAACATTTTACTTGAGATTTCTGGAAATAAATGCATTTTCTGGGAGTGCCCCTTTGCTAACACTTCATTTTTTCACCATGAGGATGACAGAACACTGGAACAGGCTGCCCAGGGGGGTTTATGGACTTTCCCTCTCTGGAGATATTAAAAACTTGTCTGGACATGTTCCTGTGTGATCTGGCGTAAGTGATCCTCCTCTAGATGATGTGTCGAGGTCACTTCCAGCCCCTGACACTCTGTGACTCTGTGGTTGTGGCAGCATGGTGGTTGCAAGCAATAGGCTGGATTGGTTCATGCAAGTCCAATGGAAGGCAGAGGGCTCACAAAACTCAGCAGATGTGTGGACACTTTTTCATATACTAACACCCATGGAGTAGGTTTTGCTTATCCCATCAGACAGAGAGAAAATGTGGGCATAGATTTTCCAAGATTCCTGCCTTTACTCCTGCAGTATGACTACAATTTGAATGCCTTTCTTGGCAATTAACAATTAGCTCTTCTGTCTTGATGAGTGCTATTTGGAAGCAAAGACAGAAGAAGATCTCTGAGCTAATGCTTTCACAGAACAGTTTTCTATATGTGATAGACCCCTAATTAAAATGATGCCTTGGCCATTTGTGATATGAGTTATTATTATTATTATTATTATTATTCCAGTCTGTCATTGGAATTAATCTTTCTTTTCTCATTTTTTCCCAAATGACTGTTTGTCAGGTAACTTGTTTTTACTTGAAAGCAACAATTAGTTTAAGTGTGAAGAGATAGATTTCATGCCTTAAACAATACTCAGGTGATTGGTGCTTGGTACATCTTAACACTGAAATGAAATCACATGTGAAACAGGTTCTGGATGGAAATCTGCAATAGTGTCAGGGACTAGGGAAGAAATGGGGGTTTTAATGAACAGATACATCCTCCCTTTCGATGGCATGAGCCAGTTGAATACATAGAGATCCAAACGATGCAAGAGGCTGACTGATTTTGCTTTCCTCCTTTGAAATCTGAATTTTTCAATTAAATGCAGGTGATTTTAATAACGCCCATGAACATTAATTGGAAATCACATTTGTGTGATGAGTGTGTCTGGTTCTAAATCAGGAAATTGTGTTTAAATCACTGAAAAGTGCATATGCAATATATGCTTATCTTAGAAATGCAAATGATTACGACAGATGAAAGCCTTACTGATCACTTAAATATCTAAGATGGGTGAATATTAGCGCTGCTAAAACAGTTAAATAGCAGAGTTTTCTGGCATTTTGTAGTAGTTTCTCCTAAAAACATTGCCACGCCACCCCCATCCCAAATTAACACTTCTAGGGCCAATGATGTAGTGTGCTTACACCTTAAGGTAGCACTGTGATTCATGTTTTAATGATAGTGGCTGCTGGCTGTAACTATGGAATGTATTGTCATGGAAACTACACTTTTCTATATTTACACCAGTGTTGGTTATGCGAGAGACAGTGCTTGAAAGAAAATCTGTATAATATATAGCTTAATAATGAGACAGGCAAGCTAGGAATAAACAGATCAAAGATTCAGCAGTGTTACAGCTGCTGTTTGTCACCATAATATGTTTCTAAACAGGCTCAGCAACTGCTCCAGATGATAACTAGCACAGCAAGTCAGAAAGAAGTGCTGGTGCGATGCCACTTTGGACTAAAAGGTCAGACAGATTTAGATTATTGACAGCTGATTGATTGGTATCTGTGTAGTGAACTCCCATGACACGTAATACTCATGTCCAAGCTGTTAGGAAAAAAGTATGAGCTGAGTGAATTGAGGACGCTGGGTTGCAAGAGCCTGTTATTTGCAAGAAATAAATCTTCAGAAATGGAACTGGGTTGTTACTTTAGCTGTGTAGCAGTTCTATCTGTCATTTCAATCTAGAAACTACTGTCATTTTCCTGAGCTTGGGCCCTTGAGAGTTCTGAGTTCAAAAATACAGAGTGAGAAATGAACAATAATCAGAAAATGTTATACCAAGTTGAAATTCATCTGTGCACAAAAATGGAATAAAAATGAAGTCATCGTATGGTGCAAAAGAGATAATAGGATCAAAGTTGCTTAAGAGAATGGGTCTATTATGGTTTTGAACTTTACAAAGTGAGAGTGAGTTATACTGAAGAAATTTTAATAAAAAATTAACTATATACTTGCATACAATACACAGGCACTTACATACATTTGTACAAGTAGTAAAATCCTAATAGAGGAGCTCTTCTACATTGAAGTCTGCAGTCTCAGGCAGATCTTTTTAACAATTCTGTACCACTCACCCTCTGTACTGCTTGACCTGGCTGCACACACAGACCTCCATTTGACAGTTTCTACATTCTGTTGTATAACAAATTTTTAGTCCAGGTTTATTACAGAAAATTGTTTCAGTTGTGCCTTAAGTACTCACTTGCAATTGCCAGGGAGACAAGCTGCTCTCATTTCTTTAGAAGGAGTTTCTAATTTGATGGGCAGAGCTTAGTGAGTCGCAAAAAAGCAGGGTCAAATCACTGTGAAACAACTGCTGGGTTTACCTTGCTATCAGCTGTGAAATCATTGAAGACATCGCTTTGCTTTCTGTGCCGTAGCCTTTTCATTTTATATTTGTGTGTCTGCCATGACCGGACCTAAAACTGGAGCATATATTCATCCAACTTCTGATATAAATAATCCTCTTATAAAGCACAGCTAGCGGTTTGCTCATCCAAATGCTTTATTATGCATTTTCAGCTGGTGTTGCTTTAACTGAGGGAGCAGCGACAGCTGTAACTGAATCCAAACCCACGTTATGCTCCCAAACTTCCTTAATTACTGCATTTCTGGAATACAGCAAGACGTTTGCAGGTTATAGGATAACAGTGCTGGCTGGAGTCATTAGTGACATTGCCTCAAAAGCAGAGTTTAGAGGGTTACGCTCTAAGCTTCATCCTGGTGCATTTTCCGTGTAACTTCATATCTTTATTCAGTGTCTCCTGCAATCCTTCAACCTGTCTATTTGTAAATTCGTGCCTGGAGAAAGCTCCCATGTGGCAAGCCAGGATTGGATAAATGTTACTTGTATTTCTCTGATTGCAAACTCCCAGCATCTGGGATTTTCAGCTTTGAGTACAGTTCGTTTCATGCCGAGATTCATCTTTTTGGGGAAAGCAAAGGTCATCTCTTCTCCGGAGTTGCGACTGATTAGATTCTTTTTCTCGGGGAGGCGCTGGGAAGGGAATCCTTACTGGAATGCATATTGATAAAGGCTGAGGATTCTGGCTTCTTAGATAAGTAATTTTTTTTCCTCTCTTCTCTCCCCACAATGACTATGTATTGCAGCAACTCACTGGCTTTTTACCAAATCAGGAGCTGCAGTATTTTTCTTCCGATGGAATAATTTCAGCCCACTTCAGCTAGCATGACAATCTTATGTGATTGTTATGAGTAGGCGTTTACATCCTTTTACATGCTAATACTGCCACACCTGCTAGTCCCCCTCATTTCCATTTCTCTCTTTTTTTCCCTCTTTTTTTTTTTTTTTTTTTTCCCCTTTACCCCCATGATGTAAAAACTAATTTCCCAGAGGAAGGGAAATCCTGAGATTCATGATCAATGCTGCATCGTTGATTCATCAACAAAGAAGGGGATGGCTGAATGGGACACAGGTAGAGATTCAAGCAGGCTGCTTCCGACCAGCAAGAGAAAAGCTAGCTGTTGAGCAGCATATGTTGCCACTCCATGTGCTGTATTAGCTACTTGTTTTCAGCCTTCAGTAGGCTGCCACTACTGCAGCACTAAAGGAATGTGCCCTATTGTTAAAAATCCTGACTGCTTTACACCAATGATTTGCCACTGCAAAGTTGCATGCACCAACAACACTTTATCGTTGATGTTTGGATGCAAGGTAGGATGTGGTTAATGTATTTAAATGCATGCTGTAACTCCTTTGAATATATGTGCTGTTTAATTTGATGTCTGACTAGAGATTTCAATGCAAATTGTGATACGTTGGCTATAAATTAGGTCTTACAGCTGATACGTTTTAAATATTAAGGGTGAAAAAAACCCCAGAAGTGAAGCTTTCTTATTTCCCGGGGTTGTATGAGTAGAGATTTACATAGGAGAATATAATGGATTATGAAGCTTTTCTTTTAGAGTTGATTGTGTACTTAGCTAACAGTGCTAAGATTACTAAACCCCCACTCTGCCATTTGCCCAGCTTTATTGATTTTGATGTGTGTACTGTTATTACAAAAACACGAAACAAAAAGATTTGTTTGGGGTTTTGTGGTTTGTTTTTCTTTTTCTCCATTTATATTGCTGACATGGTTTTAAGCATAAGACCAGTACTAAAGTATACAGTCCTGCAGTTCTCTGTAACAAATAAAGAAAGTAAGCTCCTGAAACCATTTTTAAGTCCACAGAAATATTATTTAATAAGTGCTTTCTTCTAGGGACTGGACAATCATTGAATTTCTTATTTAAATTTAAATCAAAAGGTGGCGCAGTTAGCCAGAGAAGTTTCTTTTCTGACTGTGTAATGCAAGCCCACCCCAATTTTTTTTAACAAAGGTGTTGGACTGGGCTATATTTTTCCCCATATAGATCCTGACTTAACATTAGAATATAAGCAATGTTCTTTGTTATTTTACTGAAGAATTCAAAAGTGATGACACGTTTAAAAAACTTAGTATATTGAGTAAACAAG
>VWZI01020082.1:172118-193516 GCA_013396835.1 Psilopogon haemacephalus | reverse complement strand
CTACAAATTTTGTCCTATTGCTTTTCCTTGTTACCTTAATACTGGATGATATTAAAACTATTCCTCTATGATTAAATATAATAGGAAATTAGCAGTTACATAAGAAAGAATAGCGATAGTATTTGGGTGTTTTTTTTTAATTATCTGTGTAAATATTTTAGTCCTCAAAAATGGCTAAACCACAAACATCACAGCCCACAAATTAGGGAACAGGGTACAATTTTCTGAATTCCTGTGTGACAGACCAGCCTAAACCAAGTGAAGTAACTTTATTAAGTAGGTTATAGATGACTCAGTGCTCCCTAAACGCATCTCAGCTAGAGGTTAATGATGGATCTACTGCTTCGTATAATATACTTAAACCAGATTTCAGTCAAACATTTGTAAATTGTCTACCTTCTTCTCTTTCTCAAACTATGGCCTGCCTACATCTCTAGTTACTTGAGACTTTCCTGAAGTAAAGTTTCTTGTTTCTTCACTTCCATTTCAAATAGGCAAAATTACGTTCCGCTAGCGAAAGAGTTATAATTTAATTGCTGTGTCATGATGCCACTAGTGATATAAATAGCACTAAGAGTTTAGCAGTTTAAAAGCATTTTTTTTCAATCTGCATCTTTTTCATAGAAACAGTTCATGTTTCTTTTACGTTTTACCTTTAAAAACTTAAACCGTCTTGTTTTTAAGTTTTCAATTCTAATTAATAAGAGTGATTGTTAGTCACGGGAAATGAAATGCAAGCCACCCTTCTACAAAGGTAGGCCAGTGGCCTAGGGACTAGTATCCAATTTGTATTCCTGCCTCTAAGCATGATTTTCAAAGGGTAGTCTTTGATGCACTTAAGTTCTTTCATGATTTTCAGATCCTGTTAGGAAGAAGCAAGAGAATAAAAATAATACATTTCCAACTTTTTTCCCCCCTCTCTTTTCTTCAGTGCTTCAGGCTCATTAAGTTAGTCACAGTCAATGTTTTATCTTCTTGTGGTAGTGTATGAACTACTTCTCAAATGAAAAGTGAATGTGTGGGATAGTGTAATTTTCAGAAAGATGAGAAGGAGTACAAGCGAACTGAGTTATCTCGGGTTGGCTCAACACATGTCAGATTAGTACCCTTTGATACCACCATCAAGCATCCATGAGATATTGTCTACACATATCAGTGTATCACCTCACTTCAAATACCTTTTGCTTATTTCTATCTGTTCTGCAGCGGGTATCAAAATACACGAGTTTTTGCTTTGGGCACGTAGGGCAATGGCTCTAGATTTAAGGGTGCAGATCCATTGTTAACAAGTAAAGAAGTCTGCACAAGAAATAAGGATATTTCTTTTAAATAATTCTTTTACTTATGTGGCATGATATCATGGATCTAAGTGTGCTCATAATATTATGACTTCTACAGTTAGGTGGTTCTTGAACTCAGAAAGAAGAATAATATACTGGAATGACATTTTATATTCTGAGTGGAAGGGGAGAGAAGAGGTTCTTAGAGTGGAAGAAGAGTTTTAAAATATAGACAGTGGAACAGACAACAGAGGCAAAAGTAAATACCTCCAAATTTAGGCAACTATCTCCAAGTGATAATCAGGTCAGGTTATTAACTAGCTCCTTTCGAAAGACTAGTTACAGGAATGCAATGTTGCTCACCCTCTACATTTATGGTTTTTACTTTTAATTTTGTGCCACAAGCAGTCCTCTTTTCCTATGGACACGTAAGTGAGTGAGAAAAATGCACTAGATCAGAACCATCACACCCATTTTTATCTGTTCCCAATGCAATGATTTTACATTCTGCTCCCTCCTAACAGGTGGTGCCAGGGAGTAAATTTGGGGGGGCAGGAAGAGGGTGTGCACATCTTACTACACCATATGCTGCAAAGAAGGCAGTGGAGGAGTCAACTATGCCTGCAGGAAGCTTTCCTTTTCAGCTTGATTTCCTGGACTTTGATAGCTGACCTTTTCCTAGACTTTTATTTTCAGTGATGTCTGGTTTTATGATTCCTGACCTTGAAATTGCAGAGAATTCAGAGCAGTTTAATTTAAAAGGCAGGGTAGTGACTACCTGAAGTGTAACTATTACAATCTACTTTAACATATTTAAACAATTCTCCCATTTCTGGTGGAGAAATGGTTTTGAAGTATGGCTCTCGTGTGCCAGAAAATGTTTTGTAAGACTGTCTTGTTCATAATCTTGCAGGACTGGGACATGAATGTGTATTCTCTAAGTCCTAGAGTTGCTCCATGGCTACTGGACAGATTTGTGTCTGTGGATTAAAGGACATCTTATGTGTAAGATAGAGCTGTGTTCACAGTTCTCCATCGAGAAAAGTGCCAAGGCACATATATGATTCTCCCTGAAGATGATGAGACTTAAATTCAAGTTTAAATGTCAGTATGTGCTTACTCATTTTGCTGAATTTGGCCCTGTAATAGTTCATTCAGTATTGCAGATGAGTTATCTCCCAACTCTTCATATCCTGTTCATTTTGCTCTTATTAGGAGTGCCAGGGAGGGATTTCAGATTGACTGAGATGTCTCCTAAATTACATTGCAGACACTCACATGGAAGTGTTTTTCTGTCTTATCTCCTTTACTTCTATGTATTGAATGTAGATATTGAGGAAATTCCATTGAAAAGATGAGCGACTTCTCTGTTTGTCGACCTTGACCAGGTATTTTGATAAATCCTACTTTCTCTTTGATTTACATTTATTTTTATATCTGTCCTAGCATAATTCAAAAGTGGGTTTTGGTGTGTTTTTTTTTAAGGAGTAAGATATACCTTCCCTCTCTTCCCTGTCTCCTTTCTTTCCTCCTGGTACATTTATCACAACTAGTTCTCTGGCACAACAGCTGATTTTCATATTTACTTTTCCACTACTATTTCTCTTTTTTTAGCAGGAATAGCCACATAGTGACCTATTCCTCTACCCAAGGTGAGCACGAAAGTAAAGCCACTTGTTTCTTCAGCTGCCAAAACTTTGTTTTGCAAATCAGTTGCAATGCAGAAGTTTTAGTATTAAAACAAGTAGTAGGGGTGTTACTGAATGTCTTGATATTCCTATCTATTATTTTTGTCATGATCATACAAGAATCATAGTATCATAGAATGGTTTAGGTTGGAAGGGACCTCAAAGATCATCCAGTTCCAAACCCCCATAGGCAGGGACACCTTCCACTGGAACAGGTCCCTCAAGGCCTCATACAACCTGGCTTTGAACACCTCCAGGGAAGGAGCATCTACAATCTCCTGGGGAATCTGTTCCAGTATCTTATCACCCTCACTGGAAAGAACTTCTTCCTAATATCCAGTTTAAATCCCTCCCTCTTGCAGCTTAATTGCATTACCCCTCGTCCTGTCATTACAAGACCTTTTGAATGGTCCCTCCCCAGCCTTCCTGTAGGCCTCTTTCTGATACTGGAAGGCTACTATAAGGTCTTCTCAAAGCCTTCTCTTCTGCAGGCTGAAGAGCCTCAACTCTCATAGCCTGTCCTCATAGCAGAGGTGCTCCAGCCCTCTGATCATCTTAGTGGCCCTTCATGGCCCTACTAGTTTTCTGTGCTATCATTATTAGGCTCATGAACAATTATCTCTGGTATGTTGCTTAGTTATTAATTGAGAATAGTCTCTATATTGTCAAAGTCTAGACCTGATTATTGTAAGAAACAGCAACTTGAGATGACAGGAATAATTCTCCAAGCTGGGCATGACACACAGAGGACCATGCCCAAAACTTCACATGCTTTAGCTTCTTGATGCATCTCCATGAACTCAAGCTGGATTTTACGTTTCATGAGACAGTCTGAGGTGGTGCAACTTGATAGAATTCTAAGTGAGCTCTTGAAATTAATTGCCCAGCCCTGACCATATGTCCTGTGCTGTTTAGTAGGCTTGTAGTGTGCAAATGGAACATCTTTGTGATGAAATTACGCAGAAGGTTGTACTCCAGGAACCAACCAAGTAGTGTGCAAAATTGTGCAGGTATTCAGGTATTTATAAAAGAAAATTAACAGTCTTTCAAATTAAACCACATAACATACATATAATGTTGTGGCTGAGTTCTTCTTTCCAGCTCTTCGTTCTGTGGATCCATGCCTGCTTTTGGTTGATGTGGGCATAACCCTCAATTGCATTGATATATTTCAGTTCTGATTTTTTTTGGAGGCCGGAGCTGGACAGATTGAAAGAATACAATGCAGTATTCGTGGTCATTCTGACTTCTGCAATCCTTCTATAGATGGAAGCCTATACAATCTATCAGCTTCTATAAATCCGTGATCTATAGAGGCTGATAGATTGTACAGGGTTCCAGAACTCTCTGAAAGTGTTTGCTGCCTATTCATAAACAATCATCAGAGTAAGTCAACTGGAACATTACTGCCACTTGCTTTGCATAATATTTGACAGTGGTACTGAGAAACCTACTTCCATATACTATTATTGTTAGGCCACTGTGGTGTTAAAATTCTCAGCAATAGAAGGAGCTGCAGAAGAGCCACTGGCAAGAGGCTCTGAGTATGATCAGCTGTGTCACAGAGGATTTGTGCATTACTGCGCAGTGCTCAAGGCAGGAAGAGCTTTCATTTCTGCCATAGCATCTATGCAAGATAGATATGGGGTGTAAGCCCAAGCATATTCAACTGCCCATAGCTTCTTTTTCTGTTAGGTATTGCCTAACCCCTTACATGTTAGCACTCTTGGCTTAATAACAAGTACTTGCCCTCCCCAGCAGTTCCCATCCATTACTGTGTGTGGGAAAAGAGGAACTATACATTGCATTGGAAGGCCAGACTAAGCTTTTCCAAGGGCCAAGTACCAAGTTATAGGGCTGTGGGACTCTGCCAGGAGCTCCAACCAGTATTGAAAAGTTTAGAAAATGGATCCTACTCTTCAGAACCTTTTTGTTCCAAACTACAGGGGAACATTGCACTGGTTAAATACTCTGGTATCAGATGAGTAGACTGCAATTTCATCAGTGTTCCTGAGTTTATCTTGAACTCAGTTTCAGTGCTGCAGAAACCAATATCTGTATCTGAAGGGGGCCTACAGAAAAGCTGGGGAGGGACTTTTTAGGCTATCAGGTAGTGACAGGACTAGGGGGAATGGAGCAAAGCTGGAAGTGGGGAGATTCAGATTGCATGTGAGGAGGAAGTTCTTCAGCATGAGTGGTGAGGCCCTGGAACAGGTTTCCCAGTGTGGGTGGTTGGGGCCACTTCCCTGAAGGTGTTTAAGGCAAGGCTGGATGAGGCTCTGGCCAGACTAATCTAGGGTAGCGCATCCCTGCCCATGGCAGGGAGGTTGGAACTAGATGATCCTTGTGGTCCCTTCCAACCCTGACTGATTCTATGATTCTAATATTACAGGAGACATAAACATGGCTGAAATCTAAGAAGAGGTAGGATGCAGCAGCAGGGAGATCCTGGTTGGGCAAGTGGAGGAGAAGAATGAAGAAGGACAGTGCAGAGACAGTAGCTCAGGGGTAGGATGAGAGATCAGTAGCCTTGGAAAGGGTCCTGAGGAAGCAAGCAGAAGAGAAAGTAACACTGGTGAAGTCTGGCTGGCTTGATAGTGAATTAAAAATGAAATCGTTCAATCATGAATCCCCTCAATCACGTAGGAGTTAAGTCGCTGATTAAAGAATGCAAATAAGCATCACTATTTCAGTCCAATTTGGTGTGATCTCACTTGCTAGCTGTCACTCACTGGCACTGGCCAGCGTCTGGGTGGGTGATGCCCGAGCATTTTTCTAAAAGCATCAGGATCAGATGTTAAAAATATATCTGCTTGTGTGAGAATGCTGTGTCTCATTTTTTGCCAGTGTCCTGCCCACGAGCTCCCTGTACATTGTGAAGATGGGTGGCTGTTGGGAGACTCCCTAAGAAACCACACCATAATGTATGTGCAGACAGCTTAAATTAAAGAAACAGTGCTAAAAGTGACTTCTAAAACAAAGTTGGTTTGGGTTTGTTTTTGTTTTTTTTAAGTGTGTACAGTGATAGAAACTTTGCTTGTTAGTGGAATCTTCAATCCCTGGATTATTTTAAATCATTTTGTCAGGACATCTGTTTCTGGCTAATACCAGGGGCTGGACATTGGACTAGATGGCCCATGGTGCTTCCTGTGAATGCTTCTGCCATCACAAGAATATTTACTGGTAGCACAGCAATTTTCATCACTGTAAAATTCACCTACATCTAAAGGATGCTATGAATACCCTCTCCATTTTACCTTTTAACATATAACGATGGTGGGAAATGGGTTTATTATTTCAGCTAGTAATAAAGCAGAGTTGATTGTTGTGCTTCACAGACACTGTATCAGAAGTATGACAATAAAGTGTACCTATGGAGAAAAAAACAAAAAAACAGGGCAAGAGGCACATGGCTAAGTGCTACTGGTTATTTTGAAGAGGGAGTTCAGAGTTTGCTTGAATACTTAATGTTTTAAATATGCCTTTTGCTTTAAAATAGGGATGTATAAATAGTAGAATGACTTGATGCACAGTTACATGAGCTGCTTGATTTTACAAACTAATTATTGACTGAGAAGGCTATATATAGACATTCATCTTAACTGTAAAAGATGACAAAGAGAATGGTGCTAAAGAAGTGTTATATAAATATATTTAAGTGATAATAGCAATAAAACCGAAAACTGTCACTGAACAGTTCTCTTGATCTTTGAAAAGTGGCTTTTATGTTTCCAATGTAGCTGTCAGAAATATTCTCATTAATAAAAAATAGGTGTTTATAACTTTTTTTTTTTTTAATATATTTCCTTCAGCTTTAAGCATTTTCAGTAAAATTAATAACCATTAAAGACAAGATTTTTCAAGAGAGCTTACTTACGGGTATTGCAGAATGCAACGAAAACTTGAACGGGAAGAAAGCTTACTGATGGGATTCCTGTGATCTATAATCCCAGGAAAGATGGCACAGAAGGATATGATGAGGTATTAAGGAAATCTGGCCTATTCTTTTGAGTCTCCTGGCTATTGAGTGTATTGAGAGTACAATTATGAATCCGTAAGGTAGATACGTCCCTCTTCATACAGCTTCAATGAAGAATTGCACCCACTAGCTCAAACAATTCCCACCACTTTGTACATGTTCAGAAGGCAGACTTTCTGGGAAAATGCCTGACTCTCCATGAAACAAAGTTCTTAGTTTTCAGTTTTTCCTCAAACTGACATTTCAGAAACCTTGATTCTGAGAATTCCTGACGCATCATTTTTAGGAGATTTCCTTTAGGAGATGTTCACAGCTGTTCAGTGTAATTAAGACAGAATATGCTAAGTAGTAGTTTTCAGAAAGATGTGAGCTGGTAGCACCACTCAAGTCCACACAGTGAATTACCTGGAGGCTTTGTAGCAATGGCAAGCATGGTACACAGCCTATGTCAACATGCAGCTGTCTGCAGAAGACAGTTTCCCTTGTGGAAACAGATCTGTAACTACAGACCTTAGACCAACTCCAAAAATTTTAGGATATACCTATTACTAAGTTAAAAAAAGAGCTGATGAGTAACCTTAAGTAGCCAACTCCTAATATTCCATACTGCAACATTGTGAGTTCTCTTTCTTGGGGTGCTTCCAACTACTTTCAAGACAGTTTGTAGGCATGGATTCAAGGATTGTTCACTCTAGGGACTCTTTCCAAGAGGGAGCAACCTACAGCCAGTTCTCTTGGCTGTATCTTCAAACACCTCCCACCTCTGCCCCCTTGCTTTTACACAATATTTGAAAGCTTGCAACACGTCTCCACAATTTCACTTAATAAAATTGCCACTTTAGTAGCAACATGGACATAAGCCTCTCTCAGCAACGTGGCCTGGCAACCACAGATCAGGCCTAAAACCAGATGCCTTTAGCATAGTATATGTGGCATAAGGGTCTTTGTCATGATTCCACAACTTGGAGCTTGAAAAATCTTACAAATAGGGCAGACACTGTAATAATGCCTCTGTCAGACTTAGTTCTTCTGGACCTTATCACACCTGTAAACTGTCACAGTAGCTGGAATATATTTGGTAGATCTAAGCCAAATTGTGAAAGCAAGTTGCCTTGGACTCAGCAAAAGGCAAAATACTTTTTGCTCAGCTTACAGATGACTCCACCATCAAGTGGAGAGTAAGAGATGTTTAAATACAATGATTTTAAAGATTACATACCTATAAGGTAATCTAAATTAGTCATGCATGCTTGTCTACCACCATGTAAGGCTGACAAATACCTTATAGTGACCACCTGTTACAGTATGTTAGTTCTGGCACTCATCCCATTTCAGAAGAAGAGAAGCATTGTCAGCTGACAGTGAGATGCCCTGAAACTCATCTATCCCAGGGATATCCCAGTCTGTATTAAACAAGGTTCCAGAACAGTAGAATCACTCTATAAAATACTGAGAAAACAGTTGCTGCTGGAGATGGGTCTGTGGCCTCAACAGGGAACAGGAACTCCTTATATATATTCCTGGCTCTTAACATAGCATTCCTGTTGTGGCCTGGGGCATGTTGTGTCTTTCTTCTCTTTCTAGAAAATCAAGCTGGAAATACCTGCCTCAGAGGAATACTGAGAATTAGTAATTATTTCATGTATTCAGCACTGAAATTAAATGAACAGTGTAATGCATAGCTGATTGAAAGAACCAACTTAAAGTTGTAGTGAGCCTAAAAATGGGAAGAATATGAGTGAAAATTGAATTATGTAAGAGAAAATGAAATAATTTCTTCCTCCCTTTTTTTTTTTTTTTTTTCCTGTATGGTTTTCTCTCCTCATTATTTATTTCAGGTACACCTTGAAATACTATTGTTTGTCTCTTTTTAAAGTTTCTCCTCCAGGTATGAGCTTTCACATCCCAATTTTTGCCCATAGCAAATTACTATGGCTGAGTTGCAAGTCTCTGGAAAAGGGAGGATGAAAAGAAAGTGCTGACAGGCTCTTATCTCCACCCATCCAAGCAGTGCTACTATCATCTGATTTATTATATACAGTTGCTGTAGGGGAGAAGCACTTTCCAGAGCTATGGCTGAGTTTTTGTTTTTGCAAAGACTGTTTAAAAATAGTCATGGGATGATGATAAGTGAGGCAGGAAGAAAACAAGCAGATGAACATAAACCTGTTGCAAAGAGGCAAATGAGTAACTACATCACACAAATTTTGTCACTATTGAGGAGTTCGGGTTAGGCATATTGCTAGGAGGGATGTTCAGCCCAGTTTAGAGGGCCATGCAGCTCTCCTCAACTACACATTAAGTCCCGAATTCTACAGTCTACAGTAAATTAAGCAAAGTACTACAGAGTCAAATCACATCCAGAACACAGCTTTGAAGGAAAGTCTTTTCCATGCTGTTAGTAACAATGTTTTGCACTGTTCTTGTGAAATGCCAACAAGCGATATTTTTTCCTGCTCATTCCATTCCCTGGCCTGTGCTTGTGTTTTCACTTGGATTTCTGGTCCTTGGTTTAAGACAATAAATTATCTGTGTAGAAGCGAAACAGTTGTCAGTATAAGAAAACATAACACATCTTTGGCAAAGTTAACCAAGGACTGTAATATCAGGTAGACAGTAGTTTGGGATATGCAATAAACACAACAATATGTTTTCATAAGACAAAGTTTTGTGATACATTTTTAAATGTGTATTCCTTCTGAGAACAATTAAGAAAACTCAGAGGAGGAGGGAAAGCAGAGGAGGGAGAAGAAGATGACCTAGAAAATGTGCTTGCGGATCTGATTTTGTGTGCGTGTATGTATGTATTACAGTATTGTATTTTGTATCTCCTTCCTTAAAGCCCTGGTGTTTAGCACTCTTTACTATAGTCATCAACCCCCATGTGAGATCCAGGCATGGAGCTCTTGAATTTTCTAGCATTAAGGGCATATCTTTCCAGTGTCTTGAGGTTCACAGAATCACATAATGTCAGGGGCTGGAAGAGACCTTGAAAGATATCTAGTTGAAACCTCCTGCCACAGCAAGGTTCACAGCAAGGTTCACAGCCTGTAAAGATGTTGGAATCTAGCAGTGGCAGAGGGAAGTGAGACTCTGTGAGACAAAGTTTCAGAAGACTATGAGGTCTGGTTATGAAGAAGGAGCTTTTGTATTAAAAATGTTATTTCTGTATTGCTGCCCACTTCATGTCTGGACCCCCTATAGAAGCAGAGGAAGTTCACATTTGCTTCACCAGGTTAGATATGGCTGTAGGGACAGAGCAGCACCATCTCACTCACAGAGATGCTGTTGTAACTCATGCTGGAGCTGTCTGCAATTGCCTAATTTATGTGGATCTGATGTATAAATATCTTAATATTGCTGGATTGTGGCAGCTTCTCACAGAGCATTAGCAACTACTTCTTTCCATGTAATTGGAATAAAAATGTTCAGTGTGCAGAGACAGAGAAAGAGAGGTTCTCTCAAACTAATGCACATCAAATGTGCAAACACTATTTCTTGACTTGTATTCACCAAAATGGACAGCATAAGGCTTCATGAGTTAATGAAGTTTCTGTTAATAAATGAGAACTAGTTCTATAGTCAGATGATTTCCTCTCCATTGTCTTCAGTTCATTCACAAAAGAAAGATGCTTAGATAAGAACAAGTTATCTCACTCTATAAGAATATGTAGAAAGTAATGACATAATCATAGAAATGTTGATTGGAAAGAATGTCTGTAATTCACCTCATCCAAATTTCACTAAAAGCAGGAGAAATGAGAGGTGGTTTAGCATGCAGCCAAACACCTCATTTAGCTGAAGAACTGTTTTGGTTTTTAAGCAGTGTCAGGTGAAATATATCTTGAGCTAAAACAAAAGCAAGTTTGGGAAGCATAATCCAGTGTTTAAAACAAAGGAAAGGGGGATAATGACCTCAGTGTAGTTGCTTGTTTTTTTCATTGATATAAGAGAAGATGTAGAAGATGTCAGATTAAACCCTTTTCATAAAATGGGAAATGTTGCTAGGGGCTTATATGATAGAGGCTGCCGTTACAAGGGTAATTCACCTTTTGTGCTTCGGTTTCTCCATTAGTAAAAAGTTTGGGTAGACTTTATGAGACTCTAAGGTCAAGATCCTTGTGATACTTGGGTACTTGCCACCTTGGCTTTTGAGGGCTATTAAGCACCTTCTAAAGATCTGAGGATGTGATACCTCTCTTCCTTCAGTACTTCCTTTCTTCAGCCCTATGCCTTTTCTTGTACTTTGCTATTTTCTCAACTATGCAAATGTGCTTTCTTTGCTGTTGCTGACTCTCACTTTAAGTCCTCTGTTAGATCCCAGGGCCAGAGTGCATGGTTGAGAAGGAGAATGAGATTAACAGGGCAATTCTGGAGTAAGTGGCAAACAAGAATAGAGAACTATGTGCACACCCTTTCACGCATGTACACAAGTGCAAACAGGCCACTAAACACTACACTTGTGTGGTACATTAGCCACATTCCCACTCTTAGATTCTGAAAATTTGGTGGCTTTAGGTTTTGGATGAGAAGGTGGGTGGGTGGGAGAAGCAGAGTGTTTGTTTAAAGCTGTAAAGCTGCATTTGAAAGTGTAAAAAAAAAAGTGTGTGATTCAGTGGTTGATTTGCCTTATAAAGAATATGAACATTGACACGTACCTGAAATTTCTTATGCAAGAGTAAGAGGTCAACAGGACTTAGAATGATGCAGTAAATAATCACATGAGTTATGATCAAAAATTCTGGTAAGTTAAACCCTACTATTACAATTGAAGCATTTCTTTCTTAAGATGACTTTAAGTCCTCAAATTAAGAGCAACTAAAATGAAAATAAGATAAGAAAGGTAAAGGGAGCAGATTCCACTTTGAATGTCCTACATAATGGGTTTCCCTTGTTAGATGGTGAGAAACTAATGCAGAGACCAAAGCAAGACTGATAAAGTATGTAATAGCTAAATACTTCCATACTAGTAATTCTGGTTTTGAGTCTAAAACACATAAATGACTGATGTCAAGACCAAGGCCCAGCACGTAATAAGATGTCTATCCTTTGGTGTATTTTAATCTCAGAAATTAGAGTTAGGGCATTTTATTGAGATGCTTACATGCAAAATTCTCTTGGAGATTGGTAGGAGTGGGTACTGAAAGAAATTTTATTATCTGCTCTGAAAATAATGCTGCCTTTTTTAAAAGGTGCAAGGTCTCAGAAGATTGTCTTCTCTTTCTTTTCCTATCTTGCTTAGACTGGCTTGACAAAAGCTTCACAGCTCATCAAATCAGTCTAAAGCACACTTCAAGCAGTCCATTGTTGTTAAAAGTGTCTGAACCTTACCCCAGGTCTTCCTGTCTGCTCCCTGGGGATGGTCTGAACCTGACCCCAGGTCCTCCTGACTCCTCCCTGGGGGTGATCTGAACCTGATCCTAGGTGAAGTGATTAAGCCACTCCCACTTCCTCTCTGGACCCCCTATAAAAGCAGAGGAACTTCCTGTTACCTTGCCTGGTAGCAGCACCTTGGTCCTGCTTTGCCATGTGGAGAGCCAACCACATGGTGGAACAACTACCTCTTGAATCTATCTGCATCTATTGCTGTCAATGTGGTTTGGTATATGTCTTGCTTCCTTCCCTATGTGTTTTTGTAACTCCCCTTGCCTTAAATGCCTTTTAATTATTGTTAAAGTTTTTCCTTTTAACTTCCAAGAGCAAGACTATTCTTTGTGTGTTTTACTCCTTTTTGCTTTCTATACCTATTTCTTTCCAAAGGGGGAAAGGCATCCTATTTATGTTATTGTTCTGTTAGGCTTTGAGTCTCTGAGAAGCTTAAATCAGACCAATACAATTCAGTTGGATATAGGGCCAAGAAGTTTTGGCACAAAATTTAGCAAAGTGGGCTGATGCAGTTGTACGTTAGGCTTTTTTGAGTATAAGTGTGCAGAAGTGATAATTTAGGATAAGCACAGCATTTCTTTGGTGTTCCTATGTTATTGTATTGTTATTTCCTGCAAGTGAATAAAAGTTCTGATAACTTTCATTCACCAACTGCAAGATAAAATTCATTTTTGTAGTGTGACTAATATGAAATGGTTTCTTTTCATCCAAAAAGGCTAGCATGTACCGCAAAGAATAAGGAAATAATGAAGCTGTAGCAGGACAAAAGAGAAGGTGCTGAAAACCAGAAAAAGATGAATAGTTTTTGAATTTGCTACTCTGCAAATTATGTTTTCTCTGTGTGAAGCTTTTAAAGTGAAGTGAATTCCTTCCCGTCATAATAATGTTCTTGAGCCTATAGTGTGCGAGCAAAATAATTCTGTCTGACCCTGTCTATGCTCAGCCTGTATCTGGGGTTAAACTATAGCAGTTGTTCTATCACTTGATAGAACAACCCTCACCAGCCAGGAAGTGGGATAGGTAAAAGAAACAGAGACTTGTGGATTGGAATGAAAATAGATTTGATGAAACAGTAAAACTAATGTTAATAATAATACCCTTATGAGTGAGATATGTGAAACAGCCTCATGAATGTGCAGTGGTCATAATAGATGGGCAAGCAGTCTACAGGAGCAGAATGATAAACCAGGCCCTCCAAGGGATCCTTCAGAGGAGAAGGAGAAAGAGGGTCCAGTAAAACCAGTAGAGTCATGCCTGTATAATGATGTTTAAAGTTACAGTACCATTCTCAAAGGAGGAAAACTTTGCAGATACGTAACTTATGTACAGGTTAACACGTGGGCCACAAAAGAAGAGCAAGACATTTAAGAATTGGGTTGTTGTTTGGTTTTGTTTTTTTTTTTTTTTCCCATTGTGTTATCACTAGACATTAAATGCCCTAAATACGAGCAGAGTCACCTTGTCATGGTTTTACTGCCGACAGAATGAAAGCTCTCAAATGAATTGGAGAAAGAACACAATTATATTTTGGATAAGAGATACATAAAGTAAGTTACAGAGCAGATACAGAAATCATAGCAAACCCTTTGAATTTTTCCCCCTATCTCAAAACTAAACCTATAATCCCAGGTGCTCCAGTCCTCCCCCCCTCCCCCAAGTGCCTCCACCATCCATACGCCCCAAAACAGGCCTACCCCTTACATTGTTTTGTCCCCCGATAACAGCTCCTGCCCAGACATGGCCAGAGGGGGAGGAAAAGAGAGCGAGCTGGCCTTGCTGTGAGCTTATAAAGAGATAGCAGAATTATGGGATTGAATAACATTTTCTTCTAGCCCCTAGAGGAGTTTTAACCCTGTAGTTCCCAACCTGGGACACACCTGAAGACTTAGATTGTTTCCAGCCACAAAACTGCTGTCTTCAGGTGGTGGTGGCCTTCTGGTTGGATTTGCTAACAATAGATAACCTATTGGCCTTGCCTGTAAGGCAGATACAACCATTTAGCAGCTTGCTGCTCTACTCTTGCTTGACCCTAAGAAGAGCACAGACTGCTTAGAGAGATGTCGACTTGCTGCTGTTCCCTGCTCCCACATGAACCATTGTACTCAGCTGCTGTCTGCAAAAATCAGTTTCAGATACAGTCCCACAATGGGAAACACGTTTTAGAACAAATGCCCCTTGAAAACCCGGCAAACGAAAAAGGTTCCAAATTTCTTAAGGAGCTCTGTAATCATTGCCATGTGTTAAGGTCTGAATATCTGCCTTAAAAAAAAAAAAAATTAAAAAATTATTAATTTTATTGAGAACTTTCAGCCACTAACCCTAAGGCAAAAAATGAATTGATTTGCTTTATATTTATGGTGAGAATGCCCCTCGAGAAGGGATGTCCACGTGTTTGTCACATACCTGGTCAGAGTTGAACTAAGGGAAGATTCAA
This sequence comes from Psilopogon haemacephalus, assembly GCA_013396835.1. NCBI lineage: Eukaryota > Metazoa > Chordata > Aves > Piciformes > Megalaimidae > Psilopogon > Psilopogon haemacephalus. The sequence goes on along the minus strand of VWZI01020082.1, from coordinate 178,750 downwards.
AAGCTTTCCTTATGGGCCTTGGTGACAGTTTTCTGTTTCAGATCACCTCTCATGTCAGTTCGGGTGAGCACTGAAGCTCTTTGAAGACCACCCAGCTTTTTCAATCCACGTGTCCTGATCTTTTGACACTTTATGAACAAAGCTAAAAGTAAGCTTTTTCTCTTCACTTACCAGGAGAGGCTTTTTGCCTACCTGGAAACCAGGTATCTGCAGTGTTCTAAAACTTCACAAAAAGTCTGGTATCAGCAGAGACAGGCTTGTCTTCAGTAGGCATTGCATGGAGGGAGAAATCTGAAATTAGGGGGACAATTCTAGTTTGGATTAACTGTCTCTTCATGTCAGTCAAGGCTTTTGTCTGATTCCAAAGTCTGTGACAAATTTCTTAGTGAGGAGCTTAGGGTCTGAGCTTTACTCCTGCAATTTCTTCCATGGGAGGTTTTTCTGGGATTTGAAAAGACAAGCATAGATAACAGTAGTGAAATTAGAAAATACCTGGTATAATCCTTCTACATGGGTGTTTTGTTTTCTTTGCCTAAAGAATTATAATTTTTTTTTTAATTAAACCCACAAAACAAAGACACCCCTCCCTCCAATTTTAATTTGTTCTGTTGTTTCACTTGCTACAGCTTTAGTGTACCACTCTGAAAATATATGGGTTCTCTTCTCTAGAAAGCTTTGCAATGTATTAGAAAATCCAAGAAGTCAGTACCATTCTCCTTTTATCATCCTATGGTAGAGCAGCAACCTATCGTCCTGCACAACCACTTGATTTTTCAAGGGCTTCAATTGGATACTTGAGTGCTGTAATGCTATTGTCATTTGACTTACTGTGAGTAAAATCATATTTGTTTTTATTGTATCCTTCAAACTGACCGAGCTAAGTGGTGACACATGGACATTTAGTCTTTTCTATTGAAAATGTTAACCCTTGCCTTGCAGAGAGATGAAAGCTCTGATTTCTTCTATTTTTGCCCCTGCCTTCTTTTGTGGCTTCAATATATGACCTGTTACTAAATACACATGCCAGATATGGTATTATTTAATGCTACTATCTAGTCCTATTTTCAGCCCCAAGACTGATGCTTGCAGGTTATTCAGTTTTATGCTGATTTCACCAAAAGCAATAGCAGCACTACCATTGTGTGGGCACCCAGCTGGGGTTGCATTAAGCAAGCAATTTACTGCAAAAAATGCTCTTACAGTCCAGTCAGCAATAGAGGTAGGAACAAAGCAAATACACAGCTAAATGAGGAGGTCAAAAAAGCATATTTTTTGCCTCAAGTTCCTAGGTTTAAGCATCCTCACTACTAAAATATTGCTGATTATCCCTTTAAGGGAAAAATGTTAATGTACAAGATCTAATTACCTCTGTCTAAGCTGATACGCCTACAGCACCTTTTACATAACCCAAACACTTGAGTTCCAATTATACAATTATATTTTAACATGTATTAAGTGCTATTCCTTTAGGGAGGAGACTTATACTGACTATTCTAACTAAAGTATTACCCCAGTATGGACCTATATGGTAGGGTCTCATTTCATTACAGTTCCAAAGACTTGGGTGTTTCTCAGTTTCTTTCCCATTGAATACGCCAGATGGCTTTTCAGAAAGGACATTTTTCCGTATCTGCAGCACTGGCAGCAGTGTCTGTACATGTGTTTCAACTGCAGGCTGTGAAGCTAATGTTCTCAGGGTTAGTAGTGTCAATGTTACTGCAGTTAGATCAATAATGCTTGCCCAGAGTGAGTATCCTCAGTTTTGTGTGTAACCTATGGTAAGATCCTAGTCTCTAGAGGCAGTAACATGGTCACATGTGGAGCAAAGGCTGATGATATTTTTAGTAGTGCATCTCATTCTAGAGATTGATAGTGCAAAGGAGTATATTTCCTTTTACTAAAAAGGCAGATTACTCCAATGACCATTCTTCTTGTCCTGGTACCTTCATACAATGTCTGTATGGCATAAAAGCCCGCATCTGGAGGGATGCCTTGTTGATTAAGGCTATTTGCTGCATACTTTCAATTGTTAACATCAATGAGGTTTGTAGGTCACCTCTTCTGAACACCCAGAGCCTAACTTTAGAGTGAGGAGTCTGAGTGTATTCTTACACTCAGTGCTAACTCGAGTGTTCTGAACATCCAGGCAGAGTTGGGACTTGGCCTGAAAGAGCACAGGAGGAAAAAAAAGGGAGGAAGCAAGAAAGAGTGAAGGGAGGACAAGCCTACAAACAAATCCGTGGACTGCTTGTTCTCCTTGAGGTGGATTAAATGTGAGTGGAACAAAGGCTGCTGGTGGTGGAGAATAATTAAGTCCCAGAAGTGTTCTGCTTCTTCCTATCTCTCAGTGTCCACGTATGCCAAAAGCTGGCATAAGCTATGGTGTTGTCTTTCAGCTTGTGTGAAGTCCATTGTTGCCGTAGTGGTAACCTTACCAGCAACTGGACCATGTAATTTAGCACTGATGAAGCTCTGGAAGGAGAGCTGGACCCAGTGATCTCTAGAGATCTCTTCCCACTCCTACCATTCTATGATTCTATTTCTATACTATATTGTAGTCATTTCTGCACAGTGATTTTGTTTCAGTATGCTCTCCTGTTAGGATACCATGTTTTGGAAGTGTTTAATAAAGTTATCTCAGTGGGCTGCATCCATCAGATAAACAGTCTTCCTACCTAAAGAAAACCTCAACACAAGATAAAACTAAATCATTGAAACATTGGATTTTTTTTTTTTTTTTAATCGTATAAACCCAAAAATTCTGGAGGTAAGTTCCCATGGCAACCTTAGCTCTGTCTCCTGTGTGCAATGGATGTGTGTGTGTGTTTTGGTAAAATAGGGTCATTCATTATCATGGTCAGAGTGATTTAGGTCTTGCTGATTGGGAAGATGTTAATCAGATCAGAAATCTCATCTTTAAAAGTGATTTACTTTTGCTATTTCTCTAGCCAAGCGTTGCAAGGAAGAGGAGATTTTTGCATTTCTGTCCAGTCTCATAAGTATTCATGCTAAAACATAATGCTTGAACAATCCATATCTTGTCATAAATCTGATCTATCATTTTTTTTCAAATTTAGCTGTGATTTTGGCAAGCACCCTACAGTCATGAATTTCAAGAGATAGTAAGAAGAATTTGGCTTCCATGGTTTTTTTTCTGGTGAGCTCACTAGTATCAAACCTTTGATTACACTTTGCACTTTGATCATAGCACTTAATACTGCAGAGTGAATTTCATCCATGAAGTTTTTTAATAAAAGGGTTAGACATCATTTGCCTATCTGTTAAGTATTATAGATGATGCAGCAGTCTGGTGGCATAGCAGAATTTTCTTCATTCCTGTTATATCACCTGCAAGAAGAATGTTTCTAGCAGTCATTGCTATGAGACACTCCATTAATCTCTTCATCTCCACCCCTCACTCTGCCTGTGTTCAGCTTTTCCAAAATGTACACATCAGCCACCCCTCTCATAAATGAAGGTCTTAGCAGAGCTGGGGGACTGATGATCAGGGTGAGGAAGGTGTTTGGTGCTGAAGTGGGGAGTGACTGAGAGCTGTAAGAAATTTAAGCTATATTGTGCAGGCATAGTAAATAAGGGAAAGTTTTGTGGGGGGGAAAAAAAAAAAAAAAGCCCAAATCACCACATATTATACTCTTGTGAAATGTATCTAGCTGGTGAAGGCATTAAAGGGAGCTATTCATTTTTATAACTGTCATGAGATTCAGTGAATGGCATGTTCGTGATAGTGAGCCTCGCAAGTATTATGTAAAGTACTTTTCCAAACTAAAGCTTCTCTTTTTTTTTTTTTTTTTTTCCCTGTGGTTGCCCTATAACTCCATTTCCAGTGACATAATTCCTCAGGGCAGTAGCTCAGAAAGAAGATTAATACTGTAGAGGAAGAGCTGAAGATGTATCATTTTTACTACTTGAATACACATTCCTGCATCTACTAAATATGACCATGTTCTTTCTGAGCTGCTGTATAAAGTAAAAAGAAATTATATACATAAGCATAATGTATGTATCCATATATTTTAAGCAGACTCACAAAAGTAATATGAAAATTTACAGGGTTCTAAATTCCAAAAAATATACCTAAGGATGGAAGAAGTAAGAGCTCACTCTCTTTAAAAGAAGTAAGAGTTCAGTGTCTTTAAAAGCTGTGAGTATATAAAGGGCATTTAAGTATTAACTTAATAAAAAATACCAAAGAGAATCAAGAAAACAAAGCAACTTCATAAAAAATTCTATTCTGTAGTCTTTGGGAGGATTAAATGTTAGCTACATTCATGCTACTGAAGTTGAGCAATTATTTCTGTTCTTTAAATACATGTTTTTTTTTTCCTGTGAGTCATGAGGTCAATGTCTAATACTTAGCATCCTGCTAAAATTAACCAGCATAAGGATTTCCTGCCAACATATTTCTGAATATTTTATTTAGATATAGCACAAAAGCTAAAATGCAGATTTATGCCCCTGAAGGCACTAAAAAATACAGCACAATTGTACTACCCAAATGTTTTTCATCATAATTACTTTATGTTTTGTTTGTGGCAACATTCACTATATTTTGTTAGAAAGATGGGTTTGAAATTGAAGTTTAAAATCAACTAGCATATACCTGAAACAAGCCTTCTGACAGTCCCTCTCTAGATTAGTCCTCTCTGAAATAACCAATGAATGCCTGTCTGAGATAACCAGTGGATGCCACTGTGCTCATGTCAGTAAGCCACTACGTCTCTGGGACATGAGAGGTGACATCAGATTTCTTTAGTCATTCCTAGCTAGGAAGAAAGGACACCTCTTGCAAGTGCTGGCAGAACTAAGAGATTGATGAGCATAATTCTTAAAAGGAACTAGTTAGGCACAGACAAAATACACAGAGGAGGAAAGCAAAATGCTTCAAAGCCAGCTTCACCAGGACTGAAATTCTCGAGGAAGGTGGAGGAGAACAAAAGCAATACCACTCTGGTTTTGCCAGCAATGGGCAGCTTCTTCTCTTAGAATTGCTGGTTTGGAATCCTTGATATGTTTGATATTGCTCATTGCCCCAGACAAAAAGACTATAAAACTGAAGATAGATGAGTGCTCTCTACCTCATGAGCATGAAATATCAATAATGGTTTTAATGAGATATACAGAAAGACTGAAGAAACTCCATGAGCAAAAAAAAGCCTTTTGGCATTGCTTGGAGAGTTGAGTCTTTGATGAGATTGTGCTGCTTGCATGTACACTGAGGCACAAGTGTAGTCTCCTGTGCACTCCACAAGGCTGATTCTCAGTGTGAACTGTGAACACATGCTGACTCTATATTCTGTACTGCATACACCCAGTGTTTGTTTTCTCCCAGTCATTCAACTGGAGCTTGTCCAAGAGCATGTCAAGCCTACTTGGCTGTTCTGTAGCTGAAAACAGGGGAGAAGGGATTCAGCATGCCCAAGCCACATCGCAACACAGCTCTTGTGCTTGGGAGGGAAAATGTCTCAGGAACTTTGCTAAAGGATTCAAAAAGGAAAGGCGTAAGAATAAGACAATAAACAGAAGAGACCAAGTCCAGACTCAGAGTAATTGGTAGGCAATCATATCCTGATTGAGAATATTGACAGTGTAAGAGAAAAGAGCTAAGCATACAGCATCGCAACTCTGACTGCAGAAAAAAAGCATGTGGAGTTCCAGAAACAAAGTGAGTTAGCAGAAGTCATCCCACTGGGTGTCACGAAAGGAAAGATGTGAGAAGGAGGATGTATTATATCACTCTGCAAAAGCTGGCAAGAGCTAGTGATGTGTGTTGCTCAGCTGAATCCTCACAGGAGCAACGAACAGCAGTTCATTAGGAGACAAATACACTATTGAACTGGAAGTTGAATGGTATATTTATGAAGTTGGACATGGCACACATGGCGCTATTTTTGCCAAAAGAGTTGTTTTCATTGCTAGAAAAGTAGCAGCTTGAATAATAGATAGTAAATTTAGAACTGGTGGTAAAATAGTAAAGCGCTGCACCTATTGCCATTAAAGAGACAGCCACACCAGTGTGCAAAAACTGAACAGTGAAAGATCTCTGAAAAACAGGATTTACTTTGGAGACCCCAAGTAAAGAAGGATGGCATTTATTGGATGGAGGATCAGCACACTGGAAGACAGTCATCTCGTAATGGTTCTAAAGCAAGCAGCTCTTAGTAACAGAAAATATGAGAGCTTCTGTTCTCCATCAAGAAGTTTCATTCCTTAAAATGAAGTGGATGTTGGAAAAATATTTTTCAGGAGTAGCTTGCAAATGAACAGATATTTAGTAGCATTTAAATGTCATAGGGTATCTGAGACTCCCCAAGTATGCATGAGGTAGATACCATATTTAGAGGAAACCTGTGTTGCAGGGCAACCAAAAAATCTGAGAAAAAGTGAGCTGATGGCACAAAGCAGACCAGAGCTCTGTTATGTGTCATATTTGACTTGTGGGGGTACTAGAAGTTCTTCACAGGGAGCTTGATTTGCCATTGGAATGGGCTGCCCAGGGAGGTGGTGGATTCGCCATCCCTGGAGGTGTTCAAGAAAAGACTGGATGGAGTATTTAGTGCCATTGGATAGGACTGTGTGATAGGTTGGACTGGATGATCTTGGAGGTCTCTTCC